>ML685769.1:25387806-25470056 GCA_007922175.1 Pelusios castaneus | reverse complement strand
CTTTCCTCTTCTTTCCTTCTCTTTCTTTTTCTCTTCCTTCCTTTTTCTCTCTCTCTCTCTTACTTCCTTCTCTCTTTTTCTCTCTTCCTTCCTTCCTTTTTAAAAAAACCCAACCTTTAAAAATTAATTATAATTAAAAATCTTAAAAATCCCGCATGGGTGAATCTTCTGAATCTGCTGTGAAGCTGCAAATCCTGGCCTACACTGTAGGATCTACAGGTACTTTTGTTCAATCAATTGTAGACAGAGTTTTCATTATTTGGTGTTGGTGGCTTTATTTTAAAATGAAACGTTTTTATAGGTGCCCTGTTTGACATGGCTACAAAGAAAAAGCAACGAAAAACGGAAGACGAAAACCGTGAATTTAAGTTTATCAATAAATAATATCGTTATTAAGTATGTTATCAAGTTTTATTCAACGTACCTATAGTTTAACTAAGACTTAAAACTTTAAGTAAAGTTTATTAAGTTAATTTTAGGAAACGTTGTGGAGTGAAAGAAGATGTACTGTCGAAAATTGAGAAAGGTATGTTGAGATGGTTAGGAATACCCTTAAGTTAATAACAATGTACCTTCCTATATATTTTAAGTTTAAAAAATTTGGCTCTCAAAAGAAATTTCAATCGCTGTTTTGTTGATATTTGGCTCAGTTGACTAATAAGTTTGCCCACCACTGCCCTATGTCATCCTTCTCACTGGTAGAAGGGAACTGCGGCTCCACCGGGGACAAGGATCTCCCCCCAGGGACGAGGATCCAGTGCCACTTCTGCCGCGTCTACACTTGAAATGTTAAGTCGACTTAGTTTTTCAAGTGTAGACATAGCCTATGGTACTGCAGGGGCTTGTGGATCACCATAAGCATTTTGTGACATCCAGATGGGTTGGTCAGGGAAGATGCATGACACACTCAACTTAAACAGGCAACCTGGACTGCAGCAAAGAGTACTTCAACAACAGTTTGAGCAGGTGCCAAATGACCATTGAATCTGTATTTGGCAGATTAAAAACTCACTGCAGATTAGATCTAAATGAGGAAAACATCCCCATGGTTACAGTTGCCTGCTGTGTGCTCCATAATATTTTTGAAGCTAAACATGAAAAGATTCCCCCTGAATGGAGCAGAGGTGAATCACCTTGTGGCTGGCTATGAACAACCAGTTATCAGAGCTATTAGAAGGGCACAGCAGGAGGACATTTGAATCAGGGAGACCCTGAAGAGCCATTTTGACAGTGAGTAACAATAAGATGTCTTTGTAAACAGCACTGTGCCATTATATAACTACTATCCAATTTGTACTGTACATCAAAGTGAGCAACAACCTACATGTGCAAGAGACAAATAAAGATAGCTTATTATTTATATAATTATTGGAATGATTTACAACACACACCAAAGGCTGGGTTGGAGGGGAGAAAGCAGTAAGGTGCAATGATAGCTGGGTGTAAGTCCAGCTATGGTTTTGGACGCTGTCTAAAGGGGTGAAGTGAATGAACTAGGAGTTTGGTAAGAATGTGTGGGTGAAGTCTGGGGAGAGCATGGAAAACAGTTCTGTATTAGCTGCCTGTGGGAAGCAAACATGCATTACTTCAGTTTGCAGCATTATTAATGACTTTAGCAGCACTGTTTGTTCCTCCATGGCTTTTATCACGTGCTTATGACCTGCTATCATTCACTCCAGGTTTTCCCTTCTCTCCTGCCTATCAATTTTCTGATTTTTCAGACACACCATGTCTCCCTGCCTTTTCTTCTTTCTTCTTTTTTTCCCCACCTCAGAGGATTGGAGGAGTTCTTGGAACATCTCTTTGATTCTTCATGGTCATTTTCTTACCAGCCACAGGTGCTCGGGAGGTATGGAGGGGTTTCCCTTCAAGGGCATATTTGTAAAAGCACAATAAACAATGAACAGAAGCATGATTCTGAGTGCAATAACAGCATTGATTCACTACTGTAAAATACACCTCTTTCTCCCTGTTCCCTGGCAAGCACACCAATCAACAATTAACTAAAACATGGTGAGGTGTCCCTGGAGAGAGGTGGCACTGAAGATGGAGAAAATGTTCTGAGTGACTGTTCAGGAAATTGATTCGAGTAAGTAGGAACAAAATTTCAAATTGTTCCACCATTTTCCACGGGGGAGGGGGAGGGGGATAAAAGCAGATATCTAGCTTCTGAAAGTAAGTAGGGATGCTAGAGTGCATCTCCTCCATGTGAGCGGCTTCAAACTGGGTCCCTATGCTGCTTTTCTAGGTGCTGCTTTGACGTGTGATAGTTTCCTACTACTGGGGAAAGAAACAAACCAGCTCTGTTGAGGAATCCCCAGCAAAGTATTGGTGAGTACCTCCAGGAAAGTTTCCTACCAGTCTTTCTGGCGGATTCCCATGAGATCTCACTGTACATTAACATGCTTTTTTGCCGCATTGCCTAGTTGAACAGGGGACCAAAAGCACATGCAAACACAGCTACTGTTGCATATTTCTATCCCTTCAACCATCTGTGTAATTCAACAAACAAAGCACAGTTATACCTCATGTAATAGATGTATCCACTCAAAATAATCACTTATCTGAGCTGGAGGGCTGGGACTGGCTTGAACCCTCTGAGGTTAAGATGAAGTCCTGGTTCCCCATGTCACCAAATTACTCATTCCCCAGTTCCAGAGGGGTAGCTGTGTTCGTCTGTATACAGCAAAAACAATGAATATCCTGTGGCACCTTAAAGACTAACAAATTTCTTCAGGCATAAGCTTTTGTAGGCTGCAACCCACTTTGTCAGATGTCCCCCATGATCTCTTCATCCATGACTACTTGGTTGGAGTTAAGTCTAGTGTCTACTTCCTCAAGGCCCATGGAAATATCCATGGGTCTCTTGGCAGTAGCAGTGGAGCTGAGGCTGCTGCCAAAAATGGCTTCCAGCTTCTTATAGAAGCAGCAGGTCTTTGGCTCTGAACCAAAGTGTCAATTTGGCTCCGTAGCCTTTTGGTACCCCTGCCACAGCACCTTGATTTCCACATGGCACTGCAGCATGTTCCGTTCAAAGCCCTTCTCTGCCATAGAACAAGAAACTGAGTATATGTATAGAAGTTCTTTTGCTGGAGCAGAGCTGGAACTGCATAGCCTCCTCTCCTCAAATGGCTATCAAATACACAAACACCTCTGTACGCCAAGTGGAAGAGTGTTTGGTACATGAAAATACCATGGGGTATGTCTACACTTGTAAATTAAGTCGACTTAAGCTTGCTTAAGTCGACTTAATTTACTCTGCGTCTACACTACACTTTCCTTAAGTCGACTTAAGGAAAAATTAAGTCAACTTTCTTAAACCTCATTTTAAGTTGACTTTGCTGGCTAAGTCAACTTTAGAAAGTCGACTTAGCTAGTGTAGACGTGGAGTAGCCCTAAGTCGACTTTAAGTCGACTTAGGGAGCTCCAGAGCTTCCCCACTGCCCTCCCTGCCAGGGTGGCTGCCACAGCCACAGCCTAGCATGCCCCCCAAAGGGCAGGGTAGAGTCCTGCCCACCCTGCCCCTATGCCCTGCCAGGGTCCCTGTCCCCCTTTGCCCCATTGTACCAAGGTACAATGGGGAAAAGGCTGAGCCCCCTGGCACTTGGCAAGGGGTGCCCCCCCCGCCACCATGGACCTGTCCCAGGCCCATCTAGCCCCTACAAGTCGACCTAGGCATCCAGTGTGGATGCTCTAGGTCGATTTTGTAGGGTCCCCTCTAAGTCGACTTAAAATTTGAGTGTGGACATGCTAAGTCGACTTAAATTAACAAGTGTAGACATAGCCATGATTAGCTGGAAAGATGAGATGTGAGCTCTGCACGACAACCAAGCAACCAACTAATACAAATCAGACATAGTTACATATGTACCTTAGAAAGACAGTCTAAAACCAAGTGTGTTAATTAATAATATTTAGTGTTTTTTATAGCATTTTAAAGTAAAGCTTTTGCTAGCAGACCGGTGAAGTGAGGTGCTAAAACTGTACTGCTTTAGCCATAAAAGTATATGTATTAATTAACCACATGGTACTATCACAAACTATTTATAACTAAATTATTCTTGTCAAGCTTCTTTTTAAAGAGAACATTTTGTGATGTCACACTCCTTATTTCCCTGTCTTATAATTGTTTGTGTATACAGTTATCAGAAGGAATTTAGGAGATTCTATTATGTTCTACATTGTTACTGCTCATGTACACTAGAATAAGTCACTTCCTTTCCAAAATATCTTCTAGTCTTCTTCTCTTTATGTAGTAGAGAGCTGTCTGTTCACTGTACTCTGAGTCAGGTTCAAGAGCAAAATGACTACACTGACTAGATCAGCATAGACTTGAAAAATGGCCAAGTAAAGAAAAATACAGCATAAAATCAAGACAATTGCAGACAATCTTGTTCCAAATCTGTACAGATAACCTTTCTTTTCCCGCCGTGATTATGTTATATTCCACATGATAGATATTTATACCTGATGATACTAGATGCTTAGTGATCAGTGTGAATACCTGTGAGACATGGTAAGCCCGATTTGCAGATCAATAATAACTAGTTACATGCAAAGCTTAAAATAAACTACACTATATCATACTCAATAAGTCTGGAGAGCTAAGCAGTCACTCAGAAGGCTGTATACAGAAACAGCATTCTTCAGGGCCCTTGCCAGGGAGACAGTGGCCTCTGGTTCAACTGGCACCTCCTCCCAGGAATTCAGGTGTTGATAAAGCATGCCCCTTTGTCTAACTGGTGACTTCTTATATCCTTCCATAAATAACTTTCACCTAATTACCTCTCTGCTCATTATCATATATGCTAATTACCTACATTGGGTTCTTCCCCTTGACTACATTTCATTCTCCTCATGATACTTAGGGTCGTCAAAACAACATCTGGTGATAAGCAGAGTGGTGTAAAAATATGCCCCTTGACAACAAAAAAGTGTTCTCCCAGACATCCAAGTATAACGTCTTGTTCCCATCACCATTATCTATGTGTAGCTGTAAGCATACATGATGTCTATTTAATCTTGTTATGTGCCATAGTATGCAGAAACAGAGACATCTACAAGGTTATTCAGTAGTCCTATTCATCTCTGCCAACTGGAAGATGTCATGCTCCAGTGTTCAGAATAGCCAAGGAAGCAACAGAACCTATGCTAGGCCTGTAGGACAGGGGTCAAGCAATTCACATTGCACTGGGCCTCCAACAATACCTATCAAAATGAATATGAAACCACAACCCTAGTACCTTACAACTGTGCCTCTATGAATTCTGAGGAAGCTCAAATGATAATTTTTTTCCCCTCTAGACACTGAGAAGAGTTTATCAAAGATATTAAGGTTAGTTACTGTATATTTTATCATCAACTACTTTACCATTGTGACTTCTTCCACCACCTTCTCACCACTTCACATGTACCTAGATCTCGACCCCTTATAATACTCTTGGGAGCTGTCTTCACTGATGGCAGCAAATTCTCCACTGTCAGATCAATCTTCCCAATTGACTGATTGGATCTGTTAAAACCTGCTCAGCCAATCAGGAATTCAATCTCTGAAGACCAGTCTAGTAAATAGAGTAGTGCTGAGTCACAGGAAGGGCATTTCCCTTCCACTCAGCACACTGAAGACACCATGGTAAGTAGGCAGTAGGTGGTCAAAGGGAGATACACAAGGTATTTTAAGTACTTTGCATATCTCTGACTGCCATCTAAATCCCGCCACAGTGTAGACTTGTCTTCTGAGTGCTGTTGGCATCTGGGTTGAAATGGGTTTGAGATGGAGCCGATTTGTTAAATGGGGTAGGCCAATACACTTCTAAGCTCCTTCTCTACTCTGCTTTTATGTTTGTGCATTTAGACTCAGCTTTAGTTGCACTGTCGTAGTGCTTCAGATTTAGACAATACTCACACCAATGGGAGAACCCCTCATTGTCATAGATAATCAGCTCCCAGAGAAGCAGGTCCCAGCTAAGGAATTAGGACAGTCTCATTCCATCACTCAGCGTTGTAGGTTTTTCATACACCTGAGCAATGTAGTTATGTCAACCTGATTTTCCATGGTAGATCTTAAACACAGTTCCTTGTTTGGTTCTAGTCTGTGTCTGCAGTCAATATGCAGAGAGTTTGTTTGTTTGTTTTTTGAGAGAGTTTCCATTGGTTGACCCTTGCTGGATAGAATACTGTATTGCAGCAAACATGAGCTCAGCAAATTTTACTTCAATTTATACATCCAAACTTTCCTCTCTAACAGGAAGGATATTGAAGATGTGGTTAAAAACGAGTTGTTTAAGACAGCCATTGAACATCATGCACAGTTTGGAATTAAGTGAATGAGTCATGCTCAAAAACTTAACAATTAGCTCCAAGTATATCTTCTATTTTATTAAATCATTTTATGTTAGAAGGTGAGGGATTATTCTTTAATACTTTTTAAGGTAGTTTCAATAACAAGAGCATGGATTTTCAAAGTCTGTAGGGCCTTTAGCACTGAATAGGCACAGCTGGTATCCTGCTACTTTACACTCCTTGTTGATATTGCATCAGGTGTTGGTAGTTTGTTTGGTTTTTTGTTTGTTTGTGTGTTTTGATATTTAGATACAGAAATTTGATGCTTAACAATAAGGGCCCTGCTTCCCCCTCTCATTGGTATAAATCAGGCACGGCCTTGAAGTTAATGGAGTCCCATCCTTGGGAAATTGGTGAATTAGGATATGACAATCTCCTGGATGGTCTCAGTTTAACCAGGTTTTGTAGACTGCATTATTGATCCAAGATTTTATTATTGGCATCTTAATTGGTGATCTGGGGCTGTTATCCTACCAAAAAACCTTTAAAAATTGTGGTCCTCAGGGAAACCATTGTAAGTACATGGTCCATAAGGAGTAATTCCACTGAAGTCAGTGGAATGACATTGGTAGAACTGGAGTGTGTGATGACTCAGACCTACACTTTTATATTTCTAAGTTGTCTTCCAGCTTCTGAATAAACAAATACATAACTATATGTAAAGCAAAAACTAATTAAAAGGTGAGTCAGAAAATTTTACATCTAATCTACAAATGTTTGGAAGTCAGAGAAAAATACACTTGCATACTAATATTATTTTTACAGAGATAGCCAAAGGGTTTCTTTTGAAATCTCTTCTCAGATCTGTTTAAAACACTGTCATTACAGGTTTCCAGGTGGATGCAATAGGTAAAAGAAAGTGAAGAACAATAAGCTATAAAAAGGCTGCTAAAAAATCAGAGGACAGAACTAAGTTATCTGGGCTGTCACATTCTTGAAGTAAAATCAAATCAGTCTAAGTTTAATGGGTCTTATTAAGTGTGGTTAACAGCTAAAAATGGTGAACTGTGTTCATCTCTCCAACTTTGACAGCAGTCACTGCACGTAGTAATAAAAATAGAAAGAATGATCATAGGATTTTTTCCCTCTTGAATGTAGTTATTTGTCACCTGTTAACTTAAAGTTTAAAGCACTGTTCATTAACAGACTGTCATTTATGTGTGACTCCATTATCAGGGCTCTTCAAGAAATACATTTTCCCTTTAAAGCTGGCCATCTCTTTGTCATGAAGAAATTTACTGCATGTTCATTCAATGCTCAACTTCGTTATGCTGTCAAGTTAGGTATGTTTTGTTTTGTTTGTGTCTCTTCCACTTAGTTTTCAGGTTGCCATAGATGTAGAGAGATGTGCTCAGACCACACATATTTGACTTATAAAGTCAAAAAATATCAACAGCCTAAGGGTCAAATTATGGTAGCTTGGCATTCCCTGATTTGGATTATCTTGTGAAACTCATGTCAGATCTCATTTAGGCATGTGGGAAGATGAAGGAGAAAAAAAGGGGGAACACATTCCAGAAAATATAGGAGGGATGATGCTAAATACATCTGACAATCACTCAAGCTAGCAACTCCATATATCGTCTTCATCTGAAGAATGAGCAACCCGAATAGCAGCAGCTCTGAGGTAAAATGGTTCCCTTAGTTACAAAAAAGGCATTCCTTCTCCTGCAGAATCAGAATAATCTTATCATGGTCTGGTACTAAAACATCATCATTGCCTGAGTTCTAAGCTGCCCAAAAGATGAAACCGCAAACCTTCATGTTTAATTTATCCCATGAGATTTCCTAACTTTAGTTATTATTCCACAGATATTCTGAGTTTTATGTGTATGGGGAAGTAAGTCTTTTGGAAATGGAGTTCTATGAAGTCAGGTTACACACAGGTATCATCAGTGGAAAAAAATGTGGCCAAAATCATGAAACCTGCTTTACCCCTGTTTTATTCATTTGAATGCTGGAGGTGGCTCAGGCCCAGAAATATTAGTGATTCTTTCTGTGACCCTATGCAAAGTACAGCAACTCAGAATTGTTTCAGAATCCTGAGAAATTCTGTCAAAGAATATGATATGACTCCAGAGGATCCCTCAAGGAACATCACTCAATGGCATGAAGTGAAAGTTTTCCAAAGCCCCACATAAATTACTGGCTAAATATATTTTGTTCAAAAAGAGCCGTAATGGCCAGAAGCACACCTGAACACATTTGAAATACGACTTACAAAAATCATGCTTCACAAAGTGTTAAATACTGGTCTGCAACTGTCTTTCAGAATCCAGTTTGGTCAATCTAAATTCAAAATACACATAATGATGATCAAGTGGCAAGATAATGCACTTAACTATTTTGATATTTTTTAAAAATTCGATTTTCCTGTATTTTTATATCAGTATACTGACTTTTTACAATTACTATAAATTTCCTCTAAGTCCCCTCCCTAATGAAAGCAATTAAACATGAGGTAAAGCAGATATTCTTAGTCGCACATTTATGCTCTGTACAGGTTTCTATAAACCTTTTATGATGTGCTTATAGTTTTAAAATCTACCTTTATTGACTAAATAATAGCACCAAGGTTTTGACAATGGCCGCTGTACTTATAATGAGTAGAGTGCAATTGGTTTTCCTTCTTCTAAATGCGTAAGAATCTATATGGTTTACAAAATGTATCAATAAATAGGCATGACTAATGCCTTGTAAGAGTGTGAGAACAAAGGTGAACGCCATTGTTTACAGTTAATGACAATACATGGTGTTTTATGCACTGTACAAATAGAGGAATATGCTGATAGATATCAATGGTTGCAGAAACAGAATGCTTTGTATGTCTTCATTGACTTCTACCCAGCAGGATAGGAAATCCAGCAAAGGGAGAGAGAATAAAGAAAGAAGAGCTGGCTACAAAAGGTTTAATCCAATTTCCATCAGTATAAGTGAAAAGACTCTTATTGACTTGAATTGGAGATGGGCCAGGCCCAAAGAAAGAGATTGTGGCATGAGAGAAATGGAAGAGAGTAAGCCAGAAAGCAGGTAGAAGAGAAAGCTACAATAAAGTGCACTCTGCATTTGTAATGTTTAGATTCTATGGCTATGTCCACACTAGAAAAAGTTAGGTCGCCTTTGTTAAGTCAACTTAATAAGGTCGACTTTAAGACGACTTAAAGTCGACCTTATTAAAGTCGACTTAACAAAGTGGACTAAGTTGTCTTAGCTTTAAGTAGACTTAGTACACTTTGTTAAGTCGACCTAACCACCCTTACGTCGACTTAATAAAGTCGACTTAAGCTTTCATTAAGTCAACTTCAGGAATTTCTTAAGTCAATTTAATGAAAGTCTAGTGTGGACGTGGCTTAATTTCAGTCGACTTAAGCCTCCTTAAGTCAACTTAAATTGCCAGTGTAGACATAGCCTACAAGATTTCTATCAAAGTAGGGTTTAAAAGAAGAACATGGGACTCTGAGGAAGCATTACAGAGGAAGCCACAGGCTGCCAGGAGGTTTGAACAGCATTAGATCAGCAGCATACAACAAAAGAATGAAAAAAACCAACAAAATTTCTTCAGGGTTTCCTCTGGGAGCTGGAAAATAAATGACATCAAATAAATGTACATTAAAAAGGGTGGGGGTGGGGTGGGGTCATGAGTAGGTAGTGTGTCCTACTTCCAGTGAATCTTGACCACTATAGGGTGGGTGAATGATTCAACCTACATTTTCTTTGTGGCCTGAATGAACAGGAACCATTTCTTTGTTCCTCCTCTATTTTATGTAATGTTAGTTTTACAAGTGAGTCACTTATAACAATCTTAATAGTTAGGAGGCCAAGTGAGGGACAGACAAAGCCCCCTCGATCCCCAGCATAAGCAGATATGTGGTTCCACGAGACAGGCACCTGTCCCCTCAACAAAGATCTCTCACCCTTAGTCTGGTCAATGGGTCATAAAATACAAAAGGTGGAAATGATCCAAAATGATACAAACTTTAAAAAGTGTTTGTGGTATGGGTGAAAGTCTAACATAGTTTAGATGTTGTGAAGATAAACATGACTATGAACAACAGTAAATAGCTGTTTTTCTTTCAATAAGATTCTTAGCGTATATTCTACATCCATTCTGTACAAGGAAATCCATTTGGGAATGGGGGATTTGCATCAAGACCAGGGGGGACACTGTGACAAGAAAATAGCTTCTTCACAGAAAGTCAAGATAGAAAAAGACTTTAAAAATGTTTATAACACTTCCTTCATCTGAACTATGCAGTTGTAATGATATTATGTAATAAAGGAAAGAAAAATGAGGGTTATCTGGTTTCCATTTTCCTATTTAATTTATAAGAATTTCTGTGCTAACAAAGGTAATTTAGAAAGCAGGTGGAGGAGATTAGCTTCAAAGTGCTTCAGCAAAGAGGGAACCTTTAAAAGTATGATCCTTAACAATGACTGTAAATGAAATTTAGTCATCCATTATCCTGGACAACTGACTAGTTTTGTTTAATGAAGAAAGCACTAGTTCCCTTTGAAGTCAACAGGAATCTTTTAATTTACTTCAATGGGCATTGAATTGGGCCCTTATACCCCATGGATTTCAATTAGCTTGCATTTCTGTAACTGACTACAGAATCTGGCTTATTATGGCATCGGATTCTGCTATCCTTATTCATGCTAAGAAATAATTTACGATAAGATTCCCACTGATTTCAGAAACTGTTCCTAACTTTGGTTTTCTGAACTCAGGAGGCCTGATAAAAGTGAAGATAATTGAAACTAAAGTAGGTGAATTGTCATGCTGATTTATATAATTTACCTTAATGCTTTTTCATTCCCTTCAAATTTAACCTTACTGTCAGACAACAGAATAAGACGATCTGTTCTCACTTACATAAGTTTAAATCTGGGATAATTCTTCTGACGCCAATGGTAATTACACCAGCATATCTAAGAGAAGAGTTTAACCTTTTCTTGGGTCATTTAATATAATGAATTTTTATTCATGAAATTTAAAATCCACCAGTGGCTTGTGTTGCTATCAATACAAAATCCTTACTGAGGAGTGCCCTTAGAGCTTCAAGATACACAAGTATACTACAGTGAAAACAATTACTTTCTAGTATACAAGACAACAGAGTCTTGTGGCACTTTTAAAGACTAACAGATTTATTAATCGCATGAGCTTTCGTGGGAGAAAATCCCACTTCGTCAGACGCTTTGAAGATAGGAAAGTTACAGAGTGGGAGGAAATTAAATGCAGGGGAGTGTATGACATAGCATCAAGTCAGGGTACCCAGAAGTCAACTACTGCAGGAGAAGCCCATGAAAAACAACAACAGAACGCCACTGGTTGTCACCTACAACCCCCAAGCCAGACCTCTTCAACACATCATCAAAAATCTACAGCCTATTTTACAAGATGATCCCTCACTCTCTCAAGCCTTGGGAGACAGACCTCTCCTTGCTTTCAGACAGCCCCCTAATCTTAAAAGGATACTTACCAGCAACTACAGATCACAGAACAGAAACACTAAAGCAGGAACACAGCCCTGCAGCAGACCACGCTGCCAACTTTGCCCTCATATCTACACTGATGACACCATCACAGGGCCTAATCATGCCACCTACTCCATCAAGGGTTCGTTCACCTGCTCATCCACCAATGTGATTTATGCCATCATGTGCCGGAAATGCCCCTCTGCCTTATATATTGGACAGACAGGACAGTCTCTGCGCCAAAGAATCAATGGACACAAATCTGACATCAGAAATTGCAATACTGCGAAACCTGTAGGGGAACACTTCAACCTCCCTGCTCACTCCCTTAACGACTTGTTAATAGCTGTGTTGACACAGATGAATAACAAATCACAGCTTCAGAGAGAGTCTGCAGAGCTCGAACTTATATGCAAATTTGACTCAGTTGCCTTGGGGTTGAACAGGGACTATGGATTTTTCTCGCATTACATCAAGTGAATTGACCTCCCCCCTCCTCTATGTGCTGTTCCCCAGTGTTTTGAATCCTAACACCTACTTTGATTTGCTGTTACAGCCTGACTTGATGCTATGTCATACACTCCCCTGCATTTAATTTCCTCCCACTCTGTAACTTTCCTATCTTCAAAGCGTCTGACGAAGTGGGATTTTCTCCCACGAAAGCTCATGCGATTAATAAATCTGTTAGTCTTTAAAAGTGCCACAAGACTCTGTTGTCTTTCTACAATAGACTAACACGGTTACCCCTTTGGAATTTTTCTAATATACAAGGCATTTTTCAGCCAGAGGAAAAAAAAGAACTGGCCCCTGTTCTGAGATGCTTGCAATCTACAGTTAGAAATGAGGCAGTGGGTGGGAACAAACCCTAAAGGCAGCCTTGTTTGGAACATAGGACTGGAAGAGACCTCCTAGATTATCAAATCCAATCTCTTACTTTTAAAGTCCAATCCCCAGCATATAATCTAACTCATAAAATTATCAAAATGCATTTTAAAATCTGATGTATCCCACAGTGCACTATTCATAATCCTTACAGCGTCCTTCCAAAACCAAGAAGTGTGTGTATCTGGAAGAGATCTCATTATGTATAAAGTCTGAAAAAATTGTATACCAATTTAGCAGTTCAGGGCTACACTTAGTCTAGCCCTGTGTCTGTGTACACAGTAAATAAATAAGGCCCCAATTCTGTAAAGGAAAGCTATGCAGGAATCTACTTAGATGCATGGGTAACTTTCAATATTAAAGTCAATGGCTATGTCTACACTGGCAAGTTAGTTCAAATTAAGGAGGCTTAATTCGAACTAACTAAAGCCATGGCTACACTAGGCTTTAGTTAGCTCATATTAAGGGCTTCCTTAATTCGAACTAATAAGTTCAAATAGGGCTTCAGAAGCAAGGCTTTAATTCGAACTAACTAGTTCGAATTAGCCAATGTGGCCACGTTAATTCGAACTAATTTCTTAGTTTGAACTAACCGGCCATTGAAATGAATGGGGACCACTAATTCGAACTAAGCAAGTGCCATGAATGGCACTTGCTTAGTTCGAACTTTTTTTAGTTTGAATTAAGCTAATTCGAACTAACTAAAATTAGTTCGAATTAGTTAGTTCGAACTAATTTTAGCAAGTGTAGACATAGCCAATGGGACTTAAAGTTAAGTAAGTGCTTTCCTGAAAAGGAATGCACGTAAGCATAAACATTGAAGCATAAACAAGGTTGTGGTTTTTTGTTGTTGTTTTTTTTTAAAAATCAGGGCCTTAATGATAAAAGAGGGCATGTCGAGCGTGCCCCTATCCTTGAGCCTTTAGTATATAAGTAAAAATCACACTACTTGGGCTCAAAGACTATGCAAACTATGCAAACACAGCATTACCACTGTCAATAGACTCCTTAAAGTGGTCAGGAAGAGGCAGAGAGAATCCTGGGCTCTGTCCAGCTCCAACACAGATGGTGGGTGTTATCTCCCTTAAGTGAGATAGCACATTTCACCCTTTCAAATGGTGTCAGTGGAGTTATGCCCCAAGGGTTATTGTACTTTCTTGATGTTTAGTGCCATCAATATACCAGATAAGGCAAAGAGTCTCATTATCAGCCCCCTTGAAAGCCGAGTAAGATCACCCACCATCCATCTGATCCTTGTTCAGTTGCAAGAGGTCTCAGGATGCACATCCACAATTTAATACAGGCAGTGACTTTGAAAAACAAGAGCAAAAACCAGACAAACTACTCCCATTTTCAAAACAAAGTAAGTCATGAAGGCATTCAAGTCTAATTGATTGTCTTTGGTACTTGTGCTGCAAAGTGACTAAGATGCTTTTGAAAAATCCCACCCAAGATGAGCATTTCAATAAATGGCCTAGAGTGGATAATTATTTAGAACCAAATCCTAATATTGACTTCAAATGGGAGTTTTGTCTGCACATGCACTACAGATCTTTGTCAAAAATTTCCAGTAATGGGCCTAATTCTCTAATTACACCAATCTAATTACACCAATTACACTAATCTACACCAAGGCATCTTTATATTGGTTTGGCTACATAAAAGAGCCATTAGTGTAAATGAGAATCAGGCCTTTAAAAAGAAAAGATCCTTAATTTGGGTAGGAGAGGTCTGCAGGACTGATTCCTCCATCCCTCAGCATCATTTTTGGGATAAAGAGGATAACCGCTTTTCTATTTTAACATCTCTGGTGTTCTATGATTTAAGGAAACATTAAACATAATCAATGAAATAAATAAAATAAGCTTACGGTAAACTTGAAAAGACTAGAAAGCACTTCATGGAGTACAATTAAGCCTTAGAGAAATTCACTAAACATAGGAGCCTGTATAAAGCACAATAACATTGGCTATGTCTACACTTGCACTTTTAAGTCGACTTAACTAAGTCGACTTAGTTAAGTCGATTTAGTGTGTCTACACTTAAAATTAAAGTCAACTTAAAGGGGAACTTACAAAGTCGACCTAGAGCGTCCACACTGGATGCTCTAGGTCGACTTTGTGGGGCTAAGGGGACCTTGGGCAGGTCCACGGTGGCGGGAGGGAGCACCCCCTGTGTACAATGTGGCAAAGGGGGACAGGGACCCTGGCAGGGCAGAGCCCTGTGTGTGACACTGTCTGGATTTAGGGAAGCATTTATGATATTATTTTCTATGGATATCTCATAAATGCTATAATCCATAGGAACTATGTCATGTTTGGTATCAATAGAAAGGTAGTAATTTGCTGGGAATGATTATATACTTTATGTCTAGGAATTCTATTTTGATTAGAAGTTAAGAATTTGATGTTATATCCATACTTTAACTTGTGTCATTCTGAAGGACTGTCTTAGATGGGAGGGTGTGAAAAACCATTGTCTCCTTAATGTTTAGGAATTTGCCAGGTGATCTGGTCCCAGGGAGTAAACTGATGAGCCATTAAGGATACACTGGTTGTACTCTTTATGTCCTCATCAGGATACTCCCTGGGACCATTCTACCTGGAAAATTCCTAAACATTAAGGAGACAAAGGTTGTTCACACCCTCCCATCTAAGGCATTTGTCCAGAATGACACAAGTTAAAGTATGGATATAACATCAAATTCTTAACTTCTAATCAAAATAGAATTCCTAGACATAAACTATATAATCATTCCCAGCACATTACTACCTTTGTATTGATACCAAACATGACATAGTTCCTATGGATTATAGCATTTATGAGATATCCATAGAAAATAATATCATAAATGCTTCCCTAAATCCAGACAGTGTCACACTGTGCCCACATGCCCTGCCCTTTGGGGGGCATGCCAGGCTTCCCCTGTGCCCCCCCCCCCCCGGCAGGGAGGGCATTGGTGTAGTCCTGGGGTAGCCCTAAATCAACTTAGGGCTACCCCAGGGCTACACTGGCTTAATTCGACTTTAAAAAGTCGAATTAAGCCTTAGGTTGAGTAGAACGGTGGTTTAATAAAGTCGACTTAATTTTCCTTAAGTCGACTTAAGCAAGCTGCTTAAGTCGACTTAAGAAAAGTGTAGTGTAGACACAGGGCACATTAAGTCGACTTAAGCCAAGCTTAAGTCGACTTAATTTACCAGTGTAGACGCAGCCCCTGAGACTGTCATTAACTAAGCAACAAGCTAATTAAGTATTAACATTATCTTTAAAGTTACAAATTAGCAGCTTCCATTGCATTCTGAATTTTTATCCCATCTACTATTGTATTTATCTGAACTAGATTGCATGCCCTCCTGAGCAGCAACTGTTTTTGTATGTATGTGTATGTCAAATTGCCATCATAGTTGCAGGGATTTAAAAGAACAATTATTTCAAATCTAGGATAATTAATTAATTAAAAAAAATTGGAACAGTGTTTATAATTCAACTGCTGTTGAGTTGATTCAGCTACGTGTAGGTTAAAGCGGTTTCAGTCAGGGCCCACATTCAGCAACCATTATCTGTGGTTGTTGCAATTCATTGGTCCTCCTCCACATCCCTTTAATGTTTGTGGTTTTCAAGTAGTGTTCAAATCACAGTCCTCATAGCACTCAGTGTAGATCTCTGACTACATGATTTGCAGTCAATCCCACATTTGGAAGTCTAAAATGACGGGAAGTGCACATGCAAGTAATAACAGGGGCAAAACTATATGGTATTTTGTGCCCACAAAACTGAGAGTGAATTGCAAAGTGCCTTAAAAAAAGTCAGACTCAGGGATCTATATAGAATATTGTAAACTGGTTAATTAAAAGGCAAAAGTCCAAGAAAAATAGGTTTTTATAATCTGCCCCTGTCTTATATTTAAATAAATAAATAAATCCTACATGAAATCAGAATTTGGCCCCCTCAATTTTTAGTTTAGAATGTTAACATGAAACATGCTTTATTGCTGCAAAATGTTTCTTGACTCATGATTAGATGTATGTAGACTAACAACTGAAATTAGCAACTAGAGATTTTGCAGTATCCATCCTTTTGCCTGTAATGTAAAAATAGCTCCTAAATATATAATACTCATTTCCTCCACTACTTTGTGTAACAAACTGACAGGTTTCTACTGGTCATTTGTTCTACTGGAACATACACTATAACTATATATACCTGGAGGAACTGTCCGCACTTAAACGCAAGACACACTTCCTGGTTATTTTTTATATTAATACAGAATAGCTAGAAAATCCAATGATACTCACTGTAATATCATTGTCCAACTGCACTTATACTTTGAGATCACAAAGTCATTCTATAGATAACAAAGGTTAGAAGTCAGAGAGGTAAAAAGTCTTTTTAATTTGCTGAACCAGCTAGCTGGAATCAATTAGGAGACGCACTTAGAATCTGTACTACTGATAATGAGATAATTGCATCTTTAGCTGTAGAAAAAGCTTTTGATTCCATGGAATTAAATTACATATCCACCTCACTAAGAGAATTTAATTTTGGCCCTACAGTTATTCAGTGGATTGAGCTACAATACACTAAGCTGGTAGTTTGAAACTTCCCAACAGTTTAACCCTTTACATGTTTTCTTTGACTGAAAAAAAGAAACAAAATTTTCAATATGTCTGCTAACAATTTTCTATCTTATTCACACTGAGTTTCTTGTCATGCATGTTTTAAATAGTTTCTCTCTACAGTTATAGCAATGTATGTTTATTATTCTGAGTGCTAGAAAAACATGTATGAAATTGCAAGTCCCCTTAAACTCAAGTGGGAATACTGACATATTTAAAGTTAAGTACACACTTACATCTTGCATAATTGAAATGCAATCCAGTTTCTTCCCATCCAGGGTCCATTCAATGACACTTTCAAGGTGGCTTTGACACTTTTAGTTTCTCAAGAAAAGGTAAAACAAGAACTCTTGACTATTCCTGAGTTTTCCTAAAATAACTACTAAGTCTACAATCCAGCTTCCAGGCTGCTTTGGCTGCTTTGCTGAAAAAGGGAACCAGACAAATATGCATGTGGTTCGGGGGGTTGAGGGGGAGGGTTGAAGTTACTTTTAAAAATCCATCTACTGCCCTCCTACTTTTGGCTATATCTACACTAGAAAAAATTAGGTTGACTTTGTTAAGTCGACCTAATAAGGTCAACTTTAAGTTGACTTAACGTCGACCTTATTAAGTTGATTTAACAAAGTAGTTATCCTGAACAGGGACTTAGTAAGTCGACCTAACTGCTCTTAAATCAACTTAATAAAGTCAATTTAAGGGTTAATCTATGTCCACACTGTGCTTAAATTGACCTAAGGCGTCGACTTAAGGATTAGGTCGACCTAACCGGAGGTTCTTACCAAATCGACTTAAACTTTCATTAAGTCAACTTAAGGAATTTCTTAAGTCAACTTAATGAAAGCCCAGTGTGGACGGGGAATAATTTAGGTCAATTTAAGGCTACTTAAGTCAACCTAAATTGCCAGTGTAGACATACCCTTTGATTTTCCAAGACAGAAGTTAAACAAAGCTGTGATTTATTTTTTTCTAACAAAAATTATCCCTCTACTATTGTAGTTCTGTGCTTATAAGGAAGTGAGAGCTGTTAGCATGGCACTGCCAGGAGAGAGGGACACTGCATGGTGTATTTTAAAGAGTCATCACTATACTCCGAACCTCTATGAAACACAAATCAAACACCTACATGAAACTCTCCCATTTTAAGTGCCTGACCTATATGCATTAAAATATGCATTTAATATTATTTGATGTGGATATTTACATCAATATAATTGACATTGGGGGATTGCATTGTATATGGTTGGTCATAATATATTAACTAGTATAGCTTATTGCCTTCTGAGAACCCCTTACAGAGGTGAGCGTAGGGAAATAACACAACTATATTTCTTTATAAGTTACTACTAGTACTCGTGGAAGAAAATTTCAAATCTAAACATCCCTGCTGAATTAATAGAACTTGCTTAGGTGGTACCCAAGACAATTGCTTAGAGAAATGACTCGTGATACAATTTTAATTCTTAGTCCCTAGTGAAGGGTTCCTGAACTGACTTGGATAGCTGTTATGGCAAAGATGGCAATGAAATGATAGCTAATTACATGAGTTCTAGCTATAAAAGCTATTTGCAAATAGGTAAAACTTGAGAGCTTTTCACAAGTACATCACCACATCTGACATATGTCCAAGGGGACTGGCTACTGCAATCACTAAAGATGGTTGAGTAGGAACAATCTGTCTGATGGAGACTACAAGAGAAACTGACTTCATATGGCAAAGGAGTTTCTTTGAATTACAAAGTGGTTGGATAAAGGGAGAGGATATTAGTACACAGGTTCATCTGAACCATGCCCAAGATTGGGGACTGGAGAGAGAGTTTGTTTAGGTAAGGCTTTGAGATGGGGAGGTCCAGAGTTTTAGGGGAAGAATTCTGGAAGCAGGGTACAGAATGAAACTTATAACTTATCTCCACAGGGACACTCAGGAAAATAAATCCTAATTAACTAAAGGTGTGAATTAAAAGTGGATTAGTTAAACTACATGAAACTACTGTATAGATGCTCTCTTTCAGAATTAGTGGAATCAAGTTGATTCCGTTTATTTCACTTAAACCAAACTAAATTAAGACCACAATAATTCTGAATAAGAATGTGAGGGAGAAACTTCACTATTGATGAAAAAATAATATTAATATAACTATCAATTTGTAATTACAAATGTGTTAGCATCTTTACTGAACATTAAAATGTAGCTACACATAAGTTATAGTCAGTATGATTGAAAATGTAACATAATATTACATTACACATTTTCAAGCTAATCAAAGTAATTCTGCTTCTGTCATCCAAGGACAAAATAATATCAGGAAGATAACTTCTCCTGAGCCATAAAATCTTTAGATTAGGTTGCATTCTGGTACATAAAGCATTTTACCATTTACTTAGTGATGATATTAGGGAATTTACATCGAACCTTTTGAATTTAGTTAAAATGCTTTCAAATAAATAATTTGTTCTTTCAACATTTAAGAAATAAGCAAAGACTTAAAAATGTCCAAGTACACATGTTTTTCTGAGAGGTTTTTAAGGACACAATCAGAGGTTTTTCTTTGGGACAGATGGGAAAATGGGATTGGTATAGCCCACTTTATAACTAGATTTATTACTATCATAACAGTCTTACATATCTTTTCACAGCTAGATCATTTCCTAAAGCATGAATATTTTATATGGTTTCCTTTCTTGAAACAAGAATGCATTGTACGAAACTGTTGTTATATACAAAAGGTAGGACTCATTTTATCCCTAACCTTTACAGTTTGATAAGGATCTTCAGTGTTAATTTTCTTTGATGTATTATAGACCAGGTTGTGATTACCAGTAGCAGTCTTTACAATAAAATTCCCTTCAAATATTCTATACAAAGTGTCAGTCACAACAACCCAGCGTACATCCATTTTTCAAAACACAGAGGGCTACAAAATCAGATAATTGTATTAATAATGGACAACTTCCATTTTCCTCATGCTGACAGGACAAATTTCATTTCAGGGCATAATGCAGAGAGAAAATGTCTAGATACTTCTTGGAGCAGCTAGTCCTGGAACCCAAGTTCCCAACAAGTGGAGTATTAGTTTATCACAGGATGACTAGGAGCCACTCATATGATGTGGCCATGGAAAAAATTAATGTAGTCGTAGGATGCATCAGACAAGGTATTTCCTGTAGAAACAGGGAGATGTTAGCACCATTATACAAGGCACTGGTGAGACGTCATGTGGAATACTATGTGCAATTCTGGTCCCCCATGTTTAAGGAAGATTAATTCAAACTGGAACAGGTGCAGAGAAGGACTACTAGGATGACCCAAGGAATTGAAAACCTGCCTTATGAGAGGAGACTCAAAGGCTATGTCTACACTTGCAAGTTAGATTGACTTAAGGAGGCTTAAGCTGACCTAACTTAGTCCCTGTCCACACCAAGCTTTCATTAGGTCGACTTAAGAAAATCCTTAAAATGACCTAATGAAAGCTTAGGTCGACTTAGTAAGACCTGCTGGTTAGGTCGACCTAACCCTCCTTAGGTCGACCTAACTCTTCTCTAGATTGACCTAAGCACAGTGTAGACGCTTAAGTCCACTTTATTAAGTCAACCTAAGGGCAGTCCACGTCCATGGAAACCACTTTGTTAAGTCACCTACACGTCACTGATGGTGATGGTGTGGTTAGGGAAGAAGGTGCCTGCCTGCATGCGCCTATACAGGGCGGAGTTGTGCAACTTCTGTGCATCGTGCACCTTCCCTGGCCAGCCCACATAGATGTTCTGGAAGATCCCGCAGTGGTCCACGACGGCTTGCAGGACCACGGAGTACTACCCCTTCTGGTTGACATAGTCCCTAGTGCGGTGTTCCGGGGCTCGGATGAGTATGTGGGAGGCATCCACAATGCCCCCACAGTTGGGAAAGCCAAGTCTGGTGAGGCCATCGAGGACTTCATGCAGGTTGCCCGGGGTGATGAGGCGGGCTAGCAGTACTCGATTGATTGCCCTGCACACCTGTATGAGGGCAGTCCCCACAGTGGCCTTCCCAATGCCGAACTGCTGGGCCATGGAGCAGTAGGAGTCCGGGGTTGCCAGCTTCCATAAGGCGAGGGCCACTCACTTGTCTATGGGCAGGGTGGGTCAAAGTTGGATGTCCATGTGCTGCAGAACCGGGGTGAGCTCGCGGACCAGCTTCAGGAAGGTCCACTTGCTCATCCTGCAGTTCTGCAGCCACTGGTCATCGTCCCAGGTGGTGAGGATGATCCACTCCCACCAGTCGCTGCGGGCTGCACTTGCCCAGAGGCAATGAGGCACAGAGGGCACTTCTGTGAACATGGCAGCTTGCAGAGGCAGCAAGGAGGGGGGCAGGCTATCAACTGCCTCCACATTGGCGGGTTACCAGGGAAGCCTGCTCCACAGCAGAAGAAGCCTTGTGAATAGCTGGCAGGTGTCACACAGCTGCCTGACAAATCGCTGGAGAAGAGTCTGGTCCATGACCTGCTCAGCCTGCATGTTGCCAGGCACAATGGGGAAGGTGCTGAGCTCACTTCCTCTTTTATAGGAGGGGCTGGGAGAGGGGGAAACTTCTCGGGTGCCACATGCCACACTTCCCACAATGCACCATTCCTAGGTCAACTTAGCCCCTGCCAGTCGACTTAAACATCTAGTGTAGAGGCTCTAGGTCAATTTAATAAGATCGACTTTAAGTCCATCTAAATATCCAGTGTAGACACACTAAGTTGACTTAACAAAGTTGACTTAGTTTAACAAGTGTAGACATAGCCATAATGGAAATTACACCTTTGTGTTGTCAGCAAGAGAAACTGTAAGTGCTGGCCAACCATTTCTTGTTTCTAGGAACTAAGTACTTTTAGCATTTTTAAAAATAAAATTACCTGGTATGAAATAATATCAAATTGCCCTTTTCTATCCTACACCAGTGTCATAGAGTGTCCAGCCCCATGTCTCTCTGCTGGATTTCTGAAGTGCAATGATCTTTGTGAAGCTTTGATGTTGTATTTGTCACCTTTCTTAAATGGAAAAGTGAATTTATCTGCAGATTGAGTAAAAATCACTCTGTTCAGATGATCCTCATAGACCTTTGCATAATTTGCATAAATCAGGCCCAGATATGCACTATTGGGCACGGATCTCATCTGGCTGAGATTGCAGCTGGCATTTGGGTCCCATTATGCTTGTTGGAACCCACAATAGCTCCTCTTAGCACCAAATGAAAAGAAGCCTTGAGCAAGTAGGGAGGAGTGGGGAGGGTGGAAGGAGAACCCAAGCAGTTCTCCTTGTCCAGGCTGGAAGAGAGCTATGCTGTGGGGGAGGGATAGAGGGAGTGGGAGCCTGTGTCACTACTGCTAGGGCAGGGTTGCCCACTCAGTTTGCCATTCCAGGCTGTGATGGCAACTCCCCCTTGTGGACCCCAGTGGAAGCCTGGATTTGGTCTAGTGCATTCATTGAATTGGTAGGTTACATCTACCCCTGAGTAAGATATAATTTAAGTAGAATAAATAAAGGTCAGATCATCAAAATTAATTCCTATTTTCTTTGGATCAAGGAGACATTTCTCTATAGATAAGGAAATCAGAAAAAAAAGTTTCAAAAGCATAAAATGGTAACAGAACATCCTAAACCTGATAAATCTCTTCAAGTAGTCAGGTTGAGATAATTGCCTTAAGTGTGAATTGAAGAGAAATCAATGTGCTACAATAAGCTCACTGAAGAAATCCCATGAAATCTTACATCACTTATTGAAAAGAAGTGGTATTTAAATTGAATTCCCCACAAAACAAAGAGATATTCCTCTCTAATGATGAAAGCAGAGAAGACGAAGATTGAAAATGGAAACAATTGTTACATTAGATCTTGGAGGTCAGTAAAAAGTAATACTTTAATTAAAGGTAAGATTAGGGAGAAAGTGCAATGAAGTGAATTTTCTGATTGAATGGAATATGTGAAGAATGCTGGCAATCATTACAAAGCTATCTGAACTACCTGTCTGAAGAAAAAAATCTGATTATGAAAGACATTATTAATAAGCAATGCTTCAAATTCTTCTGTAATAAAAGTTATCTTAAGTCAGCATATAACAGTTACTATATATCAGTGCTTCTCTTCATCAAATATCAGGGTATGATAAGCTACTGTGTAAGTTATATTCTTAATCACCTGAATTTGTAATGATGGCATGCGGGCTAAATTCTCTGCTGATATAAATGAGTGAGACTCTTTCAAGAATCAGTAGTATTTGCCTATTTACAATAGCAGGAGATTTGGCCTAACGGGCCAAATTCAGACCTTTCATAAGTAGGCACAGCTCCTTTGACTTCAGAGTTTAAGTTGTTGAATCATTTTGGTGGTTAAGAGATTGAGGTTAATTTAAACGATTGAGGAAGAAAGTAACTGTCTAACCTAATGGTCAAAGCATAGAACTTAAACAGAATATACTTACATCTTCTAGAAGGTTACTGAATGCAGAACATTTAAAAACAAAAACAAAAAACCGAAGGTGGGCACAATAAATATCTTTTATTAGATCAATTGCAGTTGGTGAGAGAGACAAGCTTTCAAGCTACAAAGAGCTCTTCTTCAGGCCTGGGAAATCAAATTGTGTCACAGCTAAATACAAGAATAAGATAAACTGATCCAATAAAAGATATTACCTCACTCATCCTATCTCCCTAAAATCCTGGGACTAACATGGCTACACCCACACTGCATATATAAAAGAAGGAATTTAATTTTAATTTTAAGATTTTAATTTGTAGACACTCCATCTCTTTTCATAAGGAACAAAAAAGTTTCCCTAATGTGAAGTCCCAAAAGTTGGCCACTGAAACCCAACAGTATACTTCTAACTACATATGCTGGGCTGTGCACATGTCCTGCTATATAGATCTCTTGCTAGCCACAAAAAACCCCAAAAAACCTTACTTAGCTTGGATTCTGTGCTTTCTAAGTAAGGTGAATTTTTCCCCCTTTTGTATTGGAATCACTCACAAAAGAAAGGTCTAATGCTATTTGCATGGATTCTTTAAAAAATCCTTCTGTGAAAGAAAATAATTTTCATTTTCCACCACCATAATTTGAGTTGCATTTGATTTGAATGACAAATGTCCCAAAAGCAATTTATGGACAATGACCAAGCACTCCTCATTTTGTTTCACTACAAAATGTAATTTTTGATGCTGTGGAAGTTTCATATATCTGTTTTTACATATTGACATGTAAAATATGTACTCCATGCTTAGCATGCAATTTCACTAACATCAGAAGATTTTAGGACCATAAGGGATAAGGCTAGACAGATACTGTTCACATAACAACAGAGCTCAAAAATTTCTTTTTCAAGGTTAGAAAGAAAACAAAGTGAAATGGTAATATTTGGAAAATGCAGGATGGCAAATATCCTCTTCAGTCCAGGCTTCACCATGTTTTTTCATGCTTTTCTGATTTCCAAGCTGCATTTGTACAATATAGTCAACAAGCCCCCTCTTGAAGACTGGTTGGAAACTTCTGCTGGATGCATCTAGCAGGCAAGCAGATAATGGTATCGTTAGAAAACATTATACTAGTTCAGCAATAACTGTTCAGTTAGATCTATAAAGCTCAGTAAGACAACTCCTATTTCTTTCTCTTTCACCATAACAATAAAGCAGAAGTAACCATACTAAGGCCATGTCTTCACTATAAGTTTTGCCAGCATAAGTTATACCCTTAGGGGAGTGAAAATAACACCCTCCTGAGTGACATAATTTCACCAGCAGAAGTGGTAGAGTATACATCACTTTGTCAGAGCTTTTCCTGTCAACATAGCTACCGCCGCTCATTGAGGTGGTTTTATTCTGTTGATAGGAGAGCTGAAAGTTCTCTCCCGTCTGCAAAGAATGGCTACACGAGTGATCTTACAGCTGCACTGGAACAGCTGTGCCACTGTAAGCTCATTCATGGTCTGAGTACCTGCAGATTTCTGTAAAGACATAGACATGGATTACAGGGCGAATACTACATGAAAAGTGTGATATGGAATTATATGCCTAATACCAGCAACTAATTCCCAACTACTCCTTAAATCATATACTTTCTTCCTTTCCCCAAAAAAGTATATTAAATCTATTCATTATTGTAATCTATAAACACACGAGGCTAAATATACTTCTAGTGTAAGTCTGTTTACATCAATGCAGTTGCACCCAAGTGTCAGCTGTGAATTTAGATCACTAAATATAATCATGATACCACCAAGAGGACCAGATGGCAATCTATATTCTGTTATGTTTTGCTTCCCAATATGAGTAAATAAAAAATTGTCTCATAAATCTCTATCAGTCATTTTGCACAAAAGGCATAAAGAATAAAATAACTTGATCCTGACTACTTTTTTTTAAAATTGCTATACAGGTAGTAGCCTTGAAATTCACTCCACAGTCACACCACAAATTACTATTGGCAACCCCATGTAATAATGAGAACCGGTAATATCCATCCCAAAACAAGATATGCTTATAAGAATGCCTTCAAGAAAAATGGCAGCTCTTAAAGCTTCATACAATGTCTTGCCAGGTACCTGAGCCCAAGTCTTATTAACTGCAAAAACTCCGCCCAAACCCTTCTGACTCATTCCGTGCTTGCCATAAAAGAAAATGTTAACTCAGAATCCTTGTTCTCTTTCCTCCAGCTACAGTTCTTGTCAGTTTGCTTTGCACAAGAATAATACATCACTTGAGACATACAGCAGCCACTGGCAAAATTAAGCCATCATGCAGCCTTCCAGTGAGAGCAGGTTAAATGTTAAAGCCAATATAAATGATACAACATCATATAAAAATTTAACCCAATTAAACTACCACTTTCGCTAAAACTTTTCAGAAACACAGACAAAAACAGATGAATCCTAGTTGTTTATTTTAAAAATAGAAGTTCTTTTATACACCAATCTTCCAATGTAACATCATCATTTGAATGCAATCCAATCTTACAATGGAATGATTTAGGAAGAAAGTAAAAACACCCACGAGTTCCATGTCTGTTCTGTGGGTCCCAAAATTTGTAGCTAGGTGCTGATTTCTGCAGCATGCTGGCGCTGAATTCTGTAGCAGACTAAATTTTGTGGCAGTGTAAGATGTAGAGAAAAACATTCAGAAAATGAGTGGGTGTTTTTGAATGTCTTTATTATGTTAATTCTTCCCTTAGCTATTGTGCCCTCTTTAGAGGCTGTTAGATCAGAGGAAAGGGGTCAAGTCGGAGAACAGAGTCTATCCCAAAGTATCTCATATTAATGACTCCGAAACTGAGGTGCACAAAAATGAGTACCTGTATTCAAAATGCGGTACGAGGCAGTAAACAGACTTTTCGAATGGCATGCACTACTTCTAAAAATAACTTAACTCGAGCCAATAAAAAGCCTGTCTCTGACATCTAACATAGCATACAATGAGTAATGCAGAACTTGTAATAACCTCATCTGGTGAATCCAAATGTTCCACACACCACTGCACAGGCCAGCAGTGTTGGTGTGTGCCAAATATATTGTCAAAGAACAGCACAATGTTTTGTTCCCCATGCTCTCATAGGCTATGTCTACACTGGCAAGTTGGTTCAAATTAAGGAGGCTTAATTCGAACTGGCTACACCAAGCTTTAATTAGTTCGAATTAAGGGCTTCCTTAATTTGAACTAATAAGTTCAAATAGGGTATTCGAACTAAAGGGTTAATTCGAACTAACAAGTTCGAATTAACCAATGTGGCCATGTTAATTCGAACTAATTTCTTAGTTCGAACTAACCGGCCATTGAAATGAATGGGGATCGCTAATTCGAACTAAGCAAGTGCCATGAATAGCACTTGCTTAGTTCAAACTAACTTTTTCTAGTTCGAATTAAGTTAATTCGAACTAACTAAAATTAGTTCGAATTAGTTAGTTCAAACTAACTAATTCGAACTAATTTTAGCAAGTGTAGACATAGCCATAGAGCCCTTATGCCTGCCACAGGCAAAGTACATATCACTTTTTCCATTAAAGGCATTACTGAGACCTTAATATTTATAATAATATCCTAAAATAGTCCTACATTTCCTAAAATAATTTCTCACTATACTGGAGGAATGCTTTTTCTATTAATTATCCATTCTTGCATTTTAGACTAATAGCTTTTAAAGCCAGAAGGAACCATTATGATTACATAGTCTGGCTTCCTGTGTAATGTAAGTTTGCCCCAAGAATGGCAAAAAATGAGGGGGCCTAGCTTCAGAACTTGAGGTCAGTACCCCACACTTTTTTTAGCCAGCTTTTGGGAGATTCTCCATACTTCTTCTAGATGCTGGAAAAGGAGTAAGGAACAGGAGGGAAACAGCAGCATACAATAGTTACAGCAAATACTTGTGCTACAAACAACAGATGCAGGAGAAGGGGAAGGGGAGTTTATGAAGCGTGAGAAGGAATTTTTTGATAGATGCATTAGCTGCATCAAAGGGTTCATTCTGTTACCTATTCCACTGCCATGGAGTCATAGGACCTTGCAAAGTATATGTTTCAAAAGCAAAGAGCTGCTGCTGGAAAACACAAATCAACATTTTTTGGATTATTTTATAGATGTTGGCAGCTCCTCTTTTACATAATCTTTACATAATCTAATTTGTATCCTCTTTTGACTCCATATAATCATTAATAATATAAATATTTCCAAGTTGGGGTACAGTACCATTAATACAAGCCCCAATCTATTCTTGAGGTAGAGATCTCCTTCTGCATCAGTCTGTGTATTTAATCAGCTAGTGAAAGCAATATGCTACCAGCAGCACCTGCATAATCTGTCCTTACCTCTTGTTCTCCCATCTTTATTTATAGGATTTATTAATTAGATTACTGGTTTGCTATTGCATATTCCAAATCATTCCAAATGATATCTTGCTTTGCCAAATGAAAGTACAGTGTACCTGACTAGGAAAAGAAGGAAGAGCTGTTTGAATCTGTGGGAGTTCACAGTATTAAGGAACAGTGCTGCAGACTGTTGACCAGACACTGCTCTGTCAGTAGTGCAAATGCACCCTAATAACTTAATCTCTTGAATTTAAGACTAAATTCTGCAGCAATTAAATCAGAAAAACCTGCATTTCAACTAGGTTCTGTGGAATGCTGAATTTCTGCTGACTAGAGGCTTACAGTTTTTTAAAAAACATATACTGTGTGGATTGGGGGGAGGATATTATTAAGCTAAATGAAAATTTAAATTTATTCTTAAACTACTTCAATCTATACATATTGCTGAAGCTTGCATTAATGTTTTTAAATGCGACAGTCACTGCACTGAAATAAGCACCAGTACATATAAAAAGTATAATACACTAGACAGCAGATACAATATCTCAGTTAATAAGAGGCTGAACTATAAAAACATTTAACATAAAGTCAACACTGGTCATGTAAAACAAACCCTATTTAAATGTAATAAAATAGCCTGACAAAAGGTTTCTTAGTTGGGATACAATCCCAGTTGCTTTACTCAGTTGCATAAAGCTCCGCCCATATTTAGAAGTCACACTCTTTTTAAATTAGTTTAAATCAAGATACAGGAACCTGAACAACAAAGTAACTACAGAATCTCAGCAGAATAATAATTAGAATAATAGAAAGGAGTTTATATGGTTGTGTAATAGGATGATCAAAATTTAGTTCTACTCTAAAAAATGGCTCTCTGAAAACATAAATTCAGGCCTCAGTTCAGGAAACCATCCCTGCTTATGAAACCACTTCAGCATATAGTTAGATTTAAGCATGTGCTTATGTCCCAATGAAGTCAATAACATGTAAGCACTTTTCTCAATAAGACACTTAGCCCAGGATCTAAAAGCAGATGCAATAGCGGCAGCAAACTCAGTTGGTTTTTTTCTTATAAATCTTCACTAGTAATTAAAATTCCTGTAGGACCAAATCTACTCTCCATTTTACCTGTGACTCTCCATTGTTTTTAAATCAGACAGTTATCTACATCTGTGCAACCTTGTTATAGCCTTTGATTTCCACAGGTGCAACTAATTATCTTCTTGTGCTTATAAACTAAGACTGAATTTGCCTCATAAAGTAACTTCAAATTGGAAGACCTTTTAAGAATGCACTATCTTGGTCCCTCATGCGAGAGCTGGTTCTGCAATACTAATGCGAGTATAAAGATGTAATCAATCAATAAAAAGTCTATTTACACATATAGTCCTGTCAATTAAAGATCTTTTTGAATGCACACAAGATGCAAATCTGCTATACAGACATGGCATTTGTGAATAATCTTTTTATTAAGTTATTTAAATTATTTCTAATAAGATTACAAGCCTGCTTGAAAAATGTAATAGTGTTGATATAATATACTAGACTTCTTCAAGGCATTTTACATGGTACCATGCAACATTTTGATTTGAAAACTAAAATAATATAAAATAAACAGGGCACTCTTTAAGTGGATTAAAATCTGGCTAACTGATAGGTCTCAAAATGTAATTGTAGACATGAATTATCATTGAGTTGGTGTATGTCTAATGAGGTCCCACAGGAAGCTGTTCTTGGCTGTTGAATAGCTGTTCTATGCTATTTAAATATTTTTATCAATGACTTGGATAAAATCCAAAAAAGTTTGCAGATGACACAAAAAATGGGAAAAAATGAAAAGAGCAAGTCACTGATACAGAGCAAGCAAACAATATCTGTTTTAATATGAATAAATGTAAATGTATACATTTATGAATAAAGCAAGTAGGTCATACTTAAATAATGGGAGACTATATCCTGGGAAGCTGTGACTCTGAAAGGAATTTTAGTGGATAATCAGCTGAATAAGAATTCCAGTGTGGCTGAAGCCAAAAAGATTAATGAATTTCTCAAATGCCAAAACAAGGAAATTTCAAAATGAGTAGAGAAATGATTTTACTTTTGTATTCAGCAGTAAAGTGACAACTGCTGGAATACTGCATCCACAATTCAAGAAAGATTTTGAAAAATTGGAGAAGGTTCAGAGAAGAGCCATGTCAATGCTCAACAGATTAGAAAACCTGCCTTATGGTGATAGACCTAGGGAACATAGGGTATGTCTACACTGATGGCAGCAAATCCGCCACCATCAGATCAATTTTTCCGGATCAACTGAGCAGTTAGTAAAGTCACGCTCAGTTGATCTGGAAATTGACATAATAAAACCAACCCCTCAAGTGGTGTAACACTGCATCAACAGGAACACATTTCCTATGAGTGCAGTGCAGGGAAGATGGAGCAGAGAAGCAAAGATACGAAGTCTATAGGAGTTATGCAAGCCACTCTGTATAGCTTGGGTAACTCCCGTCAACTGCCACCGAATTTCGCCACCAGTGCAGATCATAATCTATGTAATTTAAAAAAGAGAAGGTTAAAGGGTGATGTGAATACAGTCTATAAGACCTACATAGAGAACAATATTTGATAATAGGCTCCTCAGTCTAGCAGAGAAAGGTATAACATAATCCAATAGCTGAAATCTGACGCTAAGGCACACATTTTTAATGGTGAGAATAATTAATTATTGAAACAATTTACAACGGGTCATGATGGATTCTCCATCACTGACAGTTTTTTAAAATCAAAATTGGATGTTTTCTAAAAGGTACACTGCAGGAATTTTGGGAAGTTCTATGGCTTGTGTGATACAGGAGGTCAGCCTAGATGATCACAGTAGTCCTTTCCAGCCTTGGAATCTATTACTCTATTACTAAGCATTATTATTACAATATAACTTGGAGGTACAAATTAGGATCAGAATCCTATTTATGCTCAGTGTTGTATAAATACTTTGCAGAGACAATCCCTATCCCAAGAGCAGGAGAAGGAGAAGTTGGAAGTGGTGATGTTGTGAGTTTAGTGGGGAATAGACCAGTGAAGCAGCAGGAGATAGGGAGGAAGGGGAAGATGTCAGAGACAAGGTGGAAACAGCATGACGGAGGGTGGTCAAACAATTAGAAAAGCAGTCTAGGATCTGGGCAATCTGGGTTTGCATTCCTGCTCTGTCACTGACTTCTTATATAACCTTAGTCAAGTCACTTAGATTCTCTGTACCTCAAGTCCCTATCTGTTAAATTGGGATAATAGTTTTGCCCTGTCACACAGGGATCTTGTGATGGTAAGTTCTTTAAAGGTTTGCAAAATGTTCACATGCTAGGGTAATGAGGACCACATAAGTCCTTACCTTAGACAGCAGATGAATATGTTGGATATTGATTTTGGAGGGAACGTGCAAAAGGATAGCAGAAGAAGAGGTAATGGAACTTTAGACAGGTGAGTGTGCTAGGGAAGTGGAGCCAGAAAACATAAGAAGAGAAGAGGTGTGGTGAAAATTATAAGTGAGTGCAAAATGGCCACAATTATGAATCAATTTATCTACGAAACAATTTTATAATAGGTCAATGACTGGTTGCAAAAAATTAAGTAGCAAAGCAATTCTATTGAGAAAATATGCTGCAAATCACTTATTCGGACAATAAATTATTAGCAAATCACTTATGCAGCTAGTTATCATATATACTAATTAATTGTAAATGAAATCAATTGTGCAACAAAAATGGAAGAATTAATCAATAAACAGGGAATCAATACTGTAGATAATTATGGAATGGATTATAGTTGCAGAGAGCACAAAGGGAATGAGGCAACAAATAGCAAGAAAGTTGAGACTTACTTGGTTCCAATTTCGGAGAGAGGGACTGAGGTCCAGTTTTTTCAAACATGTTTAAGTGTTGTTAGGTCTTGAAATGTGGAGTGCAAGTAATTGAGCTGGCTGAGTCCCATTTTCAAAAGTGATTTAGACCTTGTCCACACTTGCTGGGGCATGTAGAGTATGTGCAGCTACCCACTGCAGTGAAAGGCAGGCTATTTCAACGCTGAAATATGTAGCTACACATACCAGGGAAAGGCTCAGGTTGGAAGAAAACAGCAGGGAAAGGTTTCAGCCGCTCCCCACTGATAGAGCCTGGAAGACTCCTGGGCAAAGATATGCATGGGAGCCCAGAAAGTTGGGGGTCAGAGCACATATCTGAGTCAAGAATCAAGTCAAGGGTCAATAGCTGGTATGAGGGTTGTAGGAAAGTGTTAATATAAAGCAACACTGGGGAATGGGTCAAGTCTGTGTCACAGGATATATCATGGAACTGCATTGGGCAAGCAGTATGTATTCCTAACCTTCAGCCTTTGGTAAGTTTTCTTTAGGATAGGGTTTTGCTCCTTGCCCGTTCGTATAGGGTAGGCAGCATGTATGTTTAACCTTGTGTAATAGACCATAAATTCCTTAGTATAGAATTTCCTTGGTAGCTTGGGTGTCTGGGCATTGTCTGCATTTTTAACTTTCTCTTCTCCTTTTTTGCTCATTAACCCAGATCTTTGCTCCCTTTGGTAACTCCCTGCCCCTAGGATTTGTTAATTCAGCAATTTAGTATAAGATAGAAGATAGAACACCTGCGCAAAATGGATAAAGTCAGTAATCAGAAAACAGAGGCGTGGATAGTTATATGCATTATGTAGGTACTGATGTAACTAAATGAGGGTCTTTGGGACACTGTCAATCATATATGTATTATCATACTGTTCTGTATAAGAGGGTTGTGAAACAACCCTGCTGTGCTCACTTGTGACATCGAGGAAACGAGTGGTTAATAAAGAGTGCCATTTGACGCAATCCTCCTCCGGGACAACCTGTGTTTTTCATTCCAACAAGGGTCAGTGTTGAGATTCCAGGGGTCATTCGGAAATCAGGATTCAAGGCAGAACTAACCTCAATACAGAAATTCAGAAGCAAGGAAGTCATGGCACCTAGCTAGCAATTCATACTGTTGCCTGGACACCTCCTGGTGTCCCCTAGGCTTACATAGAATCAAAGATTGCTAAAACAGTCAAATCATCTGAGATGGAACATCATGTGGCATGCAATCTCTATGAATTATGGGTTGCAGGGAGCAGCTAGCTCACAACAACGGCTGTGTAGCAGCCTGAGGCTGTTGGTGATGTGGTAGTCCATGGTTCAAGACCCTCTCATCCTTACAGAGCCCTTCATTGCTTCCCACACCCGCCATCCAGAGACTGCCTCTGCTGCAAGACACTTTCATAGAGAAAAGCTCTGGCAGTGGGACACTGCACTACAAAAAAACAAGTAATATGGGGGGGCGTGCTTCTTGGAAGAGCAAAGAGCTGTGGATGACATTGGGCTTCAGGTGTGTAAGGCACTCTACTATTCATCTAAGCTGTGCTTCACTGTCAATGCTGCTATTTATATCCATGGTAGCTGGACATTCAGGGTACATCTACACTTACAAATAAAGTTGACTTAAGGAGTCTTAAGTCAACTTAATTTACTCCGTGTCTACAGTGGCCTTTCCTTAAGTCGATTTAAGCTGCTCCTTAAGTCGAATTAAGGAAAAGTTAGTTCGAAATAATAACACCTAGTTTTAATTCGAACTAGCGCTTAAGTCGACTTTATTAAGTTGACTTAAGCCAGTGAAGACGTGGAGTAGTGCCTTGTTGGAGCTTATAAGGTCAACTTAAAATTTAAGTTGACTTAATAAGGTCGAAAAGGGGCCATGTCTACACTTGAAAAGTTGTCAATTTTCATTAAGTCAACTTAATAAGGTCAACTTTAAGTCGACTTAAAGTTGACATTATTAAGTTGACTTCATAAAGTCAACCTAACTTTTCAAATGTAGACATAACCTCAGTGTCTGAACTCTACACTGCCCTAAGCATAGACCCTTCTTTAGGTATGTCAGGGTGGGATTCACAAAAGTACCTAACTTCTTTTTGAATCTCTTTAGGAGCCGATGTCTCATTGAAATTCAATAGAGATTAAAACCAATGAGAGTATTGTGGTATCTTAGGCTATGTCTACATTTACAAAAGCCAGTTCAAATTAGTTAATTCAAGTAGTTAGTTCGAATTAACTTAATTCGAACTAGCATGGCCCCACTAGAATGCTAGTTCAAACTAGCCATGTCCATGCAGAGCACTTGCTTAGTTCGAATTAGTCAGTTGCATGAAGGTCAATCTGCCAATTAGTTTGAACTAAGCAGTTAGTTCCAACTAATATGGCCACATTGACTTAATTCGAACTATTTCGAATTAATGGTTAGTTTGAACTAAGCAATCAAATTTATTAGTTCGAATTAAGGAAGCCCTTAATTCGAACTAATGAAAGCCTAGTGTGGGCAAGGCTTAAGTTAGTTCGAATTAAGCTTCCTTAATTTGAACTAACTTGCAAGTGTAGACATAACCTTAAAGACTAACAAATTTCTTCAGACATAAGTTTTCGTGGGCTGCACTGCATCTGCCAAAGTGGGTTGCAGCCTACAAAAGCTTAAGCCCAGAGAAATTTGTTAGTCTTTAAGGCAGAGGTGGGCAAAATATGGCCCGTGGGCCGGGTCTGGCCCGCCTGAGGCCTCTATCCAATCCACCACCCCTGACCTGCTCTCCCCACCCCCTCACCCAACCCGGCCAGCGCTGCACTGCTCTGGGGCTGCCGTGCTCCGGCCGGTGCCGCCCCTGCTCTGCCTCTTGCCACCTCCCCAGCCAGCGCTGCACTATGCCAGAGCCAAGGCCAGCACTGCGGCGCTCCGGGGCTGGCTTTCCCTCACCTCCAGCCCCTCTGCCCCCACAGGCTGGCTCTCCCCCCCTCCTATGAACGCCCCTGTTTCCTCCCCCGCCAACTTCCCTTCAACAGCTCCCCCCCCCCCCAGGCTTCCCCTCTCTCAGCTTGTCCCCACTCCCTCCTCACCAGCTCCCCCCTCCACCCAGCCCCATGCTGATTCTCCTCCGCCACCACTGGCCCCCCTCTCAATATTATTGCCCACCCCTGCTTTAAAGTGTCACAGGACTCTTGTTATTTTTACTGTATACAGACTAAGACAGCTACCCCTCTGGAGCAGAGATTAAGGGACTCATCCAAAATCATCAGAAGATTCTGTGGTAAAACAGGAAATGAATCCACGCTCTTGTGACCAAGCCCAGTACCAGATCATCTCCTTCTGTCTACCATTTTCCACAAGCAAGTACAGCTCCTGGTGCAGAGAAGCAAACAAATTTAAAGTTGCAGGTGGGGAAGGGAATACAGAAAGAAGGAAGGAGTAGAAAGGATTAAAGGCTGGCAAATGCTGGAACAGCTTCTCCGTGCCTGCTCTCTCAAGTAAAGGAAGCAGGAAGGAGCCAAGAAGGGAAGAAAGGAGAGGGAAATTATTAGATTTCTCTAAACCCAGCTAATCTGTCTCAGCTATGATGGACCATATCCTGCAGACACAGCAAGTGATGAAAGATAAGTAAGCTACTTTACATTTGCCACAAGGCTGTAGGGTTTTATTATTTTGTAATGATGCCTAGATCCTAAATCAAGAAATGTCAATTCACCCAGAAAGTTAAATGGTGTCCATCTATTTTTGGCTGGAAAAACTGTTGTAACTGGATTTATATACTGCAATGGCTGTTCTGGCAAGAATAATGAGACTTACTGGCACTCAGTAAATGTTACAAATAGGTCAACTTCCTCCTTGCAAAGCAATAACATTGACCTCAGCAGTATTGCCAATATCTTAGTATTGATGGACAAACTGGAAATCATTACTTGGGTTTTATATATCTTCCTGTCCTGACAGAAGTGGCTATTTTTTGTCAGACTGTTTTGTACAAGCACTTAGATAACCATATTTACATTTATTTTGCCCTGGAAATTGCTTCCAGAGATGTGACCCTTAAAGCTTGCAGACTATGCATACTGAATGATCCTGACCTCATCATAAAATGGTAAACAACAGAAGAGAGTTAAGCTTTTTGAAAGAGTAATTTTATTGGACAATTATCCCTGCTCTTAGCAACAACTATATATACTAACACCAAAAAGTATAAAAAGCCAAATAAATTATCACGGCTTAGACCAAAAGTCACTTGATTGTTCTTTTATTCCCAACACCTTTTACAAATAAATACACAAATAAGCATAAATAAATTGATTTACAAAATAAGGCCTCTATTTAAAAAGGATAACAAAATAGGGATTTGCTTCTACTGAAGTCAATGGAAGCTTTGCTATTGGCTTCCCTAAGAGCTGGAGCAAAAATTCAAAAGTCATGGGCTATGTCTACACTTGCAAGTTAGTCGACTTAAGGAAGCTTAAGTCGACCTAACTTAGTCTCTCTCCACACCAAGCTTTCATTAAGTTGACTTAAGAAATTCCTTAAGTTGACTTAATGAAAGCTTAGGTCAGCTTAATAAGAACCACCAGTTAGGTCGACCTAACCCTTAAGTTGACTCCTTAGGTTGACCTAAGCACAGTGTGGACACTTAAGCCCACTTTATTAGGTCGACCTAAGGGCAGTTAGGTCAACTTACTAAGTCCCTGTTCAGGGAAACCACTTTGTTAAGTCGACCTAATAAGGTTGACTTTAGGTCGACTTAAAGTTGACTTAACTTTTTGTAGTGTAGACATAGCCATGGAGTCTTAAATTCCACCTATCCTGCAAGAACTGTTCTGCCATACAATGTGAATTCTACTGGTTACCACTGAATTCATAAAAGACAGACATCCCTTTCCTGCAGGATAAAGTGAATTTTAGTAGGCCAGAGTAGCATATGCATTGGAATCAAATAAGAATCTAAAAACATTAAAACTGGCTATTAATCCCCCAGTCATGATGAATAACTAGAAAAAGAATAAATAGAGTTGCTGTGTGGCCTTACCAATGACCAAGAAAAGTCTGTGTGAACAATCTACTGTCAGCTCTTTTGCCTACTGAAGTCATATAACAAAGCTCCCAATCAACCAAGACAAAACGTATCTTGAGCGCTACCTGAGAAAAGGGACAAAAAGTGAAAAGGAGAGGTTGTTTCCTTGCGCAAGGATTTCCCCACAGTTCTCAGGGCATCCATATCCAGCTGCAAGCCTCTCTTCGGCTATGTCTACACTTGTAAAGTTAAGTCAGCTCTGTTAAGTCGACTTAACAGAGTGGCTACACTTTAAGTTGACCTTGTTAAGTTGACTTGACAGTAGACATAGCCGTCACACTGGCTTTAAGTCGACTTAATAAGGTCGACTTAGCACTATTTCCCGTCCACACTGGCTTTAAGTCAACTTAAGAAGTTGACCTTCAGAGGTGGTGTTATTAAGTTGACTTAAGCTGTTATTAAGTCAACTTAAAGAAGTGCTTAAGTTGACTTAATAAAAGCCCAATGTTGATGCGGCTTTTTGTAGGTCGACTTAAGCGTCCTTAAGTCGACCTAAGTTGCCAGTGTAGGTGCACCCTTCCTTACTATTGAAAACTGATCAAGAATCAACCCTGCCCCTACAAAAGTCCCATGAATCTATGATACGAACCCTATTGATATTAACATTTTACTTCAATCACATCTTCTTTAAAGACCTATTTATCCTTTATGATTTTTTCTGTCTCTACAGTGCTTTCTTTGTCAGAAGAGTTAAAAGCTTCTAAAATACAGTTGATGCATGTTCACTGTTTCACAAGTGTCTAAATAGTCACTAAGGCTATGTCTACACTTGTGAATTTAAGTCGACTTTAACTAAGTCGACTTAAAGTCAACTTAGTTAAGTCGACTTAGTGTGTCCACACTTAAAAATAAAGTCGACTTAAAGGGGAACTTAGAAAGTCAACCTGGAGCGTCCACACTGGATGCTCTAGGTAGACTTTGTGGGGCTAGGGGGACCTAGGGCAGGTCCATGGGGGTAGGGGAGGCACCCCTTGCCCAATGCCACGGGGCTCAGCCTTTGCCCCATTGTACCTAGGTACAATGGGGCAAAGGGGGACAGGGACCCTGGCAGGGCATAGGGGCAGGGTAGAAAGGCCTCTGCCCTGTCAGGTGGGGGGGGCATGTCAGGCTACGCCTGTGCGCCCCCACCCCGGCAGGGAGGGCATTGGTGTAGCCCTGGGCTAGCCCTAAGTCGAGTTAGGGCTACCCCACGGCTACACTGGCTTAAGTCAACTCTAGGGAGTCGACTTAAGCCTTAGGTCTACTAGAAAGCAGGTTTTATAAAGTCGACTTAATTTTCCTTAAGTCGACTTTATTTTCTTGAAGTCGACTTAAGCAAGCTGCTTAAGTTGACTTAAGGAAACTGTAGTGTAGATGGAGGGTAAATTAAATCGACTTAAGCAAGCTTAAGTCAACTTAATTTACCAGTGTAGATGCAGCCTAAGACATTCTTGAATGCCATGAAGAATAATCTCATTTTATAATCATGTTAATCCTGAAAAACGGCTAAATATGTTCAAACAGTGTTCAATATCTTCTTCACATATGAGACCACAAAATTAGCTTTTCTAACTGTTCACATCTGTTTTCTCCTGACACTTTTGCCTGATGTTACTTCGTTCATCAGAAACATCTAGATAGTATTTGGCTATGATCCCTAGATTCTTTGATCAAGACAGAAGGGAAAAAAAAGCAGCAGACTCCCAATGATACCAATCTGTCATTTTAAACTGTCTACTTCTGTGTCTGAATGACCCCATTGACTCCTTGGCTGACTATTTGCTTTGCATATATTCTAGAGAAAAGTGTATACTTTATCTTTATTTGCTTTGCTATTTTTGTTTCATTCACAACACCAGTCATCCTTACTGATTTTTTTTACACCCATTTATTTTTGCCTGCATACTACTTCATCCTCCTCCTAGCCTTCCTTGGGGTCCCAATCCTGCAATTTATAATTCATGAGTGAGAGGCTGTGATCCTGCAGAACCTGACCAGGTTTAAATGTGGGTCTGCATGAGGCAGCAGCCCATTCACTCATTGTAAATTGTAGGATTATCCATAGGGTTTGTGTATTCTAGAAAGTTTTGCCACCAGACTAATTAAAATAGAATACCTCCCACAGCATATGCACAGTTACACTAACATAAAAGTGTTTATACTAGAATTTCTTATAATGGTTCAGGAAGTGAAATAAGCTATACCAGAATAATGCATTTTTATACAGGTATAAGTGCATCCATTCTAGAGCTTATACCTGTTTAACTATATCAATAATAACAAAAATAAAATCACACCCCAACTGGTTATCCTGTTCTGTAGTTCTATTGATACTGGCAAGAATTTTCTAGTATAGACCAGGTCTTTGACTCCAATAAAACATTTTACTAATCTTGTGAGACTTCTAGTCACCATGGCAAGATTTTTGTTTGTTTGTTTGTTTTTCTCTTCCACATTTCTAGTTTAATACAAATATTATTGAAACTTACCCATAATCGGTTTTTTGGTTTCCATTTTCCAGTCTCATAGATTCATATACTCAAAGGTCAGAAGAGACCAGCATGATCAGCTAGTCTGACCTGCATATTGCAGACCATAAAACCTCACCCACCCACTCCTGCAATAAACCTCTAACCTATGACTGAATTATTAAAATCCTCAAATCATGATTTAAAGACTTTAAGATACAGATAATCCACCAGCAAGTGAGCCTTTCCCAGTACTACAGAGGAAGGCAAAAAAAACCCAGAGCCCTAGCCAATCTGCCCCAGGGGAAAATTCCTTCCTGACCCCAAATATGGTGATCAGTTAAACCTTGAGCATGTGGACAAGTCTCACCAGCCAGTCACCGAGAAAGAATTCTCTGTAATAACTCAGAACTCACCCCATCTACCCTCCTTTTTTAGGCCACTGGCATATCCACAACCAGTAGTCAAAGATCAGTCAATTGCCAAACTGGGTCGTCCCATCATACCATCCCTTCCATAAATTTATCAAGCTCAGTTTTGAAGGCACTTACATTTTTTGCCACCACAGCTTCCCTTGTAAGGCTATTCCAGAACTTTACTCCTCTGATGATTAGAAACCTGCGTCTAATTTCAAGCCTAAATTTCCTGATGGACAGTTTGTAACCATTTGTTCAATTCCTTTCCCAGCCCTTCCTTATCAATAATAGGGCAGCATTTACCTTCACTATTGGAAAATATGGTGGCCTATATTCTTCTCTTTATTTTCTCTTCAGTATCTTTCTCTCCCTTCAATATCACATCTCCCAAACACTATTTGCCCTACAACACTTTTTTGTTTTGTTTTGGAATTATAACAAATGGATGCATTTTAATAAATAAATCTGTTAGTCTTTAAAAGTGCCACAGGACTCCATTGTTTTTCTGCAATAGACTAACACGGCTACCCCTTTGGAACTTGACTGTCCCCTAAGTTTGTCTAAAACAATATAGTATCTCCCTTTTTTCTCTGTTCATTCTTTGCTTAACATAATTTGTTTTTCTGTGTCTGCCTGTGTCTTGTCTGTCCATCATGTCACAAATGAACTATGAAATCCACCAACCTCCCTAAAAAAGAAGCTGCATATTATCACTAATCCTCCCTTTGAGGAGCATGCCTTTATTGTTTTATCTACTGTCCTTCAAAGGGCCAGCAGAATACTTATTACCATTTCAATCTCCTACCGTATATTTGAAGCTACTTCTATCAGAATCAGAGTTGTGCAAAGACAGTCGGAGGCCTTTTGGAAACTCCTTGCAGAATCGTATTCTGAGATCTGGTTGCCATTGTGATTTGTTTCTGAGAATTACATGGCTATACTGAAAAATATAGAATGGTTGCAGTTTAAATGACCCTATACTGGCTTCCTCATTGCCTGACACTTTTTAAACAAAGGTGAACTAGAAATTATTATTAGAAAAATACCTGTGTGTGTTGCAGGGGGGAAATCCAGATATATCCTTAGCTAACAAAATAAAGACACGCTTTTCCATTTCAGAGCACCATTGGTATTGCACTGGACAAGCTGAGCAAGTACAAGGAGGTGCCGCTGCTGGCTTTTAGAAAGGCCACAAGGCACCAAAATCCTTCAATTTTACAGACTTGAGAAAGAAGCACACCTATCTAACCTGGATAATCACTGGCTTGCATTGCTCTCACCCTTGTCCATCATCTCTTTCCATCTCCACCGTTTGTCTGCTTCACTCATATTGAGTATGTCTACACTAGCAATTTAGGTTGATTTAAGGAGGCTGAGTCAACCTAAATTACTCCCTGTCTATACCACACTTTCATTAAGTCGACTTAAGAAATTCCTTAAATTGACTTAATGAAAGCTTAAATCGACTTAATAAGAACCACCCATAAGGTCGTCTTAAGCTGTAAGTCGACTCCTTAAGTTGATTTAAGGATGGTGTGGACGTGGAGTAACCCTTAAGTTGACTTTATTAAGTCGACTTAAGGGTGGTTAGGTCAACTTAACAAAGTGGACTAAGTTGACTTAAAGTTAAGTTGACTTGGTCCACTTTGTTAAGTTGACTTAATAAGGTCGACTTTAAGTTGACTTAAACTCGACCTTATTAAGTCAACTTAACAAAGTCGACCTAACTTTTTCTAGTGTAGACATAGCCATTATGTCTGCAATTTAAATTATAAGGCTTTTAGGATGGGGGCATGTCCTTTTATCCTTTTGTAAAGCCACAACACACTCTTGGATTGCTCTAAAATAGTAATGATAACTGTATGGGATTATTTATGAAAACTGGTTAACACTAAAAAGCATTAAGCATTCAAATTGCTACTTAAAACATTCGAAAGCCAAGACATGACTAAGTTACAGTGATCATGTAACACAAATTGGCCGCATACATTTCTCTATATTTCATGGAATTGATATGGTATTAGTAATATTATTATTTTACTATTTAATATTTATATTCTGATTGTGCTCTTAGTTTCTAATCAGTATCAAACTCCCCAACATACTCTCTCCCAAAGCATCCTTCCGCCACTTTGAGTTCAGTGAATACTCTGATTTTGTCTTCACTTGAAAAAAAATACCTTTTTTAACATGTTAGCTAACAAGTGGTAACATCCCAAAGTGGACAAGTTTTGGATTTCCCAAAGATTTACCTCAGCCTGCTAACATATGTGAAAACTACAAACTGTGTTGTCTATAAATGTGAGATATGAAAGTCAGTATTAGCAAGAAAGTATTTCAGTTTGATTTATATTGTTGCCTGTTCTTATGACACACAAGAATCATCACCCAGCACTAATGCTCAGTTCCTAGGGAGCAACTCTGCCTGAAGGATTGACCCTAGTCAGAGATGAAGACAGACAATAAAATGTCCAGCAACATGGAGAGCTCCCCCTGCCTAGAACCTTGCATAGTTCAAAACTAACAGCACAACATGTCTTCCAAGACCAGAGACACTTTTGGGTTAGGCAAAGCAGGCTCACGCCTAGGGCCCCAAGCAATAAAGGGCTGTTTCTGCCTCAGTTGGCAGCAAGAGGAAGAGCTGGTTCAGGGTGCCAGGACTTTGTGGCAGGGAGCTGGGGCTGTGGGGGGGGAGAGCTGGGATGGCGAGGGGGAGCAGGTGGTGGGGGCCAGAGAATGGGGCCAGAGAAGTGGGCTTTCATGGGCCTATAGTGATCTCTATGATGGGCCTTGGTTTAGGGCCCCCCAATAGCCAAAGGCCGCCTCTCCAAGACTAAAAGATGTCCCTCTTCCTTTTTTACATTTCTATGCCCTCTTATTTGTAGGTTTTTGCTGCCACAATCATGGCTTTTTGTCATTTCTGTCCATTAAACAGAGGTGCCAACTGCAAAGTAATTCACAAGGAAACCTTGTATCATTTCCCTAATGTTCATGAAACAAGTGACTAAGAAAGTGTTCAATGTGCAAATGTGTTATATGCTAAATGCTCTGGGTAGATATATGATATAGCACCAGCAATGTGATAGAATTTACTTCTACATTAGTTAGCTAGCCTAACAAATGCAAATTAATTGCTTGAGGACAGCAAAATTAACTACAATAGCTGATGCTTAAAAAGAGCAATTCTCCACAGCTGTCTTTCCTCAATATTGTAAAAGCTGCGTTAATAAAACTGTGAAGCAATTTCATTCTATAAATTTACTATCTATACTTGCATTCTCTTCAGCTTATGGGAGGGGACAGGAGAGAAGAACAAAGCCTATTTCCCTTAGAAATTCCTATTTATTAAGCTGCTACATAAATCCTTTAGACGCACTTGTAAACCTCGATCATCAGCAACATCAGTGAGCAGCACTATGTTATTTGCAATAAATGAATGGAACTGAGTGGTTAAAAAAAGTATAAGAATTTTTCCATAACATGCTTCTAATTACTCTTCTAGTAGTGATTTGGGGAATTCAGACCGGTACCCATTCTTGTAAGGTATTTTGGTGGTGTTGGAGCAGGATTCTCAGTCAGGGCTGCTTTATTTCAATGACTTAACATGTCTATTAATTTAGGTGTAAACACTAGATGCAGGTAAGACCGTAAACAAGTTATCCATGATCATCTTTGCAAATATAATGGGCCAATTCCTCAGTTGGTGTAAACTGATGCAGTTCCATTACTTTGATGAAGCTACATGGATTCAGATCACCTGAGGATCTGGCTTAGTGTCTTTAGGTAGAGCTGTAACATGTATATAAAGTGTCACCATAGCCATTACAAATAGCATTTCAATCAAAAATAGCTTAGTTCCTTCAGTAATGAAATTCACAGAAATTATAAACAGAAGAAACCCCACACAAATGAGTAATTTGCCTTTAAACATCCAGTATGAGTTTGTGTTGATGCCACATTCACAAAGAATCAATCAGCACCTGGATGATGTCTGAGTTGCAGGCTCCAGCTGGCCTCAATATTCTTTCAGGTAAAACACAAGCCAGATAGCTGAAGTAGGTAAAACTTTAAGATGCAAAGTTCTAAACAAACAATGGATACTCTTCATGAATGAATGAGTTGTTCATGACTAAAAAGTGGAGAGAAAAATTCCATAAACATTTATTTGAATTTTAAATTTCATTCGAACATGTTCTTCATCCTTTCATGGCTGTTTTCTGTGAATACCCGAGAAATAAAACTTTATTAGCACAAGGAATGGCAAAAAAAGACCAAACCCCAAAACAAAACCCCAAAAACAGTTTAAGCTAAGATGTTCAAATAGTCACAGAAAACAAATTTCAAATTGTATATATAGCTGTTGTATCTGAATTTCATACTGTGTTCATTAGTTACATTAGTCACTGCATTCAGAAACAAACACTAGTGCTTGAATTATGTGTAAAATAGTAAATAAATCCACAACTAATTTCAAACAACAGTGAAATTATCATGTTTTTTAACTCTACAAGGTTGCCTTAGGGAAAGAAAATGGTATCTTTATACACAGAATAAAGATGTTCATAATAATATTATAAGAGTGATAGAGGGAGAACAAGAACTGTTTGTATTTGCAGAAATGATCCATTTTTAAAAAAAATTAGATTCTTGCTGGCTTAATCACAGTCTCCCTAAGTGTGATCCTTCTAGAACCTGGATGATAATTTCATCTCATAGTCCAGTTCATTATTACTGCTAAATAAACTGAACATGCAGGCTTAAGTTTAACTCAGTACACATAGCAGAGCTTAGTGAATAATTCAAAATGATAATTTATATGAAGAAAATAGCTGCTTGTGCATGTTTACATGTACATCATGATGTTTGTTGTTTGAATTTTGTCAATAAATTTTCCTTTCTATTTTTTTAATCCTCAAGGGATTGTAACTATTTAAAATGTGGAGATTTTCTCTTTTTATCCCCCCCCCCCTTTGTTTCTGATTTTATTTTTTTGACCAATCACTCATATTATTTGTATTCCATGATTTGAACCACATGGAAGCATTCTGCTGCAAACTTGAAGTATGAGAATTTAAAATTGAGTTTCCACATGTTTACTTTGATTCCTCTCAATATTTTTGCTAGCCAAATGCTACTGCCTGGATGTTCACAAGAAAACCCCAAACAAACTTGTGCAAAGCAAATTCATCCACAAATATGAACGCATGTGATTTTTCCCTCCACAGATAGGCTATGTCTATACTTGTTAATTTAGGTCGACTTTAGCTAAGTCGACTTAGCATGTCCACACTATAAAATTAAGTCGACTTAGGGGGGAACTTACAAGGACGACCTAGAGCGTCCACACTGGCAAGGTCGACTTCTAGGGGCTAGGCGGACCTGGGAGAGGTCCACAGTGGCAGGGGGACACCCCTTGCCAATTTCCAGGGGGCTCAGCCTGGCAGGGAGGGCAGTGGGGGAGTCCTGGAGAGCCCTAAGTTGACTTAGAGTCGACATAGGGCTACTCCAGGTCTACACTGACTTAAGTCGACTTTAGAAAGTCGACTTAAGCCTAAAGTCAACTTTAAAGCAGGTTTAGACTTGCTTAAGTCAACGTAAGGAAAATGTAGTGTAGACGCAGAGTAAATTAAGTCGACTTAAGCAGGCTTAAGTCAACTTAATTTACAAGTGTAGACGCACCCATAGAGATAAAATTTTCCAAAGCACCTAAACAACATAGGAGTCTAAGTCCCATTTTCATAAGTTTGTCAATTTCCCTATTCTAACAGAGCAGGGAAATTGACAAGCTGCAGGGCTCCAGCCACCAGGGTTCCAGGAGCTCTGCTGTGGAGGGGCTCCAGGAATCCTGGAGCCGGCAGCTGGGGCTCCACCACTGCTGCCCGCCTCTGGATTGAGCCCCGGTCCCATGGCCGGGGCTCCGCTGCCGCCGGCAGATTGAGCCCCGGTCCGCAGCCAGGCCTCAGCTGCTGCTGGCGGGTTGGTGGCAGCGGAGCCCTGGCCGCTGGACCAGGGCTCAACCTGCCAGCGGCTGAAGCCGGCTTCCCATCTCCTCGGGGGGAACATCCACCCAGTGGGGCTCCAGCCACCAGGGCAGTGCGGCTCTAGCCCCAGGGAACCTCCAGGGAACCCTCAGGCCGCAGCGGGCTCCAGCCTTGTGGGGAACCTCTGGGACAGCCAGCTGGGGGGAACAGCCCCGCTGCCAGCCCAAAGGCTGGCTGGGCAGTGCCTGGTGGGATAGGTGCCCACCACGCACTGCTCCTTATAGCAAAAATTCAAAGGTGTGTGTGAATGCTCCTTTTCTCTACAAGGAGTGCTGTGTAGATGGGGTAAAGCGTTGTAGTTATAATGATTGCTTGTCCTGTAACAACTTTATTGCAGGACAAGTCTGTAGCATGTACATGGCCTAAGGCCCAGTCTACAATGCTGAGAAAATTCAGCAGCAGTCGGTGGGAGTTACGCAAGTTTTTCTACTCTCATCAACTTCCTAACTCCTCTTTGGCATGGCATCTTTACCGCGCCATGCCATCGGAGGGGGTGGTTTTACTAAGTCAATTTCCAGATTGACTTACTTGGTCTTAACTGACTGCTATGTTTGATCTGGAAAGATCGATCCGACAGCGGTGATTTTCTGCTGTCAGTGTAGATGTAGTCTAAGTTGCATTGTAAACCTCGGCTTGTGGCCTTAGTGTTTTCCACACACACACTTAAGCACCCACAGTGCATTGTAAACCTGGGCTTATAAGTGGGGTACAGATGTTTCACAGCCATGCTTAACTCATCACTACTACACTATGAATACTTTCTACTTCATGTCTGATGTCTTCATGTCTTCATCCTCACTGCAAACAGGCAGGAGTCGGATTTGTGCCACATTGGAACTTGGGCTCTGCCTGACCCCTATCAGGGCCTAGGACTCAGCTACTGTCAACTTGCTGATCCAAATTCAACAGAAGAGAGGGATGTGCTGAAACCTGAGTCTGAATCTAGGTTTATTGTGCAAAGCAGACATACCTTTACTGGCTTACACTAAACTGAAAGAAAACCCAAAGCTTAAAACTGAAAAATGAAGCAAAATTGGAAGCAAACAAAAACATTTTAGAATGTATTTCTTTTCTATAGTGTCTTTGATCCTATGGAATATAGATAGAAAAATGTATTCCATTGCCACCTGCAGTTTATTATTACATAGACTAAGAGTTTATATACAGAGAAAAACAGAAAGAGTAATCAAGTGATATTTAATGATTGGGGAAATAGAGCTGTGTCCTGTGGACCATCATTTCATTCAGGGACAAACAGATGAACATTCTCCAGAAGAGCTATGAAGTATTATGTTCTAAAAGAAATGCTTCAGTGAAAGAGATTTATGGTTGCTTTCTTAATGTTAAATCATTTTCCCTGCAGTGATGTACTGCATAATAAGCAAGGATAAAGATCTTTAATGCTGTTGGAATATTTCTATGCAGGAGGAGCAAGATCCTTTTATAGTATGAAAACAGTGATAATTATATTTTATACACTCTGCACTGAATCTATAATTCCCATTAGCCATGCAAGCTTTTCCAGAATATTTCAGGTAGCAAAGAACAACCTGAGTGCCACTGCATTATGAGGTGTATTTTTCAATGGATCAATAAGCCATGCAACCTGTATGTTAGTGACTCTTTGAAATGATAAGCAGTAGACACATAATATCAAGGACAACCATCCATCTTAGGAATGACAGTGATGAGTGATGACTGGACATCTAAGTAACTTGAACATAAAAAAGCACTCAGCTTCACAAAACCTGGTCAGAAATCATGCAATGGGACATATATCTCGGCCTGCAAAAATCAATCATTCATATATATTACTTCTGCTTGCTGAAGAAAATTATTAAGGCATGTTTGCCTTTAAGATGAAGTTTTATCAGCTATTCAGCTGTAGCCAAAGCAGATGACAAAGGTTAGAACTATTGGACTAAACTCAGATGTGGCCAAGTGGATAAAACTACACTGAAGTGGATGGAAAAACTCCCACTTAAAAGTTCTGAGTGTAGCCTTGTGTTTTTAAAAGTTGATGTAAGTTTGCACAACTTCGGTGGACTGAAAGTGAGATCAGTTTTTTACCTAACCTAGTTTTAGTTTGAACTATCTTCTTTCCAGGGACTGTGGGGAAACTCAGAGATTTTTTTCACACCCCTGAGTGATGAAAGTTTTCCTGGCATAACTGCTAGTAACAGACAAGGCCTAACTGAGTCCAAGCTGATGTAATTTACACACTAATGGGGACAAAAAATGACATATGTTATACCCATATTAACATCTTCATTAGGCCATTTATTTGGAGAACAACTCTTCACTCATTATCTATCATGGGCTATGTCTACACTTCTAAATTTAAGTCGACTAAGTTAAGTCAACCTAGCATGTCCACACTTTAAATTTAAAGTCGACTTAAGGGGGAACTTACAGAGTCGACCTAGAGCGTCCACACTTCTAGGGGCTAGGGGGACCTTGGGCAGGTCCACGGTGGTAGAGGGGGCACCCCTTGCCCAGTGGCAGAGGGCTCAGCCTTTCCCCCATTATACCTGGGTACAATGGGGCAAAGGGGGACAGGGACCCTGGCAGGGCATAGGGGCAGGGTCGGCAGGGCTCTGCCCTGCCCTTTGGGGGGGCATGCCAGGATCCCCCTGTGGCCCCCCCTGGCAGGGAGGGCAGTGGGGGAGTCCTGGAGAGCCCTAAATTGACTTTAAGTCGACTTAGGTCTATTCCAGGTCTACACTGGCTTAAATCGAATTTAGGAAGTCGATTTAAGCCTAAAGTCAAATTAAAAGGAGGTTTAATAAAGTCGATTTAATTTTCATTGTCGACTTTATTTTCCTTAAGTCAACTTAAGCAGCTTGCTTAAGTCGACTTAAGGAAAGTGTAGTGTAGACACGGATTAAATTAAATTGACTTAAGCAAGCTTAAGTTGACTTAATTTCTAAGTGTAGACACACCCATGTAGAAGTTGTACATATGCTTATGGAATTTATCCACAGATTTTCAGCCATGCTGCCCTGGGAAATGTTTAGAAACTAATCTTTTAGTTAAGCTAAACTAATCATGCATATTTAGCTTTTATCTTTTGTCGTGTTAACTTCTTATATCTGGCTATGACTATAGTAGCTATGTCATCTTAAAATATTTTATCTTACTACAAGGTAAATAGGAATCATGGCCAAACTAGTCCATTCTTTGGAAACATGGCTTCAGTCTTTCACTTATGTAACAGAGACAAAGTCTGTAGCTTCATTTCATAACTTTTTTGTCAACTACAAGACAAGGCAAGAGACCAAAGTATGATGAACTACTGTCACATATTAGATTACAAATACATCCTCAGTGTCTAGACACCTTGAGCGTCTGAAGAATGTGTTATTGTGTCAGACACATATACAGTTCATATTTTATCTTTCCAAGTACCTGGTAAATGCAAAGTTTCTGCAAAGGTCAATCCTTTTAATTTATTTAACTAATTTAATTTGTTTGTCTACACCTTCAGTTCATGTTTAAATGGTGACGTTCACTCAGGGCCCAATTCTCTTTTACACCTTTATACAGCCAACACAACTTTTCAGAGTAGACTGGCAGCATGAAGAGGCTTAAAAGTGAGTGTAAATACAATTGTTGTCCTACTTATCTTTGATGCTGTCAGAGTAAATGTGCCCTTTGTGTAAATGAGAGGCCCCTACCACCTTAAAGCTTGTGTTTTTTTAATAGCTGCTAACTCAGGCTGCGTCTACACTGGTAAATTAAGTCGACTTGAGCTTTGCTTGAGTCGACTTAATTTGCCCTGCGTCTACACTACACTTTGCTTAAGTCGACTTAAGCAAAATAAAATCGACATAATAAAAATTAAGTTGACTATATTAAACCACCTTTCTACTCAACCTAAGGCTTAATTCGACTTTTTAAAGTCAAATTAAGCCAGTGTCAACTTAGGGCTACCCCAGGACTACAACAATGCCCTCCCTGCTGGGGGGGGGGTACGGGGGAGCCTGGCATGCCCCCCAAAGGGCAGGGCAAGTGGGCAGGGTGTGACACTGTCTGGATTTATGATATTATTTTCTATGGATATCTCATAAATACTATAATCCATAGGAACTATGTCATGTTTGGTATCAATAGAAAGGTAGTAATTTGCTGGGAATGATTATATAGTTTATGTCTAGGAATTCTACTTCGATTAGAAGTTAGGAATTTGATGTTATATCCATACTTTAACTTGTGTCATTCTGGAGGAATGCCTTAGATGGGGGGGTATGAACAACCATTGTCTCCTTAATGTTAAGGAATCTACCAGGTGATATGGTCCCAGGGAGTAAACTGATGAGCCATTAAGGACACAATGGTTGTATTCTTTATGTTCTTAATTGCTCATCAGGATACTCCCTGGGAACATTCTACCTAGAAAATTCCTAAACATTAAGACGACAATGGTTGTTCACACCCTCCCATCTAGGGCATTCCTCCAGAATGACACAAGTTAAAGTATGGATATAACATCAGATTCCTAACTTCTAATCAAAATAGAATTCCTAGACATAAAGTATATAATCATTCCCAGCAAATTACTACCTTTCTATTGATACTAAACATGACATAGTTCCTATGCATTATAGCATTTATGAGATATCCATTGAAAAATAGTATCTTAAATGCTTCCCTAAATCCAGACAGCATCACACACAGGGCTCTGCCCTGCCAGGGTCCCTGTCCCCCTTTGCCCCATTGCACACAGGGGGTGCTCCCCGCCACCGTGGACCTGCCCAAGGTCCTCCTAGCCCCACAAAGTCGACCTAGAGCATCCAGTGTGGACACTCTAGGTCGACTTTGTATGTTCCCCTTTAAGTCGACTTATTTTAAGTGTAGACACTAAATCAACTTAAAAGTGCAAGTGTAGACAAAGCCTCAGACACCAATAATGATAGTTAAAGTTTTTATTTCAACTATATCATTGCTTCTCAAAAAACTTAAAGTAGTGGCATCAATCTATGGAAGTCCACAATCTACACTAATTAGCATCCAGCTCATTCTAGATAAGCCATTCACAACATATGGTGGAGTTGAAGGGGGGCGCTATTGGTTAGTTTTTCTGTCAGTAGTTTAGCTATCAATCATTTGGAAAAGGCCAGATTAGAACACTGGTAACCAGTATAGGTCTGTAAGAACTGCCATTCCATTAGAAATTTAAGCTTAAATATTTTACTCCTATCATTCAGCTCTACTCCACCCTGATTAGGCCTCATCTATAGTCTTGTGTCCAGTTCTGGGTGCCTCATTTCAGGAAAGATGTGGACAAATTGGAGAAAGTCCAGAGAAGAGCAACACAAATGATTAAAGGTCTGGAACACTTGACTTATGAGGGAAGATTGATAGAGCTGGGTTTGTTTAGTCTGGAAAAGAGGAGACTGAGAGGAGACATGATAACAGTTTTCAAGTACCTAAAAGATTGTCACGAGGAGGGAGAAAATAGTTTTCCTTAACCGTCTATGATAGAACTAGAAGCAATGGGCTTAAATTATGGCAAGGGAGGTTTCGGTGGACATTAGGAAAAAATTCCTAACTATCAGGGTGCTTAATCACTGGAATAAGTTGTCTAGGGAGGTTGTGGAATCTCCATCATTGGAATTTTTTAAGAGCAGGTTAGATAAAGACCTATCAGGGATGGTTAAAAGGGTACTTGAGTGCAGGGGACTCGATGACCTTTCATGGTCTCCTCCAGTGTCTATGATTCTACGATTCTATACTATAGAAAATAGGTATTTCACTACCTATTGATGGCTTACCAGGAGTGATTTCTTTAAGAGCTATCTATGCCAAATACACCTGTGGAAGCTGGCAACAATTCTTTTTGTGTTCAACTCAGATCTATTTAGCAAAATGTCCAATTTTCACAGCTTCAGTTTCTGAGGGATTCCATACTGGCTCTGCCAAAAGTTGCCCTGCATTATTTCTGTGGTGTTCCCTGCTTCAGTAGAGCACAGTTGTCCTCCCACATCCATGGCTGGAAGGCGGCCCATAAAAATGTCATCTTGCAAGAGAGCACTGATGCCTATTACGGCAAGAGCTCTCAGAGACAGACTGACAATATCTCTGCAGTTCACTGCTTTTAAAGGAATATACTCACCTTATTGCCTTGAATACTCTTTGCTCTATTTACAAGCTGGTTTTCAGGCTCTGAACAATCGATCATCATGTCAGCCCTCAGTTTTATTTTACCTTTATCTGGCAACAGATGGAGAGTTTATTTTCAGCAATGTTACAAGAGTGACTCATTTCTCAGATCCTTGAAGCACCACCTGTAATTTTATATGCAGCATTACCCTGGGTCTATTGTAACCAATAGTGGGGGAGGGAGTGGCAAGACACACTCTGGGACAGCTGCAATATCATTGCACTGAACAAAATACAGTATGATGGAAATATGGGAGCTAAAATATTTCCAGAGGAATAATGTAAGGCAGGGGAAGGATTATACACTTTAGACACAAGTAGTTAAATAAGGATCAATAGTTTAAGTAAAATCTGGGTATTAATAGAACTCAGAGACAGGATGATATAAATAGCTCATGAAACAAGTTGCATAATACTCACTTGCTGCATTCACACTGTGATTAGATACATCTATAGAAAATGTTATATAGTCTTTCCTCATTGGTAAAAAAAGGCTGGACTTAATTACTAAAGCAGTAGACCCTAAGAGTCTATGTCCTTCAAAAGAATCTAAATACTTTATTCTCTGCAGCAAAGTTCATGTAATGAGCAAAATGCCAGTAATAATTATATATGCCTAAAACACTACAGAATAATACATTATGTAAATTCTTTAATAGTTATTGAAAAAAATTATATTTTCCAAACATAAGCATGGGTTTGGGGATTTTTTTAAAGGTACCCTCTGTGCACCCATGAAAGTGACAGGTCTGATAAAATTTAAAAGAACATAACTGCATAACTCACGGCTACTAAGTTGCTTCATTTGGAATAGAATGTCTTTTCAAACTCGACATCAAGAAAGACTTCATTAAATGGATTTAGTAAGAGAAATTAGTACTTTTGTGAAATCATATGTCTTACAATATTCCTTTCTTTCACAAGAGTCACACAATAAAGTTGGACAGAAAAGGGATATTGTTGATTTTTTTTTGCTATGTGCATATTTAAAAAAGAAATATAACAAAACAACAATTAGTCCATTTGTCCCTTTTTCTCTTTCTGCATTAACCATTATTTCTCATCTATAAGTATTCACCAGAAGCAAAGGGTATTCACAACATTCACAAGTTGTATCAGTTTTGTGTTAGACTTAACAAAAATGCGGAGTTTCTCAAAGTTTTAGTGAATTCACCTCATCCACCCTTTCATGTCACTTCAGATCCCATCACCTTTTATGAGTTTAAGCATAGTTATTCAGTGGCTCAGTCCAGTGCTCAGTAAAGTCAGTGGTTTTTTGATTGACTTAAATGGGCATTGGCTCATTTCCCTAGTGCCTATGCATCTAGAGTTATTGGGAACATCAGAAGAGCTGTTTTCAGATTCTTCTTTTAACAGTTATACTTGAGAAGTCATTGTATAAGGACAACTTTCCCCTTGGTTTATGCAGGAGGCAAGTAATAACAGATGGACATTGGACTGAGTAGAGAGTATACACATCCATTTAAATTATGTACACATTTTTATGATGTAATTGTCAATTCAACTTTTTTATATTATAACTAGGACACACCAGATGGTGAAGGCTTAGCATAAATGTATCCACTAAAGTAACATACAGAGCAAAAAGTAATTAATTCATTGCAGTGGTAGGAATGCATTCATTCTTTTGAGCCAAGACAGACATTCACTATAATGTCTAAAGAAAACAATAATGAATTTTGTTCACAACAATCTCTGAACACTGTTTCCCTACAACAGATCTGTTATCTCCTAAGGACTTTGCCTCATCTAAAACCTGCTTTTCTATTCAAATAAAGAAAATATTGAAAATAAAATTAGGGTTGCAGAAGTTATTCCCACCCTTCCACGTGTCTCATCTTTATTTTGATCACTTCCCTTGGTTTTTTACCCATTTCATCCTGAAACCACGTTACATTAAGGGGTAGTTTTGTTAGCTCTTATTTCTGCGGCTAGCTACACAACATCAGCTTTCATTAGTATTTAGATGGGAAACCTCTAAAGCTGCTGTAGTTATAATGCCTCTGGGAATACACATAATTGACTCAGGTATAGTAGGCACAAGTGGTATTCTTTATTCAGCATGTGGAGAGAGACAGATCCTGTAGCTCTCTGGCTCAGGCTGTAAGTAGAGGCTTTGTGGTCTTTGTATCATCTTTGGATGACATGTGAAGCAGTGGTTCCCAACCTTTTCAGTAACACAGCACACTTCAAAGAGACAAATAATTCCACGGCACACCCACTTACCCCCTTCTCCTCACCCCACACCTCACGCCTGTGGCTCCCTGGCACAGCAACCCCTTTCCCACAGTATCTCACACTAGCCACAGCACCCTTCTCCATCGTGGGTCCCGGTGTCTCCCTCCCGCTCCAAACCCTTTGTCCACACACTCACCACAACTGAAAGTCTCCAGCAGCATTTTACATTTCCCACCTTGCGCAGCCCACATGCCTGGGCTGTGCAGGGCAGGAGACTTAAAATGGCCCGGGCACAGCCCTAACTCCCAGATGCTCCCAGCAAAATTTCACAGCACACTTGGGCTATGTCTACACTTGTAATTTTAAGTAAGTCGACTTAGTGTGTCTACACTTAAAATTAAAGTCGACTTAAAGGGGAACTTACAAAGGCGACCTAGAGCGTCCACACTGGATGCCTAGGTCAACTTCTAGGGGCTAGGGGGCCTTGGGCAGGTCCATGGTGGCAGGGGGGACGACCCCTTGTGTGCAATGGGGCAAAGGGGGACAGGGACCCTGGCAGGGCATGTGGGCAGGGTGTGACGCTGTCTGGATATAGGGAAGCATTTATGATATTATTCTCTATTCATATATCATAAATGCTATAATCTATAGGAACTATGTCATGTTTGGTATCAATAGAAAGGTAGTAATTTGCTGGGAATGATTATATAGTTTATGCCTAGGAATTGTCTTTGGATTAGAAGTTAGGAATTTGGTGTTATATCTATACTTTAACTTGTGAGAGTCTGTGTAAACACCTGAGACATGCTGTCTACAACCATTGTCTCCTTAATGTTAAGGAAACTGCCAGCTACAATGGGCCCCAGGAGTAACCTGATGAGCCATTAAGGACACAATGGTTGTATTCCTTATATCCTGATGTAGAGACAAGGTTCTTATTACTCTCTGTTATTAAAGGTCCTTTGGCTCTTTTCTCAAGGGCAAGTGTATTTGCTCTGCCAGCTTGCTGAAACTCACCAGTTGCTGAAAGTTAGAATGGGGCCCATACCTCCTACTTAAATTCTCCTGGAAGCTTTACTTAGATAAGTTATTCTTCATTTCTATGTAAATACTTTATTATGAAGGCTTGCTGACTGTGACAGGTTGGCAGCACTCTCCACTGGTTAGGTACCTCCTGATGTTGTTTTGGGGAAAATCTCAAGTGCCCCATCCTCAGCCTGTGCCCCGTCACTCCTTGTCCATCTGCTTAGCACTCCAGCTGGGCGCTTGTCCATATACCCCTTTCAAGGGAGGTTTCACTGTCCTCTCTCTGCCACTCTTCTGTCTGTGGTCACCACAATTCTGCCACGAATGCTGGCTTGCCCACTTCTCCAGGCCCCAGCCCAGGGACTGCATGTGCAGCAACCTCTGCACCGCCTCTTCCCTTTACTCTTCAATCCATTCCCTGGGCCACTTCCCTGCAGTCCCTTGTCTACTCTTACATCAGGGCCCTGGCTTCCACAGAGTCCCAGTGGTCAGCCACAATGCTGTCCTGGGTGATGACTCCTCCAGCCCACTGGGCAGCTTTTCTTTCCTGCTTCAGCTCCCAGGAAGGACTGCCTGCACTGATTTTCCTACTTTCTTCTATACAGGGCTTCTGGGGCCTGATTGGCTCTTCTGCCATTCTTGCCCAATGGCTGTTCTCCTAGGGCTTTTTTAGCCCCTTACTAGCTGGTGTGGGGCAGTTACCCTATCACACAGACAAAGAACAATAACACTCCATCTCAGCAGTTACATTTGAGTGTTTTGTAAAGAGATTCTTGCAAATACTGAACAAGAATTTCAAAATTATTCTATTTATTCTTTAAAAAAATAAATCTTTTCCAGCCTTCTGTTTCAGACCCTACTTCTGCCCCTGAGACTTGCATGTCTTATTTATGTTAAGCTGTTCTTCACAGCATAGAAGTAGTACCTGGAACACTTATTAATGAAATCACCAGTCCTTTCACTGCTGTATTGCAGAGATTAGATTAAATTAGGCAAAGTATTTGAAGTGCTCCTCTGAGCAACAGATTCTTTGACAGCAGCTGAGAAGATATTTTTAACAATATACTTCTGAATGAGGATTTTAAAATGGCATTTGAGGAGAACAAATGACTGTATGTGATAGCAGATTAACACTAGCTGAGAACCTGACCCAAAGGGTATGATTCAAACATACGAAATATCTTTCCTTCTTGTAAATACAGTGTATATGCTATTGTTAATGGGGTACTGGTAATATAACTAAGTAGAAAGCATTATAAAGGAACTAATTAAGAAGTATAGTTCCGGTTTCTTCAAGATTACATTACACGGCTCTGCAGTTTTAGAAGACCCTTACTAAATATAAATTGCATGAACATTTGTATGCATTCTGGATTATAGTAAATGCCCCAATACTTCTCATGTTGGCATAATTAGAAGGATGCAGGAAGGGAGTGTGGGAAATAAGACATCTCCTTCCACAAAAGGAGTAGAACAAAGGCCTTTTCTGAGCCATTCAAAACTTGTTCTTAAGATTGTTTGGAGAATTATAGTAACCAGAATGGAACTTGGACAGAAGAATTTGGAGGAAGCACCAAGTCATCAGTCTGTGTGCACATGGCTAGAATGCTAGCTACGGTTGCAGCGTCTCTATAAATACTTTTCTTAATAAAGAGCTCATTTAGTTTTACAAACACAGGATCCTTTGATGTTATTATCCAGCATGCAGTAATAAGACAGCAATGACCAAATATGCAGCCCAGTTTTTGTTTTCCAAACTAGTTCATCCAGACCTAAAGAAAATCCTGAAATCCAGTTACTTGATGATCTAGTGGAATGTTTAACTCAAACCAAAGTTATATGCCTGAGGCAGAACTTATTGTTTAAGGTTCTATGGCCTGAATTATGCAGGAGGTCAGCTTACATGATAATTAAAATGACTCCACTGAATTCAATAGGCAAATTGTAAATTACATACCCAATCCAACTCCTCTAAACTTTCCATTGAGTGTAATGAGATTTGGATCAGGCCCCATAACAACTAGAGAATATGAAATATTATATGCAACATATTTCCCTAATTCATCATAGATAATGTTTGAGGGGTTTTTTTTTCTCAAAAATAAAGGATGACAAAAGGGAAATTTAACCATTCACAAACAGATATTTGATTTTGTTAGCAGCATTGGAGAACCTAGTGTTTTTATTCTCATTTACTCATGAATGTACTTATGCATATATTTCTTCTTCCTTTTGCTTTGATTTATGTTTTATAGCAGGCTTTCATTTTCATAAATGCTTTTGCTTAATTATTGATCTTGTTTGTAAACCACAAAAATCTGCATCTGGCTTATTGTCTTTCCTATTAAAAAATTACACCATATTGGTTGAAATATTGGCTCATTAGTGAAAACAAATATTTCTAATGATGCAGCACAACTAGAAAAGCAGCATGTTCAATGTTCATTGAACATATTCTTTTCTCTACAGTGGGTTTTGCAAGCTACAAGAAACAACAGGAACATTAACACACAGCGTTTGCAAGAGAGGTAGGCACAGAAGGATACAGCAAATTTATTAAGCTCTTCGGGGAGCATGTTGATGAGTCAGGCTGTTCTCTGTAGTATTGTGTGGCTTTTTTGTTACAGATCATTGTCAGACTTTTTGATCTAGCTGAATTCCACATCTTACTTCCCTCTGTGTATAGTGCTTTAAAGACTTGATTTTTCCCCATCTACCTCATTTCTTTAATTCATGGCAGTACTTTGTTTTTAAACACATTATTAATGTCAGGCTAATTATGAGGAGCCTGATGGTGCACCCATTGAAGCCGATGACTGGAAAATCCCATATAATTTATCATATTTCTATTTTATATATTGTTAAGAACACATTTGTAAGCTTTATTTAATCTATTTTTCAAAATAAATTCTATGGTAGGTAATGAGAAGAAGAAACCAAGAAAAAAGAAAAGTAAGTCTAGGAATTTTAAAAAAGGAAAAAAACAGAGTGATAAGGAACAGGAATAGAGCTATACTTCTACATAAGGGGGAAAAAAAACAAGGCTATGTCTACACTTACTAAAGTTAGTTTGAATTAGTTAATTCGAACTAACTAATTCAAACTAATTTTAGTAAGTTTGAATTAACTTAATTCGAACCAGCAAAATTTAGTTCAAACTAAGCAAGTGCCATTCATGACACTTGCTTAGTTCGAATTAGCAAACTGCATTGAGTTCAATGGGCCGGTTAGTTCAAACTAAGCAATTAGTTTAAACTAACATGGCCACATTGGTTAATTCGAACTAACTAGTTTGAATTAACCCTTAGTTCGAATAGCATATTCAAATTTATTAGTTCGAATTAAGGAAGCCCTTAATTCGAACTAATGAAAGCCTAGTGTAGCCATGGCTTAAGTTAGTTCGAATTAAGCTTCCTTAATTTGAACTAACTTGCCGGTGTAGACATAGCCCTAGAGTTTAGACTAAAGATTCCTTTAGTTTTAACTCTATCTTTTCAGGATGCTTTCTAAGGACCAGAGTGTATCAAAATCAGTAATACTTTAGTCCTTGAGTATTTCCTTTGTAACCAGTGGACTATATAAAATGTACATTACCTCTCTGGGTAAGTAAGGAAAAAAAATTTAGTACAAAAAAGTGAATAAGAAAGCATTAGTAATCCCCTCCACTTCATCACACCAAATAAATAAATAAATACATACATTTTGCACCTACTACATCTTGCTCTATGAAAATGTCACATAAAAAGGATTGCCTTTCAAGTAAATCAGAACAGAGTCCTTGGAATGTGATCCTGCTGCAGAATACATTTTCAGAGCATGCTGAGAAGACTTGGCTGAATCAGAGGAGGATCTTCAGTAAGCAGCAAAATCTCACTGAACTTCACAGGAGCAAAATGAAGTTCAATTCAGAGGAACCTTCCTAGGTCCCTGTGAGCCTGAGGAGTCCACTGGGTGAAGAGCAAGGTGGTCCGAAACTACCATTTAGAAGTGTCTTAAAGGTTAAGAGAAAGGACAGCACTGTTTATCTAAAAAAGTTTTCCAGTGAGTATAAAAGTTTGCTAGATATTATCATGATATAATAAAAGCTATTAAATAACATTTTTTTCATGCATGGTGCTTCTTTCCCTGGATATGTCAATGAATTGTTAGCTCCCTGGCATGTGGAAAAAAAATAAAAGGAGTTCATTTACAGAAGTGTTATATGTTATAACATTATACCATAGTAAAAATTGGTGTTAGCCATCCCTAAAGATCTAACTTCACAAGTTTTTCAGGACTTTTAGTTCATTTGCATTTGCAAGAGCATGCTCCTTCTGCTGCTATAGCTCTGTTCAGCGTAAGCCATCTTTAGTTCTCAGAGTCTCATTTCTTCATTTGCACCCAATATAAATCAGTGAAATCTCCATTCTGGCCAGAGTTAAGCTACGAAACTGCTAGAAACAGGAAAAAAATATAAAATCTCATAACTTTCAAAAGGACACCATATTTCCAGGTCTGACTGCCAGGCAACCACAGTGTATTTTTCCAAAGACTACTACAAAGAAATAGCCCACTCTCTCTGCAACATTAATGGGGAAGAATGACAAACATAGAAACAATCAAACTTGTTCTCAGGATAACAAAAGATACGTTTTTTGACATAACACAGCTGAGCCTCTTACTTCTTGTGGTTATATATTTCTAGATTTAAAAAAAGTCTTGCCATGGAGAAGGATGGAGTCACTGAAAGCAAGCAAGAAAAAGTGAATTATAGAATAATCTCAGAAATGTAGGACTGGAAGAGCCCTCAAGAAGTCACCCAATGCAGTGTTCTGCACTGAGGCAAAACCAAATAAACCTAGACCATCCTTAACATCAGTTTAGTGAATAAAGTGAGACCACCCTATGTATTATGATCTTCTGGCCTATTGTACAAACAGTAGTCCCACATCTTCCTTGCCTGTGGTTTTTGGTAACTAAAGTAACAAACTACAAATTCTCACCAGGTTTCACCATGCCTAGGATTTTTTCTTCTGGGACTGCTTCTGTTGTGGACCTTAGGTCCCTCTGCTAGAGGGATACCCCAACCCCTCTTATATCCTTATAGACTCAAAGGTCAGAAGGGACCAGTATGATCATCTATGCTGACCTCCTGCACAATGCAGGCCACAAAACCTCACGCACCTACTCCTGCAATAAACCTCTAACCTATGACTGAGTTATTAAAGTTCTCAAATCATGATTTAAAGACTTTAAGATACAGAGAATCCACCAGCAAGTGAGCCATTCTCATTGATATAGGCAAAATGAAAGAGTTAAATTATAATTCCAAAAAGAGACAAGGAGCATGGGGTGTTCATATATACGTGAGCTGGGTGGGGGGGGAGGGAGGACTTTACCAACCAAAAAAAAATAGGGATTGAATTAATAAAGAATACACTGAGTTTGGACCAGAGTCACATTTATCTCACCTCACTAGAAGTAGACAAATTTATCCATGGTACAAATCATCTCATGAAAGCACTACTTATAATTCTGAAAAAGTTTCAATCAACAATCTTCATTCAGTGTTTCCAGAAATGACGACTTCCTGTAATAGCTGGAAGCCATAAGTCATTAGTTTTTGTGTTTGTGTACATGTACAATCATACACCAGTTAAACTGTGGCTGTCCCATTGTGGTGTAAACAGCAAACATTTTTTTTCAAATCAGCTTCACTCCTTCAGAGAAAAGGGGACAGCTAGTTTTGCTGAGCTAACAGATTTTGGAACTGACTTCAATTATCTTTCTGTAAGTAACAGAAGTCTTGCAACAGGTAAAGACTCAGGTCATGTTTAAAAATCAAAACCATATGCCTGAAGTACATCTTAAACTTGTATTTGGAGTTATAAGAGCTAGAAGATTTAGAATAATTTTGTAGCCTCTCTGTTCAAGGCTTGACTACTTGAAATTGTAAAAGCACTTACCTCAAAGTAGATGTACTTATAAAATTCCTTGCTGAATTTGGAGCAGCTGGGTTCGGTTCACCTTTCCCTATTTTCATTTTCTTGAGATGTTTCTTCCTCGGAAGCTCAGGCATTCTATCTTCAATTTTAAAAGCTTTTCTGGTGGATTTGCTCCCAGAATAAGCTAGAGCTTTCATCTAATCAGATGGACTGAAGTGTTCTGCTTTATTCCTATAACCGCCTTGATTCCTTTTACCCCCAGAGACTCTGATAAAGGAAAGCCACAAGGGGATAATGACTCCTGCAGGAGTCATGGAATACAAACATGTTCCGACTTCCAAAAGCCTTCACTGGTAACATTCCTACATCACAGAGCATCATTATTTCCCATTGGTCGCCCGTTCTGATGAGGAGAGAAGGAGATGGGTGCAAAGAACTTGAAGTGTGGGCAGTGTTGTCATCAGCTGTCATGACTAAATTTTTACCACTATTGTATTCTACTTCCAAAATATATCATTCAAAAATATTTTAAAGAAAAGTTCACTTTTCATAGATTCCATGGCTAAAAAGGACCACTTTGATCATCCAATCTGACCCTTGCATAATACAGGTCATAGAACTTCCCCAGAGTATTTTCTAGAGAATATCTTTTAGGAAAGCATCCAAGATTGGTTTAAAAATTATTTGTGATGGAGAACCCACAACCATGGGTACATGGTTCCAATGGCTAATTACTCTCATTGTTAAAAAGCTGTATCTTATTCCCAGTCTAAATATGACCAGTTTCACCTTTTGGGCCATTGGATTGCGTTCTACCTTTCTGTACTAAACTGAAGAGCTGTTAAATATTTTACTGCCTTAATTGTTCTTTTTACATTTTTATAGAACAGGGACTGCTTGCGAACAGGGACTGCAAACAGGGGAGTTTGCGAGGGAAGGAGAAGGAGAAGCCCTGAGAAGGAGGCGAAGGAGATCCCCTTGCTGAAGAAGCAAGGGAGAGAGTGAATTGCTGACTGTGTGTGCTTGTGCTTGTGTCTTTTTTTCCCACAGGTGATTTCTGTGAATTGTCAGTTACTGTGTGAGTTGGGATTGTGATTGTGTGATTGTCTGGGGGCTGTTTGTACCATTGTTCTCTGCTCAGCCCTGCTCAGCTCAATCAGCCTTGTGATCACCCTTCCCCTGTGTGCTTAACGAGGGGCAAGGGCTGACCCAGGCAGAGAAGGCCTTAAAAGCCAGTGGCTGAGCGACCAGGGGGAGCTTGTGAACAGGGACTGCGAACAGGGGAGTTTGCGAGGGAGTTTGTGTGAAGTTTGTGTTTTGTGTAGCTACTATGGTGAAGAGGACCCGCACCGCTTGTGCCAGCACTGCTACTGTCTCCTCCACCTGCGCCTGTATCCAGACAGACATACTGACCATGGATATCTCTACCCAGATCCTGGCGTGGACTTGCAAGGACTGTGGCCTGCATTTCCCACTCTCAGATGGTCAGGCTGGGGAGATCATTCAATGTGACAGGTGTCTCCTGGTGGAATCTCTCAGGAAGCAGGTGGGGGAGTTACAGGAAGAGGTGGCCAGGCTCAGGAGTATCCATGCCCTGGAGAAGTTCCTGGATAGCATTCATGAGGAAACATGCAAGGATGAGGAAACTATCCAGAGGCAAAGGACTGCTGCCACACCCTCGGAGAAGGATGGGATGGCTCAGGCAGAGGGTGGACACTGGCAGCTGGTTACTTCTGGCAGCAGACAGTGCTCCACCCGTGCTCCCATCCCACCCTCCGTTGTGGTAAAGAACCGCTACGCAGCACTACAGACGGGAGATGATATGGAAGAGGAGAAGCCGTGCACCCCCAAGATTGGGAGGATCACAACCATCACACCCAGGAGAAAACGTCGGGTTGTGGTGGTTGGGGACTCTCTTCTGAGGGGGACGGAGGCACCCATCTGTCGCCCAGATAAGGCTTCTCGGGAGGTATGCTGCCTGCCAGGCGCCCGTATCCGAGACGTTACGGAGGGATTGTCGAGAATCATCCGTCCCTCTGACTACTACCCCATGCTACTCATCCATGTGGGAACCAATGATACTGCGAGAGGTGACCCTCTGCAGATCAAAGGTGACTACAGGGCTCTGGGAGCACGGGTGAAGGAGTTCGGTGCACAGGTGGTGTTCTCCTCGATCCTCCCGGTCAAGGGTAGGGGCCCGAGCAGAGACAGATGCATCCTGGAGGTGAATGCCTGGCTGCGGAGATGGTGTTACCAGGAGGGCTTTGGCTTCCTCGACCATGGGGTGCTGTTTCAGGAAGAAGGACTGCTAGGCAGAGACGGACTCCACCTATCCAGGAAGGGAAAGAGCATATTTGGAAGCAGACTGGCTAACCTGGTAAGGAGGGCTTTAAACTAGGTCCGAAGGGGGAAGATGACCAAGACCCACAGGTAAGTGAAACTGAGGGAAACCTGGGGGAAGGGATGGATCTTGGGGGATGCTGGGGCTGTAACAGCAGGAATAAAAGAGAGGGTAGTTGGAACTGGGGGCTGGGGTCGAATAATTGTTTATTTCTTGATAAAGTCATAATACCTCAGGCGAGTGGGGAAGGAGGACACCGGGAGAAATTGCAAGGGGGAAGATGTGACAGGAGGGAGAATCAACAGGGCAAAGTAGGGCAATGGGCCCGGTATCTTAGGTGCCTGTACACAAATGCGAGGAGCCTGGGAAACAAGCAGGAAGAATTGGTAGTACTGGCACAGACAAGGAACTATGATATAATTGGAATAACAAACGTGGTGGGATAACTTGCATGACTGGAGCACTGCCATGGATGGATATAAATTGTTCAGGAAGGACAGGCAGGGAAAAAGGGGGGGAGGAGTAGCGTTATATGTAAAAGAGCTGTATGACTGCTCGGAGCTCCACTATGAAAGTGGAAACAAGATGGTTGAAAGCTTGTGGGTTAAGTATAGGGGAGAATGCAACAAGGGGGATGTTGTGGTGGGTGTCTGCTACAGACCACCAGACCAGAAAGAGGAAGTGGATGAGGCATTCTATGGACAACTAACAGAAGTTTCCAGATCGTCGCAGGCCCTGGTTCTTATGGGGGACTTCAATTATCCTGATGTCTGCTGGGAAGATAATACAGCAGTGCACAGGCGACCCAGGAAGTTTTTGGAGAGTATTGAAGACAACTTCCTAGTACAAATGGTGGAGGAACCAACTAGGGGCCTTGCACCTCTAGACCTATTGCTCACAAACAGAGAAGAATTGATTGGGGAAGTAGAAGTAAATGGCAACCTGGCCAGCAGCGACCATGAGATGGTAGAGTTCAGGATCCTGATCAATGGAAGGAAGGAAAGAAGCAGAACACACACCCTGGACGTCAGAAAAGCAGATTTTGGCTCCCTTAGGGAGCTGATGGGCAGGGTCCCATGGGAAGCTGATCTGAAGGGGAAAGGTGTCCAAGACAGCTGGCTGTATTTTAAAGAAACCCTGTTAAAGGCACAGGAAGATAACATTCCGATGTGCAGAAAGAACAGTAAATGTGGACGGCGACCAGCGTGGCTTAGCAGTGAACTCTGCGGGGAGCTGAAACATAAAAGGGAAGCTTACAAGAAGTGGAAGCTTGGACAGATGACAAGGGAGGCGTATAAAGATATTGCTCGGGACTGCAGGGATCAAATCAGAAAGGCCAAAGGACAATTGGAGTTGCAGCTAGCAAGAGATGTCAAGGATAACAGAAAGGGGTTCTATAAGTATATCAGCAACAAGAAAAGGATCAGAGGTGGTGTAGGTCCCTTACTGAATGGGGCAGGCATCCTCGTGGAGGATGATGCGGAAAAGGCTGAAGTACTCAATGCTTTTTTTACTTCAGTCTTCACAGGGCGGGCCAGCTCCCAGGCTACTACACGGGGTAACGCGGACTGGAGAGAAGAGTGGCCCTCAGTGATGGAAAGTCAGGTTAGGGAACACTTAATGAAATTGAATGTGCACAAGTCCATGGGGCCGGATGAACTGCATCCGAGGGTGCTGAGGGAGTTGGGGGAAGTGATTGCAGAACCGCTGGCCATTATCTTTGAGAACTCGTGGCGAACGGGGGTGGTCCCGGAGGATTGGAAAAAGGCAAATATAGTACCTATCTTTAAGAAAGGGAAAAAGGAGGATCCGGGGAACTACAGACCGGTCAGCCTCACCTCAATCCCTGGGAAAATCATGGAGGAGGTCCTCAAGGAATCCATCCTGAAACACTTGGAGGACAATAGAGTGATCAGGAACAGTCAACATGGATTCACCAAGGGCAAATCGTGCCTGACCAACCTGATTTCCTTCTATGATGAGATGACTGGATTTGTGGATGCGGGAAGAGCCGTTGACGTGGTATACCTTGACTTTAGCAAGGCTTTTGATACGGTTTCCCATAGCATTCTCGTTGGCAAGTTAAGGAAGTATGGGTTGGACGAGTGGACCGTAAAGTGGATCGAAAACTGGTTAGATCAACGGGCTCAGCGGGTAGGAATCAATGGCTCGATGTCTGGTTGGCAACCGGTAATGAGTGGAGTGCCCCAGGGGTCGGTCCTGGGGCCGGTTCTATTCAACATCTTCATTAATGATCTTGATGATGGAATAGACTGCGTGCTTAGTAAGTTTGCGGATGACACCAAGTTGGGGGGAATGGTAGATACTCTGGAGGGCAGGGACAGGATCCAGAGAGACTTGGACAAATTGGAACACTGGGCTGAAAGAAACCTCATGAGCTTCAACAAAGACAAGTGCAAAGTCCTGCACTTAGGACGGAAAAATCCCATGCACTGCTACAGGCTGGGGACCGATCAGCTAAGTAGCAGTGCTGTAGAAAAGGACCTGGGAGTTATGGTGGACGGGAAGATGAATATGAGCCAACAGTGTGCCCTTGTTGCCAAAAAGGCCAATGGCATATTAGGCTGCATCGGTAGGAGTATTGCCAGCAGATCGAGGGATGTGATAATTCCCCTCTATTCGACACTGGTCAGGCCGCATCTGGAGTACTGTGTCCAGTTTTGGGCTCCCCACTACAGAAAGGATGTGGACCAATTAGGAAGAGTCCAGCGGAGGGCAACAAAAATGATTAGGGGGCTGGGGCACATGACTTATGAGGAGAGACTGAAGGAACTAGGCTTATTTAGTCTACAGAAGAGAAGACTGAGGGGAGATTTGATAGCAACCTTCAACTACTTGAAGGGTTGCTCCAAAGAGGAGGGAGCTAGGCTGTTCTCGAGGGTAACAGAGGACAGAACAAGGAGCAATGGTTTCAAATTACAGCTGGGGAGGTCAAGGTTGGATATTAGGAAAAACTTTCTCACTAGGAGGGTGGTGAAGCATTGGAATGGGCTATCTAGGGAGGTGGTAGAATCTTCATCTTTGGAGATTTTTAAGGCTCGGTTAGACAAAACTCTGGCTGGGATAATTTAGGGGGAGTGGTCCTGCTTTTTAGCAGGGGGTTGGACTAGATGACCTCGTGAGGTCCCTTCCAACCCTATGATTCTATGATTCTATAAACCTTCTGCCTCAGGGTTAATAAAATGTCATTATTTGACAAATATCAGAAGTCGTAGGGATACACATGAAGAAAAGTATAGCATGTGTTTTCTGTGCTGGCATCAGTGCTGGAACCAGTTTTGTTCAACATCTTCATTATTGATCTGGAGGATAGGGTGGATTGCACCCTCAGCAAGTTTGCAGATGACACTAAGCTGCGGGGAGTGGTTGATATACTGGAAGACAGAGGTAGGATAAAGAATGACCTAGAGAAATTGGAGAATTGGGCCAAAAGAAATCTGATGAGGGTCAGCAAGGACAAGTACAGATTCCTGCATCTGGGACAGAAGTATCCCATGCACTGCTACAGATTAGGGACTGTCTGGCTAGGCAGCACTTTTTCAGAAAAAAAAAACTTGGGGTTATAGTGGACAAGAAGCTGGATAGGAGTCAACAATGTGTCCTTTTTGCCAAGAACACTAATGGCATATTGGGCTGCATTAACAGGAGCATTTCCAGCAGATCAAGGCAAGTGATTATTCTCCTTTATTGGGCACTGTTGAGGCCTCATTTGGAGTACTACATCCAGTTTTCGGGCTCCCACTTCAGAGAGGATATGAGCAAATTGGAAAGAGGCCAATCAAGGGCAACAAAAATGATCAGTTGACTGGAACATATGACTTATGAGGGGAGGCTGAAGGAACTGAACTTGCTAAGTCTGCAGAAGAGAAGAATCAGGGGGTGGAATTAGATAGCAGCTTTTAACTACCTGAAAGGGGTGCCTGCGGGGATGGAACTAAACTTTTTTCAGTGGTAGTAGATGAAAGAACTAGGAGAAATGGTCGCAAGTCACAGTGGAGGAGGTCTAGATTTGCTATTAGGAAAACTTTTGCACTAGGAGGGTGGTGAAGCACTAGAATGGGTTACCTAGGGAGTTGGTGGAATCTTCATCCTTAGAGATTTTTAAGGTGCAGATTGACAAAACCCTGGCAGGGATGGCATTGGTTCTGCTTTGAGCAGGGGCTTGGACAAGATAATTTCCTGGAGGTCCCTTCCAAACCTAATCTTCTATGATTCTATGCTGTAAATATCTCTACAGATTTTAACTGTAGTACATGTCTTACATATAGGCAGAAAATTTGAATGTCTTTCTTAATACCTACATTGAACACACTGACATTCAAAACAGAAGTAAAAAAAAAAGAAATATACGGGCAATTTATCTACCAGTATTTTGTACTAGTCCCCACCCTCCACTCCAAACCTTAAGCTCTTTTAAGAAGGTGTGGAATTAGGGTTCTCTAACTGCTGTGAATTGCACTTACCACGGATGACAATTCTCAGCTAATAAATGAATACAGTGGGTGCTTTTCTCCTTCCTACGTTCTCAAGAGACAAAACATTAAAAAATGTTAAACTACTCCTAATAACAGAGGTTTAAAAGCAAGCTATTCAATGTTTCAGGCATACAAGGAATCAAAAAAGTTCTGTAAACACAGAACGATAACCTTATCCAGTTAGTTGATGTAGATAATCTCACATCTTAAACAGCTCTCCAAGTCTGAAAATCAGTGGTAGCATTCCTCCTGTGTTACTCAAGTATCTGGAAACCCAGTATTTCACAGAAGTAGGGCAAATGGATCCTTCACCCATTTAAAGCAAAAACCAGAAACTATTTATGTACAATTGTAGCTGCAATTTGGGAGATGCCAAAAAAACAAACATATGTCTGAAACTGTTGCTATCAGCCATACTCCATTACTTTGAAGTGAATCACAAATGATTAACTAGATGACATTCAGGTGTTGAATAGTGAAGATAAAATTAACAATGAGTGCATAACAAGACTTGTTGCCACCCCCCGAAGTGCGGAAGGTGGGAATCAATCCCAACCTGCTAACACAGGAACGTGTTCTATTGCAATAGGATTTATAAATGTTTGCAATATGACATGCAGAAACAGATAAACTTCAGCTACAGTACCTCAAATAGAAACAACCCCTCCTAAAAAGCTATGAAGATCCCTAAATATGTCATATGTAGTATGTAGATACATTTCCCCATGGGTAGGTAGATACATTTCCCCATGCATTGTTAAAGCTGCTTCACGGAAGGGTCCCTCTATAAAAGCACAAAGCAGATGTCATGCACGTATGTCATCCTTGATTTCTCTTGCTCACTGGGACCCAGCACCATTATGCATGGGTGAGTGGGGAATGCTGGCTGCCCATATTGAATATGCAAAGCAGATGTGTCTTGACCCCACTCAGGACCAAAAATAAAAACCACACACACCACTCTCGTTCTTACAAATGTTGTGAAGTTCATAGCAGGTAATGATCATTTTTATGCTATTTGCTACATTCGCATCCAGAAGGGTCTGGAAGCAGTGCCAATGAGCCTTCATTCTGCCAAATTTATATTTTATCAATATTCTGCAGCTGCTTAATGTGAATATTTTTTTTATCCAGGGCCATTGACATCAAGCCCTGGTTCATAGGTGTGGAGTTGACCCAGATGCACCATATAATACAATATCATTTCTGGGGCATAGAGTCCCTATTTCCCGCTTTGAGTGCAATCCTGATTTCCTCAGCACCCCAGTGTCATGAACCTTTCCAGCACTCTCCACGTTGATATTCATGAATCTGTCTCTGTGATCCATTAAACTTTGCAAAACAATGGAATAGCCTTTTCTGTTCACATATTCATTTGACCCTTGTGATGGGCAAACTATTTTCAAGATTCTGTGATACCACAATTTCATGCTATCAGCACATGTGTGAAGGTGGAGAACAGTGTCCCCGCTCCTCCTTGTTTCTCGGGGTCTCTCTCTGATGCAAAGGTCCATGGGACATGACCCCCTGAATTGGCAGGGATAACTCATGTACCTAGAATGGCAGGGTGGCTGCAGTTATGTGTGTGTACAGAGTGTTATACCCACCTCCAGCACAGTATATGTAGTCTCAGGTGCAGGTACGGGGACTGTGCACGAGCATGAACATGGTCCAGTGCTCAATATGCAGGCCACTGCATACCTAGACAACAAGTTTTCAAGGACTGTCCTCACTACAACAATAAGATCATTTAATCTTGACCCTCCATCTGCCCAGAAAAGCTGTGTATGCTGCAGTTTACTTGCTCTGTTTAGGAATAGTTGTATAAGATGTAGAAAATGGAAGATGTTGTAAGCACTAATGGCTGAATCACTCTTGCACGTTGCTACAGTAACTCCCAAGAGATTCATTGGGCATCCTGGGATAACCAGAGTTCAAATGTATGCCCCTTTCTTCTGACCACACTTCCTACCCCAGGAAAGAGGGCCCAAGAGATGCAAAGAGAGATATGCCAGCACTGTCCAACGGGGGCATTAGCATATGGTGAGAAACTCCTCTAGTAACTGGCAAGGTACTCTTCATAATGCTTTGTGCTGCCAGACAGATGCAGAACAGCCACAGCAGGGTTCAGAATCTGATCCTACCCCACAGAGTTTTCCATTTAAACATGAGACAAGATACAAAGGAGAGTTAAACGACCATGGGAAACTAAGATAAGGAAAAGGACAAGGATTACAAAAACGAGGTTTAAAGGTTTTGCAGCTAAATTTCCGCATGTCTTAGTAGGTGATTTCCATGTACACATACAAATATATGTAAATGTATGTACACATACATGCACCCTGACTGAACATGCCTTTTTGTTTTGTTTTACATATTATGGACTATGTGATTGCATGTTTAATCTGTGATGATTGGACCAAATGTCTCAAACTGAGCACAGATCTTTCTCTCAGCACCACTTATTGAGGATTTGTTTGGTAGGCAGTCAAGCCACTTTATCTATGCTTTGTACCAGCTGCAGACTAAACAGTCTGAATATAAATTTGGCCAAAAGTTCTGGATGAGGTCTGGCATTTGATAGTATTGGCATTCCCCTGGCAAACCAGCCACATCAAAGGCTGCCTTCCCTTCACAGTCACCAATGCTCCCTTACAAGGCACATAAGTAATTACCGTATCTCATCAGCACCCTTAGACATTATGAATTGTCAGTATCAATCTGGTACACTTGCACTTCTGAATGGATTGCAGCATTTGCCTTAATAGAATGTATCCCCTAGATCCAGGGAAGTAAGAGCAAACACCATCCCTCCTTACTGAAATGCAGCGCCTGGGGAAAGCAAAACTTTAATTATGCTGCTCACAACTGATTGTTGTTTCTATAGCATCTACTAACTATATAATATCTTTACTCAGTCAGCAACTATATTCAATGTGTGCATGTGCAAAGAGTTCTCTGACTAGTAGACTTGGTGATCAAGGGACCACACAATTGATGAGCTGGTTGCAGAAATTGTATGGGGAATGCAGCTTCTCTAATTCAGTGGTTTTCAAACTATAGGTCGGGACCCAGTACTGGGTCGAAGTCCCTCCAGTACTGGGTCACAGAACCCCCTGCTACCACCATCAAAAGATTGGAACATATTGCTGAAAGACTTAACTGTTCGGTCACAGGCATAATTTTTTTTTCAACTGGGTACCACAAAACAAAATTTGAAAACCACTGTTCTAATTGAATGCTCTCAGTTGGGGTATGGATTTGGCAATATGGTATTGTTTCAGATATCATCTGAGTATCCTGTCCTGCAACTAAAGCTGAGCGAGTAATCAACTTTTTAGTTTGGTGATCAAACTAATAACAAAATCCCAAAATGTTTTGTTCAACCTGAAACAAAGTTTTGTTATTTTCTTTTTTGGGGTGTTTACCTTTTGTAAATGCATCTAAATGCCTAAATAGAAACATATTTCAAAGCAAAATTACCTAGCCACATGAAGAGCCATGTCACAATTGTAATTTCTCTGTATTACACACTTATTTATGCTGTGCACTGTGTGCAATTGTGGACGTTATGCTTTTACAGCACCTAAGGCCTGGTGGATGCTAATGGAAACTAATTACGGGAGTGTCTATACTTATAAATTAGGTCAACTTAAGCAGGCTTAAGTCAACTTAATTTAATCCACATCTACATTGGGCTTTCCTTAATTCGACTTAAGGTGCTTCCCGGGAGCTGGAGCGCAGTCCCAAGGAGAGGGGCTTCCTTCTCGGTCCCGACCAGAAAGGAGCCGAGCGGTCCGGGGCAGAAGGGAGCTTGCTGCCTCGGGGAGAGCCAGCCCCAGGCGGGCCTGGCTCTCCCAGGACCTAACTAGTCGACTTAGAGAGTCTAGTATAAATTGTAAGTCGAGTTAGTAAGGCCCACCTTAAGTCGACTTAGGAGTCCTGTGTGGACTCTCTAAGTCAACTTAATAAGGTCAACTTAAAGTCGACTTATTAAAGTCGACCTAAGTCACTAAGTGTAGACATAGCCTATGATGGGTGAGATTTTCAAAAGCTCCTGGACACAACCAGTGGGAAGCACTGGAAATCCTACCCAATGTCTAGGTTTCTCATGTTCATGCTCTCTCTCTCTCACACGCACGCACGCACGCACGCACGCACGCCACCACCATTTGTATGTTTTCCTAAGAGGATTCTAGGTTTTATACACACATATACTCCTCACTGTATGAGTAGCTGATGCATGTTCTAAATATTTTTTAAGTATATACAAAAGCCACAATAGTCAAGTTTGGCCTAATGTTCCACTCCTCATAGACTCAGACTCTAAGATCTGACCTCTGGCAAAATGCAAGCCAAGAAGTTCACCCACCAACTCCTGCAATAAAAATTAAGTTATTACAGTCCTAAAATCATGATTTAAAGACTTTAAGGTACAGAGAATCCACCAGCAGTTGAGGCATACCCCACACTACAGAGGAAGGTGAAAACCTCTGAGAGCTTTTGTCAATCTGCCCTGGGGAAAAATTCCTTCTCAGCCTCAATATGGCAATTTTTCCAAACAAAGCCCATCTTTCGCAGATTTCCCTATAATGTCTTATCCTTCTTTCTTTTAGTCATTATTTATTGGTATAACAGAAATGCCTAGCAACCCTAAATAGGGATCTATTGTGTTAGGTGTTGCACAGAACACAACAGCAGCACGCATCTGGGATTGAGTCAATATATAGCAGGTCAAACATCAGATAAACAAGGAAGGGGGATGAGGCAAAAGAAAGATGACCAGGTAATTGCAGATAGATGTTATTGTATAGGTTGATAATGGTCTCACTAGTTATAGGTTATCAATTCTTGATGTCTACTGTTGTCCATATGTTACTCATGTTAAGATTGATCTAGCTGTGGGAATATTTTTCCCCCCAGGCATCCTGTGGACAGTGGATCACTCTGATGGTTATATTTTATTCTGTGTCTCCTTGAGGCCTTCCAGATGCTGTTCTTTGCTAATTTACTGCAGTTTTTCTCTTTCCTTGTTTCTTACTGCTTCATTCCATTATGGCAGTCCATTTTTCCCCAAGCTTGCTGTTTTATCTCTACTCTCCTAAGTGCACAGCCTCTTACTGGGTCTGCAATACTTTATTCAAGTGAGGAAAATTGAGCAGAATCGCTGCTAGTTGGTGAATCAGCACAGAGTTATGCTGGTTTTAGGCATACTAGTCTTCATTGAGCCACAGCCCTTCTGGCAAGCTGCAGCATTCACATCTGTTTCGATATATCCCTTTTTGGCCATTAGTTTGGCATTTAAAAGAAAAACCTATGACATACCTGGTTACCTTTTCTTTCTTGCATAGGCACAAAGGTAGCCAGAATTTAGTCTTTTGCTATAAATGCTTTTCGGTAGTTTGATGTTTCTTATTGCTTTGTTCTCCTCCTCATTTCATTTGCTGATCATTAGTATCCACAGGGTTATTTTGCATACATGAGCTTTGTTTTTTCTCTTGGTTGACAGTGTAGCCACTAATAGCAGTGAATTCCTATCTGTTCTTTTAGTGCATGAAATCCCTGCAGCATTTCTGGTTTCATTGGATTTCAATACTAAACTTGTTGTAGTCTCTTGAGTAAGCCACAGTATATAGCTGAACTGAATAGTATATTACTATATACAACTCTTAAATTCACATTTTAAAAAATTAATGTGAGCATTTGGGGTTAAACAGCCCTTTTCCAAGTAGGATGAAATGAATTTTTTATCCTGAAACACTGTTAGAACAAGATATGCCACTTACCAGGGAGTGTGCTTGTTTCTAGAATACTGCATTTGTACATGCTCAGAATAATTTTATATGCATTGTGATTAGAGCAACCAGCTTACTTTCAAGAAGTTGACAAACGTTAAAGATTTCCACTTGAATTCTTTACAATGACATCAAAGTGGCATTACATCTTTGCAAAGATCTGTTTCCTTGGCAACATGAAGCTAACTGTTAAGTCCAGAGGTGCCTACAGAGAGTAGCTGAGATTCTATTTTCATGTTAAATACCAAGACTTAATGTGGGTGATACCATTGTACAAAATATGCTGCTGAGTTACAAACAATTTAAGCCTTCAACAAACAATAGAAATAGGCATCTTGGAATAACAGTTCATTCTAATTATCTAAAGACATGAAGACAAGTTCCAAAGGGGGTAGCCGTGTTAGTATAGTTCAGCAAAAACAAACAAGGAGTCCTGTGGCACTTTTAAAGACTAACAAATTTATTTATCACATGAGCTTTTGTGGGAGAAAATCCCACTTCATCAGCTGTTTAAAGCTTTGTCTGAGAAAGTGGGATTTTCTCCCAAGAAAGCTCATGCAAAAAATAAATTTGTTAGCCTTTAAAAGTGCCACTAGACTACTTGTTTTGCTGAACTAGTTTTCTTTTTTCTGCTGTTAGGAAAACAATGGTAGATAGTGGTGCAAGACAATCTTCAGAAGAAGGACTAAAGTACCCGCTGTACCTACCCCACAATCTTCAGGAGTTTTCCTGTAAAATACCTCTTTCAAAGATCAATCACATAGCATTTACATTTATTATCAAGGTTATATATTTATTATTTTCAGCAAAGGGCCAGGAGAGAATTGTGGATCTACTTGTGTACTACATGTTGACTGTATTAAAGAAATTGGCCATAAATTATTCATGTTTCAACTGAAAAATGTTTTGTTGACTTTTTGCAGGCTTTGACAACTGATTATTATCTCTGTATCTGTATTTCTCTTCTTGTGAAAGCAATGAACTGTATATTTGTTAATCGTTATATATGTTAAGTTGTCTGACAAGGTGAAGTACAATATGAATACTTGCAATCCTTGGGTATGTCTTCATTAGCAATTTAGATTGACTTAAGGATGCTTAAATCGACCTAAATTACTCCACGCCCACTCTGCACTTTCATTAAGTCAACTTAAGAAATTCCTCTCTTTAGGCTGAGGACTCCTTAAGGCCAGTGTGGACAGGGAGTAGCCTTTAAGTTGACTTTATTAAGTCGACTTAATGCCAGTATGGACAGCTATGTCCAATGTTCAGTTGACTTAATAAGGTCTACTTAAAGGTAGCCACTCTGTTAAGTTGAGTTAATAAGATCGACTTTAAGTTGACCTTATTAAGTTAACGTAACAAAGTCAACTTAACTTTTCCTAGTGTAGACATAGCCCTTGAGCCTTAAAATTCCATGTTTCTTGAAGAAAGTGTGTCTTAAGGAACTGATTGTTGTGTGGGGAGAGAAAGAACAGGTGGAACAGCAGTTCCAGAACGTTACCTGTCTGTACGGTTGCATCGTATTAGACTTTTTATTGTAAATTGAGTGAAAGTCAAATTACAGCAATAACTTTTCCCCCAAGTGGGTAAACATATTTTTTGGCATAAATATGGGCTGTTTTTACTGAGAGCCCAACAGAAGAATGCCAATAAGTTCAAGAACAGTCATCAAGTGAATTTGGAGAGTCTTGTTAAATAGGGCCCAGGATCCAGCAAATACTTTATGCACGTGCTTAAGTTAAGCAAGTACACAAGTGTTTGGAGACTGGACCCTGGAGTTCCTATTGTTCTATAGCCCAAGCAAGAGCTATATTATTTTGGGGCATACTGAATAACATTTACTTTCAGAAAAGAAAAACTCCATTAACAGTGCAGAATTTTTAACTGACCATTGGAGGATAAATAATTTAGTCCAAAGGAGGTAGCCAAATTAAATAATTAAGTGTAATAGAGCATGAAAAAGATAGAGGTAATAACAGATGGAGATTTACAAACTCTTCATAAAACAGAACAATGTGTTTCAAAACCATGGCATTAATTCTGGTATTTGTTTCTTAATCTGTCAGTCACAGCTAAAGAGAATTCAAAGAAAAAGGTTTAATTTTATGATTCATGATAATTCAATGAGTTTCAAGCTCTATGAACTCTAGAAAATGAACTAACATTTAAGTCTGATAATAAGTTCATTTGATTCATCTTCAGATATTGAATTTTAAATTACATGAGTGTGTGCTCTGTCCACCACTTTTGTGCAATAACAATGTTTAGTTTCTAATATTTTCTTAGGCATAGCAGTTTATTCCCTAAGTCAAATGTGTGGTGCTGTAGTTTTTGCCATCCTATCGACACTTATAAACCTGCTGTGCTATAGTACAGTTTAGACAGTGACAATACAAATATCCTTTATAATAAATAGAAATATTTAGTGTGGGTCAAGCACATAAAACATGGCTGACTAACCTTTCATTCCTGAACCTAAATTAGACTTTACTTCGATGGCATGCAGTGAAAATTATACTCAGCCTTCCAGCTGTGTATGCAGACTGTGTCAACTTATTCAAGATATATATCTCTGGGTACAATAGTATTAAAAACACCCCACATAAATCCTTATGGCTATTTGTTCTTAGTGGAGAAGTATTCATAGCCAAGTTTTCAGGATATGATTGTCATAAGGAAGTTTGAGTGTCTCCAATATGACCACCAGGTCCTCCTGTGTGGTCCTACTGGCTTGACAGTAAAATATAGTCCAGCCTCAGTTTTCCAGGCTCTAATGTGGTGTTGTATCCTAATAGGCACATTGTGAACATTAAAGGTTAAGTATATCTAAAGCCTCAAGCGACATGTATTATATTAACCACCTCTTATCCTCTATCCTTAGATATTCTTTTTATGCTGAGATACAGGTTAAGTGAATCTTAACATATTTAATTATTGCTTCCTATGTAGCAAATTTAATTAAATGAAGTGAGGTTTCATATTAATAAATCTTTTCAGCTAAATAGTCCAAACACAGAAGTTCTTCTTTTTAGCAAGAGGAGTTTCTCCAGCCAGAATTCCACATTCTCTTCACTTTTTAGACTGTTTACCTTTGCTCCTCTCAATTGTATGATCACCTATGACCCTGCAATCTCCTCCTTCAATATCCCATACGTCTGCAATTTTCCAACATTACCTGTTTATGCTGCTGTTTTGATTCCACCTCTGCTGAAATTTTCATCCAAGCCTTCATTTCCCATCTAGCTACCTTCTTTATGCCTCCACTTCCACTCTCTTGCTTTCCAGATATCACCATATGCAAAATCCTGCTGTTCACATTTTAACATATTCATGGATATGAGAGGACATCACCTCCTTTCTCATATGCCTTCTTACTCACCATACATTCAACCAGTTCAAAATCCCATACGGTGCATCTACACTTGTAAATTAAGTCGACTTAAGCTGGTTTAAGTCGACTTAATTTACTCTGCGTCTACACTACACTTTCCTGAAGTCAACTTAAGCAGCTGCTTAAGTCGACTTAAGGAAAAATTAAGTCGACTTTATAAAACCTAGTTTTAGGTCAACTTGCTGTTTAAGTTGACTTTAGAAAGTCAATGTAAGCCAGTGTTGATGTGGAGTAGCCCTAAGTCAACTTTAAGTCAACTTAGGGGGCTCCAGGGCTTCCCCACTGCCCTCCCTGCCAGGGTGGCTGGCACAGCCACAGCCTGGCATACCCCCCCAAAAAGGGCTGGGCAGAACCCTGCCCACCTTGCCCCTATGCCCTGCCAGGGTCCCTGTCCCCCTTTGCCCCATTGTACCAAAGTACAATGGGGCAAAGGCTGAGCCCCCTGGCACTTGGCAAGGGGCGCCCTCCACCACCATGGACCTGTCCCAAGTCTACCTAGCCCCTGCAAGTCAACCTAGGCATCCAGTGTGGACGCTGTAGGTCGATTTTGCAGGGTCCCCTCTAAGTCAACTTAAAATTTGAGTGTGGACATGCTAAGTTGACTTAGCTAAGTCGACCTAAATTAACAAGTGTAGACATAGCCATAGGGACATGACCCAGCCTCCCTCCAGGACTATCCCTCTACTTTCCTTCTTGCTGTCCCTGCTTATCTAGCAACAACATCTTTACACCTGGCTCAAATCTCACCAATGCCAGCACAATAACCTCTCCCACAATTTCTATCAGATCTGTTTTCTATCTGTAAAATAGCAATAATGCAGTTTCTTTTCTCCTACCTTTTTAGACCTAAGGCTCTATCAGTGCCACAGCCATTGATTCAATGAATCTGGTGAAGAGATACTCAATCGATTGCCGAGTGCATTTCCCATTGATTTTGATTATTCCCCAGAACAAGATGCATAAACTATGTTGATAGGAGAACATCTCCCATCAATATAGTATAGTGAAGGAAAATAGCATAGCTACTTAGTGTAATGTATGTCAACTTTTGTTATGTTACCTATGTAGCATAATTTACATACCTTGCATCAATGTGTAGAGAAGCCCTAAGATACTTGGAACAAGGATTGTGCGTGCATGCATCACGTGCATCCAGAATGCCTAGAAATGGTACCCCAGTTTTAGTTGGGGGTGCAACTGTAATATAAATAAATAAAAGTTGCAGCTAGGGTGGGTTCTGAATTGGTGCAGAGAATTCTTTTTTAGGTGTCTGGCTCCTGAGTCTTGTCCACATGCTTAGGGATTATCTGATCACCATATTTAGGGTCAGCAAGGGACTTTCCCCCAGGACAGATTGCCTTCCCTAGTAGTGCGGGGCATAGGTCACTTGGTTTCTCTCTACTTTGAAGTCATTAAACTATGATCTGGGGACTTCAATCACTCAGTAATAGGTTAGGTGTTTATTTCAGGAGTGGGCAGGAAGTTCTTTGGCCTGCATTGTGCAGGAGGTGAGACTAGCTGATTGTATTGCTCCCTTCTGACCTTAACATCTATGGCTATGTCTACACTAACAATTTAGGTTGACTTAAGGACACTTAGTTACTCCACGTCCACACTGGACTTTCATTAAGTCGACTTAAGAAATTCCTTAAGTCAACTTAATGAAAGCTTAAGTCGTCTTAATAACTACCCCTCTTTAGGTCAACTTAAGCCTTAAGTTGACTCCTTAAGTCGATTAAGGCCAGTGTGGATGGGGAGTAGCCATTAAGTTGACTTTATTAAGTCGACTTACTGCCAGCGTGAACAGCTATGTCCAATGTTAAGTAGACTTAATAAAGTTAATTTAAGGGTAGCCACTCTGTTAAGTCAACTTAATAAGGTTGACTGTAAGTCGACTTAAAGTCAACCTTATTAACTCAATTTAACAAAGTCGACTTAACTTTTCCTAGTGTATACATAGCCTATGAGTCTATGAAATGAAACAAATATGTCCTGCTTATAAGACTTCTCTCTCCATGTAATAATTTTGCTCTAATAATGACATTTTTCAGTTCCGTACAACCTTTTTGATACAGTTTGTACAGAGGGTGTTATATGTTCTGAATTCAAATGGATGCTGAAGTGATATTTATGTATTCCCAATGGAATCCTAATTAGTCTTCAGATAAATAGATTATGGCTATGATGTGGGACCTAAAAGAGCAGTGGTTAAAAAAATTAAGCAGTCTCATAGCTCCAGAAACAAAATACAAACTTCTCACCTTTCTACTGAAAAAGTAACCATAGCCCCAGGATTAGTCACCAACAAAAGAAGAAAAATTGCACTGAAAGGAGACATCATATTTAAAAAAAACCCACCAACATCTATTTTTAAAATAAACAATCCTTGCATCCAGTTTACCAGATGATTTATGGTACTATACAGAATGAAAGTTTAGAAAGACTGATGTGTGCAGAAAAATATATAAAGGGCTTCAACAAGTGTGATGTTTCTCAAGAAAAAGCTGATCTGCTAACTAAATTGTATATTTTATAGTATGGTGTTATTCTGCCAAAGCATTTGTGCCTGAATCAAAGCAGAGGCACACAGGTTGCTGGCTGCCCTATCTTTGCCAGTTAGATAATTTACAATAGAGTAGCAATAGCATTTGTGCAGGACAATAGCCCTTCTATTGAAGATTCAAGTGAGTCCCTCTCCATCTCTCTCACCACTTCTGATAACTGTACTCAGTCTGAAGTGAGGTGAACTTCTCCTTCTTGCTAAGAGCAAATCATCTGAGTGGGACAAAGAAGAAGAAGTGCTCCTGTGTGGTGCCAGTCACCCTTAATCTTACTCTAAACTCAGTGGGAGCAGAGGTACTCAGTGCTTCATAAGAATGCTCTATATTTTGCAGAACTGGGGTCTATAGCACTAAAAGCAGAGACTTTCTTGATCCTAGATACAGTTTCACTGATTGGGAGGAAGGGGCACTTCTTATGCATTGTTTGGCTTAGCAGTGGAGTAGAGGGGAGAGAAGACAAAATGGAGTTGAAGAAAGAAGAGCAGAGAGGAAATTACAAGGAGGAAGAAATGAGGTATAAACTGTTGCCCTGTTTCACTAGCCCAGGAAAGAAAGCCAGCATCATGCTCAAGTCCTTTTCAGAGCTTGCCGTATGGAATGTTTTGTTGATTGAACACAATAAGACAAAATAAAGGAGCTCAAAATTATGCACATTAGCTACACCTCTCACCGTTTTCCCCCCTTATTTCCACTAGCCAGAGACAAGAAGAAACTTTTCCCTTTGCTCTCTGGGCCCACTCTATTTCCCCTGCACCATTTTTCAAGCTCCTGCTTCACCTTGTCACATGGGGTAACGAAAACTGTTATGAAATAATACAAGTAGACTGCAATGACAAGTAAGAATACTAATTGGAAAAATAAGCTAATTAGATAATTAGAGAAATATAGAAAGTTTCCATTATAGAAGAATAGTCACTGAAAATACTGAATGGAGAACTCTTTACAGATGTAGAATGATGCATTACCTGAAGAAAGGACTTCCCCAAACCTACATCTCCAAAAAGGGGCTATGTAAATGAATTCTTCAAATAATTTTAGGCACGTTTCCATCTCTAAAGACAGGTTCATATTTAAAACCAGCTTAAAACCATTTAAGATTTCATAAAATGTTTCTAAGGAAGCATGAACTGATCCCAGTAATAAGTGGCTATTAATCCCCACAGTCAAGTTTGCCTCCCCCTTTTGAGATGTCTTCAAAGGTGCCTGGCACCTCAGTCTGAAAACTGAATAACTAAAGTCAATGACAATCCTGAATTTAACCCATTGACACTGTTCTAAAATGTGATAGAGGAATTTTAGGCTCTATTTTCCCTATTCAACTCAAAAATCTATGAAGCATCTGGCATGTGCATCCTCCAAGGATGCTACAACTATTACAATCGTTAAAAAAAGTAGCAGGTGTTGTGGTTGAAAACAGACCAGTAAGTCAATCAATGTAATTTAACTACCAGTTCTGAAAAGCAGAAAGAATACATGGTTTTGGCGTTTGGGATTTTTTGTTTTTGTTTTATTTTTGAATGTCCTTTGTTTACCATAGCAAATTGTATGACAATTTAGCAGTGCACACTTATACAGACTTAAGACTTGTAAAACTAAATATTAATGTCAAATTGAAATAGATCCAAAACCACTCATCTAATACAGATGCAGCTAGGAACCCTTCCTCTCTCCCCTCCGACCCCCAAAACCCATCTTCCTTTGACTTTGCCACACATCAACCACAGTGTAGTCTATTGTGATGCCTGCCTGTCAGTATTTCAAAATACTGGCACTCAATCACTGTTGTGTCCCCGCCGGCCGCCTCAACTTCCCCACCCGAAGCCGACCCCGCCCCGCCCCCTTTCGGGTCCCCCCCGGTGCTCCCTCCCAGCTGCGCAGACTCCTGCTGCAGCCGGGCTGGGGAGATTCAAATCTCCCGCCCTGAGCATGCTCAGACAGAGCGTGCTCAGGGTGGGAGCGGCCTGGCCCTGAAGCGGCTCTGCCGGCCGTCCCTGTAGCTCGGAGCCTCCGGCCAGGTAAGGGGGCTGGGAAGGGGCTGGTGGGAGGCCTGGGGCCGGGGCGCCGGTGCTGGGGCCGGGGGGCCGGAGCACTGGGGCCGGGGCGCAAGGGTGCTGGGACCGGGGCGCTGGGGCCGGAGAGCTGGGGACGGGGCGCAAGGGTGCTGGGGCCGGGGCGCCGGGGCGCTGGGGCTGGAGCGCTGGGGCCGGGGCGCAAGGGTGCTGGGGCCAGGGCGCTGGGGCCGGGGCGCAAGAGCGCTGGGACCGGGGTGCTGGGGTCGGGGCGCCGGGGCCGGGGCGCTGGTGCTGGGGCCGGGGTGCCGGGGCCGGAGCGCTGGGGACGGGGCGCAAGGGTGCTGGGGCCGGGGCGCCGGGGCGCT
>ML685769.1:25374341-25387706 GCA_007922175.1 Pelusios castaneus | reverse complement strand
CTGGGGCCTCCCAGCACGGGACTGGGATCGGCCTCCGGGGCTGGGGTGAGCTCCCCCCCACTGGCGGCTACCCAGGGCCGCGGTAGGGTCCAGCTGGCTTGCTTGCTTTCTTTGATTTCTTCCTTTCTCTTCCTTCTCTTCTTTCCTTCCCCTTTCTTCTTTTCTTCCTTCTTTCTCTCCCTCCCTTCTTTCTCTCCCTTCCTTCTCTCTTTTTTCTTTCTCCCTTCCTTTTTTTCCCTTCTTTCTCTCCTTTGCTTTCCTTTTTCTTTCCTTCTTTCTCTTCTTTGCCTGCCTTCTTTTTTCTCTCTTCCTCTCTTTCTCTTCCTTCTTTCTCTTTTTTCCTTATTTGTCTTCCTTTTTTCTTTCTCTTCTTTCCTTCCTCTTTCTTCTTTCTCTTCCTTTTTCTTTCTTTCTTTCCTCTTCCTTCCTTCCTCTCCCTGTTTCCTCTTCTTTCTCTTTCTTTGCTTCCTTCCTTCCTTTCTCTTCCTTTTCTTCCTACGATCACATTTAACGGATAGAAGTCTCAACGCCTGCATGAAGCTTAACCTCACCACATATCAACCAGACTACAAAGCCATCAGCAAACCATGCAGCACCAGAAGTCACATTAATTGTAAGAAGTACTTTATTCATCATTGGTTAGCAACAGCATAACAACGTTATTAAAAAGAATTCAGAGCCTTATTGTACTTTAACAGTGTTGGTCTTACATAAAATGCACACATTTACTTGTATTTAGTTTTAAACATATTGTATGGCTCTCACGGAATTACATTTTAAAATATGTGGCGTTCATGGCTCTCTCAGACAAAAAGGTTCCCAACCCCTGTCCTAGAGGAATTAAGTTCTCTGCTCCTTCTATAGGGGAAAAGACAGTTCTGGCCAATTTATTTACATAAATTATGTTTATCCATAACCCCATCAACTAAGCATTTTATTTGGAATTGATTTATGTGTTAATGTGGTTATGGATTATTTATCATTACTGTGCTCATATAAGTGCATAAGAATTGTTCAGGATATGCCCTGGGTGGGGTGAGAGGTCACCATGTATGCACAAGTCATGGATTTTCATTGGGTAATGAAGTTCGGTCTCAGTAAGGGGAAAGAGTTCTACCCTATCCTCATGAATAGAGACTTTATTACAGGGTCATGTTTTTGGTTTGGATTTCCCTAAGTGGGGTTTCTGTGTTGAATAGTCAATGGGTCTGGATGAGCAGCAAAATCAATGCTGGATTTACAGAGAGGACTGGTGGCAATAGAACAAGTAGTTATTTCTAAACTGTATACCTTGCATATTTTAACTTGTGTCATGGCCAAAATTTCCTGCATAGGCAGGATTTTTACATATGTTCAGAGACTGAAGATTGCTAATACAGAATTATATCTGATAGAGGCAAGAAAAGAGATCACCTCAAATCCAGAGTTATTTTGCCATCAATGTGTGTCCTCAGCTAAGACAACTTAATTCTGGTCTGCCATGCCCGTCATAGAGCTTTCAGCTTCTCTTCAGAAAAAGCTGCCAATCATGCCACACTGTCATATTGTGGTAGTCTTGTGATGTGTTAAAAGCAGAGTAGGACAGTGTCAAATACATATAAAAAAGCAACTTAATCAGATTTTCACAGATTAACTGAACTAGTAAGTCACTTCCTCAGACTCCAGTGAACTCTTCTGGAGGTGAGGGGGGAGAAAAATCACTTTAGACATGTTTTTAACTATCAAAAAAAATTGTCACTTGCCTAATTGTATTTTAAAGGGAATAGTCAATTCCTTCGTAAAGGTTGATCCAATCATGATCTGGGAAAGAAACATGCTAAGTTATGAATCAAACTTTGTCCCTTATTATAAACACCCAGCAGCCCACATCTGGCCGGGTCACATTTTAGTCCCACCCCTTCCAGGGTAACAGAAAATACAACAAACAGTAATATAAGAAATAATTCCAGGACCTAGGTTCACATCTCCAGTCCCCTAACTTATGGTTTCTCAATGTATTTTAAGTCATCCTTCTCCCCTTATGTCAGGGAGCTTCAAACCTTCTTCCTCATGGCCAGTAATGCAACCCAGGCCCACCCTCTATTCTGGGTTCCTGTCTACAGACTTTAGAATGAGCAGCCAAGGTCTGCTCAATCAGATGTTTCTGCTGCCTGCCTCCCTGGACCCCATTATGCCACTAAACCTTCTTCTGGTCTTTTTTCCAATCGTTTCTCCTAAGTCCGTTTAATAATCACCTCGTAGGGCTTCTCCCAGGAGATTTTGTTCCTATCTTTGTGTAAGAATGAACCACAAGAGATTACTCCAATCCTGTATCTTCCAGACACTTTTTGTTCCCCAGTTTCTTCATCATACTGTGGATGTCTTCATGGTCCCCCACCTTTTGCTCCACTTTTTAGTGCTAAACAAATGATGGTAGAATTTTTAATCTGTCTTCCAACTTCCTTCATCTACTCTCTAATTCCTCACTTTATAACACGACCACCATCCCTTAATCTGAATTTCAGCTTTCACTGTGTCTGGCCCACCCTCCAGGTGCAACCAGTTGGCATGGTTGGCCTCTCATGCCCAGAGTAACCCTTCCAATGCATGTGAAGATTCACCACCACAATCTTCCCTGTATTGTTTACAACACAGAATTCACCAGAAAATATTAATATTGTCTCACAAAAAAAATGGTGAGGTTTCAACAATTATGTTCTGCATCAAAATGAAAATGAAACCATTCAAAAAAATTGTGAAAAAAATTAAGAGGCACCCATTCCAGAATATCCAATATCTAGTTAAGCAATTTAACCCCCCCCCCTCTTTTTTTTGTGGGAGTACAGGCAACTGGTACTTTTTGAGCTTGTAAGGTCTGAGACCTTCTTCTGCAGTAAAAAGCAGCCAATAGCTAAGGGATGGAGAGTCACATCTTGATGTTCCCTCTAAATTGCACCAAAACAACATAACACTGAGAGGTTATGAAGGCAATCCTGTCCTAATAGTACCCACCATCACAAGATAAAGAAACAGATCCTCAGATGTTTAATGAAAACTTTGTTTGACCTTACTCTGTAAGGAAAGAAACCACTTAACAGTTGTGATTGTGACATCTATCTCTATGTCCCCTCCTTCCCTAGTGTTTATCTGTATAGTCTCTGATTGTTTAAGCCTCACCTCAATCCCTGGGAAAATCATGGAGCAGGTCCTCAAAGAGTCCATCCTGAAACACTTGGAGGAAAATAAAGTGATCAGGAACAGTCAACATGGATTCACCAAGGGCAAATCGTGCCTGACCAACCTGATTTCCTTCTATGATGAGATGACTGGATTTGTGGATGCGGGAAGAGCCGTTGACGTGGTATACCTTGACTTTAGCAAGGCTTTTGATACGGTTTGCCACAGCATTCTCGTCGGCAAGTTAAGGAAGTATGAGTTGGACGAGTGGATCGAAAACTGGCTAGATCAACAGGCTCAGCGGGTAGGAATCAATGGCTCGATGTCTGGTTGGCAACCGGCAACAAGTGGAGTGCCCCAGGGGTTGGTTCTATTCAACATCTTCATTAATGATCTTGATGATGGAATAGACTGTGTGCTTAGTAAGTTCGCAGATGACACCAAGTTGGGGGGAATGGTAGATACTCTGGAGGGCAGGGGCAGGATCCAGGGAGACTTGGACAAATTGGAACACTGGGCTGAAAGAAACCTCATGAGGTTCAACAAAGACAAGTGCAAAGTCCTGCACTTAGGACGAAAAAATCCCATGCACTGCTACAGGCTGGGGACCGATTGGATAAATAGCAGTGCTGTAGAAAAGGACCTGGGGGTTATGCTGGACGGGACGATGAATATGAGCCAACAGTGTGCCCTTGTTGTCAAAAAGGCCAATGGCATATTAGGCTGCATCAGTAGCAGTGTTGCCAGCAGATCGAGGGATGTGATAATTCCCCTCTATTCGACACTGGTCAGGCCGCATGTGGAATACTGTGTCCAGTTTAGGCTCCCCACTACAGAAAGGATGTGGACAAATTAGAAAGAGTCCAGCGGAGGGCAACAAAAATGATTAGGGGGCTGGGGAACATGATTTATGAGGAGAGACTGAAGGAACTAGGTTTATTTAGTCGACAGAAGAGAAGACTGAGGGGAGATTTGATAGCAACCTTCAACTACTTGAAGGGGTGCTCCAAAGAGGAGGGAGCTAGGCTGTTCTCGATGGTAACAGAGGACAGAACAAGAGTAATGGTTTCAAATTACAGCTGGGGAGGTCAAGGTTGGATATTAGGAAAAACGTTCTCACTAGGAGGGTGGTGAAGCATTGGAATGGGCTATCTAGGGAGGTGGCAGAATCTCCATCTTTGGAGGTTTTTAAGGCCCGGTTAGACAAAACCCTGGCTGGGGTGATTTAGTAGGAGTGGTCCTGCTTTTTAGCAGGGGGTTGGACTAGATGACCTCATGAGGTTCCTTCCGAACCTCTTGTTCTATGATTCTATGAAGTGATTCAGTCTGTTGCATAACTAATTTCACATGATTGGAACCCACTGAGGTGTGGGGTATGACTGATTTTAAACGTCTGCTAGGATTGATTAAAGAATTATTTGGTAAAAATAATTGTTTAACATACAAATAGCCAGGACTCAAGTTTTACAACAAAAATTGGGATCTGAGAAGGACTCACCTCCAGGGCACAGACAACACAGTTTAAAGATTAGAGCTGACAGACCATCCCTCATGGCCATGCCGTGCAGTAACAGGTTCGGGTCAACTGGAGCTCTTGGCCTGGCCAGTAGGGGGAAGATCATCTCTTTATTCAGGAGTGGTGAGCATTTTGTGTGTATTATCTTTTGGCTATTGTTAATAAATATAGGGTTAAGGGTATTACTATGTCAGGCTCTTTTACTGTGAAAAGTACCCATAGACCCATAGAAAAGTCTACCAGGAATGGGTTTTAGCCCCGAGTCTATGGTGGGGTAGAGCCCTAAGTCCACAGAAGAGTAAAGTTTTGGTTTCTAACTTCTTGAGTACTCGAAAGAGAGAATGGGGTAGCAAGCACCCTAAACTGTGTAGAAAATGAGCTGTACTGGTTGTTGATGGGCTTCTGGGCGGAATTCAAGGTACTGTTTTTGACCTTTTAAATCTCAGAGGCTATGTCTACACTTGGACAAATAAGTCAACTTTGCTAAGTCGGCTTAACAAAGTTGACTTTAAGGCAACTTTGTTAAGTCGACTTAGCATGTCTACACTATAAAGTTAAGTCGACTTAAAGTCAACCTTGCCAAATGAACTTAGAGTGTCCACACTGGACGCCTAAGTCGACTTCTAGGGGCTAGGTGGACCTAGGATGGTCCATGGTGGCAGGGGGGCACCCCTTCCAAAGTGCCAGGGGGCTCAGCATTTGTCCCATTGTACCCTGGTACAATGGGGGTTGAACAGAACAGGGACAGGGGCAGGGTATAGGAACAGGGTGGGCAGGGCTGTGTCCTGCCCTGTGGGTGGGCACGCCAGGCTCTGGCTGTGCCAGCCACCCTGGCAGGGAGGTCAGTGGGGGAGCCCTGGGGCCCTTTAAATCGACTTAAAGTCAATTCAGGGCTAATCCACAGCTACACTGGCTAAGTCGACTTAATAAAGTTGACTTAGCCAATAAAGTTGACTTTAAACTAGGTTTAATAAAGTGGACTTAAAATTTCCTTAAGTCGGTTTAAGCAACAGCTTAAGTTGATTTAAGGTAATTTTAGTGTAGATGCAGATTAAATTAAGTCGATGTAAACAGGTTTAAATCAACTTAATTCACAAATGTAGATACACCCTAAGGGCCAGAGCATCACAGCCCTTAGTTGGCTAATCAGAAGATTAAGTAGGAGCAAGGCCTCCCTATCTTGTCCTCACTCAGATTGCAACGATAACTGAATGGAGGAGAGAAAGAGTTAGTCACCAGTACCTATCTGCTGTGAGCAGGTGACCTGGAAGAAAACAGATAGAGGGCAAGAAGCCCTAGTTCTCTCCCTAACTTCCAATAGAGACACAATCACTGGCCAGGGTAGATGGGTGTGGAATGGGGAATCAACTGCTCCTCAAAAACAGGAGAAGTATTTTACCACTGAACAAGGGGGATTAAGGGAGAAACTGTGATTTCTCTAATCTGCTCCTGGGATGTGTAGCTGTCTCCTTTATATTTGTTTTTATTTGTTCCATTAAATAATCATTGGAACTCATGACAAGGTTTGTTTTCTTACACATTCTTTTATCTGATTAATAAAGGAGGGACTTATCATTCAACATTTTCATTACTCACAAATGGTTTTATAATGGCATGATATAGCTGATCCCAATAATACTAGGATCCAGTGAGGCTAAACACAACTGACACCTCTTGTGATGTTGGTAGTTTTACCAGTTTCTGGAGTATAGTGTTAGGTCATCAATTAATTACTTTTATTTCTTCACTGTATTTCAGTTTCAATTTTATTCTGTGACAGAAGGGAAAACAATTCTATTTTCTATAGTTTGTTTGTTCTTGAAACTTTGTATAGAAAAAACATTGCAGTTGCTCAACTTATTTAGTTATATTACTTTGTTTTAAAGGTAGTATTATTTTATGGTATACTTGTACCTTTAGATAACCTATTTTTTTTTTCAGTTCTCAAAATACAGATATTAATAGTTATTTTTATTTGCCCTTCTGTTTCTGTTCCACCTTTATGAAGTATTGGTTGAAGATTCTTTAAAAAGAAGAATGGAAGCTTCCGATTCTGCATGGTGCTGGCTCCCACCCACTTCGGTAGACATTTCCCTTGGGAAGGGACAGTTAGCACCACCCCATATCTGGCTCAAATGCACCTGTTTATATATTTTTAAGACATTTTATCTGTAACTTCATAAAATGATGGATTTTCTCAAATCCATGCTGATTGTAGAAAATAGAGAGTAGTATTTCTGTGAAGAAAAATGTACAATTAGCTTTTTATATTTTCTTTTCTATACTCCATTTGAATTTCCTTTCATCTTGATTGCATTTGTCAACTAAGCTTATCTTTAAATTCCCCAAAGAATTTTTTTACATCAGGAAGAGTGATTTATTAATTACTAAGGCCTGGATTGTCCTTTAACCTGTAGCCCAAAGTTAGATATGGTATGTAGGTGTGTCTTCTTGGGAGCGGGTCATGGAGGGAAAAATATGCTTGAAAAAGGGGAACCATACAAAAATGAAGAAGCTAGTTAACTGGAAATTTAAAAGGAGCAATTACAAGAGTGAAACCCTGCAGGCTAGATGGAGTCAGAGACTACTTTGGGCTGGTCTACACTAGGACCTTACATCCACAACCCCGAGATATAAAGCTATTGTGGCAAAGTCAGGCCAGGTGGCTTTAGAAGGGTAATTGAAGGCAGGTTTGTCAGCCCTAGAATGCTGAAAGCACTGTTCCCAGCAGGCAAAGGAGAAACAGCTGCGGGGCAATTAGGGACACCTGGGCCTTGTTAAGTGCTGTTCTTGGCCCAATAAAAAGCCCCACCTCCACCAGCTCAGGTGTGGGAGTTTAGAGGAGGCTGGAGGAGTGGAGTGGAGAGGAGAGAAAGCGAAGCGAAGCGAAGCGGAGCGGAGCGGAGCGGAGCGGAGCAGAGCAGAGCAGAACAGAACAGAACAGAACAAGAGCAACATCAAAACAAGGTTAGAGGAAGGGAAGGAGATTAGACAAGGCCTGGGAGGCTTGCCTTGTCCGCTGCAGCAGGGGCAGCAGAAAAAACTTCCCTTCTACAAGGACTGAGTCCAGGGCAATGAAGCCAGGGCCCTGACAGGGAAAAGTGGGTTGCCAGGAAGACTGACTTACCATAGGCCCTACTACGCCAGGGGATTGGACATTAGGCGGCACGAGTTGGAGAGTACTCTGCCACACTATATCAACCTAACTCCAAGTGTAGGCAATTCTTCCATGATCCTAATACTGTCTCTCAGGAAAGTGGATTACCTATACTGACAGAGAACCCCTTATAGTGCTTCACCATAATCATGAAACACTGAAGTATAGTCAAATAAAATATTCTTAAGTGACTGTGTTAAGCTCTAAAATGTTACTTTAAGGTGAAACCAAATGAAAAATAGACACCTTTTACTGAAGATAAATGGTGCAAAACACTGAAATGTTCTGTCCAGTTATTGGGGTCACAGCCATGCCCTCCCCACTCTATTTTACTTTCATCAATCACAGCAGAAGTTAGGGAATCTGCCGAGGGAAGCTCTCCTCCTCTGGGAACATCTCCCTATACACCAGTTCTTAAGTATAAAAGATTGAACATTCTCAAATTCTCACTGGGTAGCAGTTCTAAACACATGATCATTAGAGGAGTTTGACCTAATTCTGGGTCTGCAAAACTCTCTGTAGAAAACCGACAAAAGCTAATGGAAGGAAAAGGCAAAAGTAACTCTTCATAGAAGCAGTAATTAAAAAACAAAAACATTTCAGAACTCATGATAATATGATTAATACATAATAAGGCTACTAGAGAAGACTAAGTTAATTTTGTAATTCTGTTAAATTATCAAAATAGAAAATGTTTGGCGCTTATCTCTTTAATATAGAACTTCTCTCCATGAAATTCTTTTCCAATAAAGTAAATGGGATAAGAAACATTTTGTTTAAAAAGTGTTTTTAATAAATAGAACATTTTTGTTGAAATTATCCTTAAAGTGCTCAGTATCTTTTGCCTTAATGGGAAGTAGGTGTGCTTTGACCTTTCATGCATTAATTGTGTATTTTAGTTAATGATTGTGATACTCAAAAGGCTCAGGGTTTTATTCTCCTATACTTCATTGATTTCACTGGAGTACCACTAACGTACACTATTATCTTACGAGAATGAGGTCTTCGGTGTTTGCGTTTCATTTGGACTTGAACACTGTTGTTTGGATGTTCATTTGCAGCCATATCCTTTAGCACCATTCAGAGAACGTCTCCTACAGGAAAATCCTGAGAAATGCTGAGCTTTATTGAGCTCCAGGACTCCTGAGAATTTACTCGGTATCTCTCAGGATTGCTTTTAATGTGAGTTTTGCTGGAGCAGAGAGCACACATTTGGCCTGGAGTCTTATAAGAAGTTTAACTAATTTGGTATCTTAAAAATTGAGCCATAAATCTGATCTGATGAGAACAAATTGTCTTGTGAGATTTCCAGTTAAACAAGAAATTAGTGCCAGGATAGTTTCTCAGCAGTTGCATTTATGTTCCCACCTGCAATCAGAAAGGGCAGCAGCACACAAAAATCAATACTACTCTAAAGGGCTAAGATTAAAAATTGGGTTCAGTTCAAGTTTTAGGTGAAGCTTTATGGGGAAAATGGAGACAAGAGTCTGCAGACATGAAGGGAGAGGACAAGATTTTTTTTTCTAATCTAAGTGTAGGGCTATATTTGCTGTATGTTGCAGCTGCTTTGCATCTGATCCATCATTTTTATATTTAAAAATCAGTAACTGCAAATTTAATCTGAAGTGTCTGACATTATAAGATTAGACTTTACAGCAAACCAGAGTTTTATTTATTATTATTTACCATTTGTATTGCAGTTACCCCTAACATTTATATAAAAACTGTATGCTTGTACTATGGGACGCACAGTCAAGTTGGACCCCACTGTATGAGCATAGAAATAAGTGAAAAGTATTCTATAAATATATTTCTAGGGTGGGAGTTTGCAAAATGCTCAGCACTGATCTAACACTGCTCCCACTGAAGTCAATGGAAGTTAGGCCATCACTAAATGTTTTTCATAATGGCACTCTAACGTATAAATAGTGACTGTAAGCAGATTTGGAAATACTTCTTTAGTCTTTTTAAAATCACTAAAATGTATACTCAATTCTATTATTCCCATGCAATGTGCCAATCATCCCCAGGAAATACTTGTTAGACAAAATAGGTGTACATTTCCAGGTGACTAAGGAAGTAATATACACTGAACATTGTTTTTTCCCCTATATTCCCCATGAATATTTAGGGATTTCCCATTACCAGAGCTTCTTTGGTTGGAAAGCCATCATCTCTCAGGAAACCAGTTCATGTGTAGGAGACAGAGGAGTGCATTTTTAGGAGGGTAGGGGTGCAGGCAGGAAATGGGGAGGAAGGGGTGCTAAGTCTATAGAACGAACTCCCACCAGAATTCAGGGCTACCACAAACTTTACCATTTCTCACTCCAAGGTCAAGAAGTTGTGCCTCTTTGACTTTACCTTCACTGATATAAACGCATAGCACAATGCTCAGATCATTTATATGAATTAATTTTAAAAAAGCCTACCAATACAAAAACACCACACTACGCAAAAACACTTTCCTCATGAGGAGCGAGAGTGCGCCTGTGCACCAGGGGAAAGAAGACAGAGAAAACAAGCATCATGTGACAGTTTCATTGATTAATGCACTGTTGATAGATACTTAGCATTTACAGTGATATGAAGAACCTGTATAGAATAACATTTGAATGGAAAAATTAAGCATTAAGTATTCATTCAAAAGGTTCAGAAAGTTAAGCTCGTTTTAAGGTCTGATTCTGTCTCTAGAACATAGCCCATAGGGTTAGCTTGCTTTAATTATATTCACTGATTTTCATTACATTCAGCAGTAATTGCAAGGACCCTACAGCCCTGTATACTGTAAAACATTAACTTCAGCAAGTTAGCAGGCCTATGAACACTGAACAGATAAATGGCCCAAAGGAAGACCACACGTACTGGAGAGCTGAAAACAGAGTGTTTAAAAAGAATTTCTAACCACAGTACGTGATCCAATCACAAGAGTGTCATGGCAACAAATTGAGAAGAGAAGAGCAACACGAATGATTAAAGGTCTGGAACACTTGACTTATGAGGGAAGATTGAAAGAGCTGGGTTTGTTTAGTCTGGGACAGAGGAGATTGAGAGGGGATATGATAACAATTTTCAAGTAACTAAAAGGTTGTCAAGAGGAGGAAGGAGAAAAATAGTTCTCCTTAACTGCCGATGTTAGGGTAAGAAGCAATGGGCTTAAATTACAGAAAGGAAGGTTTCGGTTGGACATTAGGAAAAAATTCCTAACTGTCAGGGTGATTAACCACTGGAATAAGTTGCCTAGGCAGGTTGTGGAATCTCCATCATTGGCAGTTTTTAAGAGCAAGTTAGACAAGCACCTGTCAGGGATGGTTTAAGAGGGTACTTGGTCCTGTCATGAGTGCAGGGGACTAGATTCGATGACCTCCCGTGGTCCCTTCCAGTTCTATGATTCTATGACATTTATAACAGGTACATGAGCTACATCCACACATACCTAATCACAAGTGGGCCATGTTAACTTATTGATATATATGATAATAAGTTGAAATGACTGATATACTAACCTATAGGAGAAGAACACTCCAACATAAGTAAACTGAGAAAATGCAAAAAAGGAAAAGGGAAAAATCCCATACTGAATATTCATCAAATGTAGTGGCATCAGCGCACCATATTATAAAAGTTACATCCCAGCCTTGGAAGGTGACAAAGTGATGGCCACTGGTGATGAAGTGGAAGTGATGGTCATGAGGAAGATAAGGACTGACATTTAAGGATGGTTTGAGCATATGGATGTTCAGAAGTACATTCTATAGCAGAGGTGGGCAAACTTTGACATTTAGACATTTTTTTCCTCATTCTTTTTGTCTTTTCCCTATAACACAAGCACAGACATGCATATGGTACTTAAATCCAGAAATACAATGGAGACATTGGGATTCTATCCATAGCTTTACCACTATTGTGTGACCTTTGAAAACTCACTTCTTTTGTTTACATTTCCCAGTCTGTAAAATATGGATAACATCTACCAAGTTTTAAAAAGAAGTATGAGTGCCTCACAGGAAAGATGCTTTAAAAATACTTTGCATTAGCTGCTGCAAACTAAAAAACACCAATTACTTTTCAATGCAGAATAAAAGGGTCTGGCAAATAGCAACAGGTAATTGATGAATATGAGCCAGAAGTGACTTACCTTTCTTTTCCACTGGGTAAAAGTCATTATTGGAGGAAATTAATTGTGATGATAATTCATACAGAAATCTTCCCCTTTATTAACAGAGGAGTGTCTGTATGAGGACACCATTCTCTATACTTTAGTTTAGATGCCTTTTGTGTTTATGAAACCTTTTACCAGAAGCAGCTGGTTTCACCTCTGGTGGCCATAACATAATGTGAAGATTTAAAGAGTGCAAGATATTCCCAAAGAGATATTTAAATGGGAAATCTTCACAAGAATTAGCAACAAAGAGATGGTGCCTAAATAATATTTATACATGAAAGCATTTTTCAACAGTAATTTATAAAGGATACCATGCCAGGTGCCACTGGCCTACATAATACAAATTGAAGGGTCCCAATGAAGGGGCAAGGGTATGCCTATACAAATGACGGTGTCTCTGAAGAATAAGTGTCTCTTCTTCTTTGGTTATCCCTCTGAATAAAAACCTTTCTCAGACACTGTATATGAAGTCCCTGGAATAGCATTAAGATGACACACTTAAAGGCTCCATTAAATCCTTCCTGAAAATACAATTGTGTTTAGTGACGGATGAGAAACCATTGACAAAAAGAACCCTAAATAGAAGAAACAGGGGATTGAGATAGAGGAGATTAACAGAATATACTGGGAGGGGGAATACCTAGGGCAGTGAATCACCCTGTTACCCCTTGCCTTCAGCATGAGGGGGGTCTCACTTGTGTTTACCTGGATGTCAGCTCCTTGACACCATCCATCTGCTAGCCATTCAAGCACTCTTCTCTGGGCTATGCCACTCATTATTTTGCCTTGTAGTTTAACAATAGGTGCATCTTAGTGCCTGAGTTCCTTTGAAGTGTTCTGACACTGGCTACTCACAAAGTTACCAGGCTTTCTGTTCCTAAAGGGAAGTATAGGCACCAGTTTGTAAGATTCAGTTCAGGACCAGCACTTTGCTTAACACCACAGCACTGAAATCTATTTAGAGTCCAAAAAATATATATAATTATTATCAAAGACTAGAGATTCAAGAGCTAGTGAATAAGGATATTGGAAACAAATTGTTCCATATAAAAAACGAAAGCTTAGTACTTTCTAGAGACTAAACTTAGCAGGTTAATCACCTGTCTCAATAAGCTTCACCCAAAGTCCTTTTCAAGGTTGGCTGAGATCCCATTTTCATTAATGGAAATACACAGTCCATTTATATACTAGGTGAGGATATGGATGGGACATCTTCTCATATACTCCCAAAGTTACTTGCCTGTACTAATCACCTATAGCTTGTTTTTCCTGTTGACTTCACATCTCTGTTAATATTTACTTCGTGTGTAAATGAACATCCATTGTATTAGTTTAGAGTGCTTAATTTACAGCCTGACAGATACCCCTTGCCTG
>ML685769.1:25283388-25369341 GCA_007922175.1 Pelusios castaneus | reverse complement strand
CAACCTTGACCTCCCCAGCTGTAATTTGAAACCATTGCTCCTTGTTCCGTCCTCTGTTACTCTTGAGAACAGCCTAGCTCCCTCCTCTTTGGAGCAACCCTTCAAGTAGTTGAAGGTTGCTATCATATCTCCCCTCAGTCTTCTCTTCTGTAGACTAAATAAGCCTAGTTCCTTCAGTCTCTCCTCATAAGTCATGTGCCCCAGCCCCCTAATCATTTTTGTTGCCCTCCGCTGGACTCTTTCTAATTTGTCCACATCCTTTCTGTAGTGGGGAGCCCAAAACTGGACACAGTACTCCAGATGCGGCCTGACCAGTGTCGAATAGAGGAGAATTATCACATGCCTCGATCTGCTGACAATACTCCTACTGATGCAGCCTAATATGACATTGGCCTTTTTGGCAACAAGGGCACACTGTTGGCTCATATTCATCTTCCCGTCCACCATAACTCCCAGGTCCTTTTCTACAGCGCTGCTACTTAGCTGATCGGTCCCCAGCCTGTAGCAGTGCATGGGATTTTTCCGTCCTAAGTGCAGGACTTTGCACTTGTCTTTGTTGAACCTTATGAGGTTTCTTTCGGCCCAGTGTTCCAATTTGTCCAAGTCTCTCTGGATCCTGTCCCTGCCCTCCAGAGTATCTACCATTCCCCCCAACTTGGTGTCATCCGCAAACTTACTAAGCACACAGTCTATTCCATCATCAAGATCATTAATGAAGATGTTGAATAGAACCGGCCCCAGGACCGACCCCTGAGGCACTCCACTCATTACCGGTTGCCAACCAGACATCGAGCCATTGATTCCTACCCGCTGAGCCCATTGATCTAACCAGTTTTCAATCCACCTTACGGTCCACTCGTCCAACCCATACTTCCTTAACTTGCCAACGACAATGCTGTGGGAAACCGTATCAAAAGCCTTGCTAAAGTCAAGGTATATCACGTCAACGGCTCTTCCCGCATCCACAAATCCAGTCATATCATCATAGAAGGAAATCAGGTTGGTCAGGCACGATTTGCCCTTGGTGAATCCATGTTGACTGTTCCTGAACACTCTATTTTCCTCCAAGTGTTTCAGGATGGATTCCTTGAGGACCTGCTCCATGATTTTCCCAGGGATTGAGGTGAGGCTGACCGGTCTGTAGTTCCCCGGATCCTCCTTTTTCCCTTTCTTAAAGATAGGTACTATATTTGCCTTTTTCCAATCCTCCGGGACCACCCCCGTTCGCCACAAGTTCTCAAAGATAATGGCCAGCGGCTCTGCAATCACTTCCCCCAACTCCCTCAGCACCCTCGGATGCAGTTCATCCGGCCCCATGGACTTGTGCACATCCAATTTCATTAAGTGTTCCCTAACCTGACTTTCCATCACCGAGGGCCACTCTTCTCTCCATTCCGCGTTACCCCGTGTAGTAGCCTGGGAGCTGGCCCGCCCTGTGAAGACTGAAGTAAAAAAAGCATTGAGTACTTCAGCCTTTTCCGCATCATCCTCCACGAGGATGCCTGCCCCATTCAGTAAGGGACCTACACCACCTCTGATCCTTTTCTTGTTGCTGATATACTTATAGAACCCCTTTCTGTTATCCTTGACATCTCTTGCTAGCTGCAACTCCAATTGTCCTTTGGCCTTTCTGATTTGATACCTGCAGTCCCGAGCAATATCTTTATATGCCTCCCTTGTCATCTGTCCAAGCCTCCACTTCTTGTAAGCTTCCCTTTTATGTTTCAGCTCCCCGCAGAGTTCCCTGCTAAGCCACGCTGGTCGCCGTCCACATTTGCTGTTCTTTCTGCACATCGGAATGTTATCTTCCTGTGCCTTTAACAGGGTTTCTTTAAAATACAGCCAGCTGTCTTGGACACCTTTCCCCTTCAGATCAGCTTCCCATGGGACCCTGCCCATCAGCTCCCTAAGGGAGCCAAAATCTGCTTTTCTGAAGTCCAGGGTGTGTGTTCTGCTTCTTTCCTTCCTTCCATTGATCAGGATCCTGAACTCTACCATCTCATGGTCGCTGCTGGCCAGGTTGCCATTTACTTCTACTTCCCCGATCAATTCTTCTCTGTTTGTGAGCAATAGGTCTAGAGGTGCAAGGCCCCTAGTTGGTTCCTCCACCATTTGTACTAGGAAGTTGTCTTCAATATTCTCCAAAAACTTCCTGGATTGCCTGTGCACTGCTGTATTATCTTCCCAGCAGACATCAGGATAATTGAAGTCCCCCATAAGAACCAGGGCCTGCGACGATCTGGAAACTTCTGTTAGTTGTCCATAGAATGCCTCATCCACCTCCTCTTTCTGGTCTGGCGGTCTGTAGCAGACACCCACCACAACATCCCCCTTGTTGCATTCTCCCCTAAACTTAACCCACAAACTTTCAACCATCTTGTTTCCACTTTCATAGTGGAGCTCCGAGCAGTCATACAGCTCTTTTACATATAACGCTACTCCTCCCCCCCTTTTTCCCTGCCTGTCCTTCCTGAACAATTTATATCCATCCATGGCAGTGCTCCAGTCATGCAAGTTATCCCACCACGTTTCTGTTATTCCAATTATATCACAGTTCCTTGTCTGTGCCAGTACTACCAATTCTTCCTGCTTGTTTCCCAGGCTCCTCGCATTTGTGTACAGGCACCTAAGATACCGGGCCCATTGCCCTACTTTGCCCTGTCGATTCTCCCTCCTGTCGCATCTTCCCCCTTGCAATTTCTCCCGGTGTCCTCCTTCCCCACTCGCCTGAGGTATTATGACTTCATCAGGAAATAAAAAACAATTATTTGACCCCACCCCCCAGTTCCAACTACCCTCTCTTTTATTCCTGCTGTTACAGCCCCAGCATCTAGTCTATGGTCTAGTCCCTGGGAGGTGATTTCCATCTGTTTAGCTATCACTGTAGAAAGGGGCATTTCATTGTTCCCTCTTTTAGCTTGAATGGAAGATAGCTAGCGCACACAGTTCCAATGAAGTCTGTGATTGCCATAGACACCTATCCTCCATGACAACTATATTTTAGATATGTACACACTGCAAAAATAAATAAAATAAAATAAAATAAAGTAAATAAATAAATAACCCCCCAGAAGCAAGTCTCAGAGCCTGGGTCTACAGACTCAGGCTCACAGTATAGAATTAAAAATAACCATGTAGACATTCCTGCTTAGGCTGTAAGACCCATCCCCCACATCTACAGGCTATGTTTAAACCATAGCACAAGCCTGGGTCTACAGATTCTGAGACTCACTGCTGTGGAGGATGAAGTGTGGGTTGCAGCACAGATCCACCTTTGAGATTATTCCTCTTATTGGTTCAGCTACAATCACATCTAGGGTAGTCTTTCCATTGATATTAGTGAAAGCTGTATCAGTTACTTGGATTTCTACCCCATTAAACACAGAGATTCAGATTATGTCTGGGGGAGGCAGAGGCAGGCTATTTTCAGTGGAAGGCATTTGACTGTTTAGCAGAACACAAATGTGCTGACATTTAAGTCATACTGCAAGACTTACCTATTTTGGCAGGCTTTTTCCAAAAGGCAAGGTTTGGGGGTACCTATACGCTAATGTTACAGATAATTGGAATTTGATTTGTATTTATATTGTGCTGAAACTGCTTGAAAAGCCAACATTGAGTTTAGTTTTTACATGTACATTTAGATAAAACTGACATGTGTAAGCATCCAGGGATTAGGATGGGTGCATATTAGAAATCCAAATATCTAATATTACCAACATTGCTCTTCAAAGGAAAATACTGTCATTTTTAATAGCATTGGCAACAAGAAGGATTAACTACTTTAGACACATTATTCTTCTTACCTAGTTGGCGAGTCCAAACAAACATTATTTATTTCCATTACAAATATTTGAATGACATGTTTGCTAAACCGGTTAGATTCAAAACAAGCCCCTTGTATCCTGGGTTAAGGACAAAGCAAATCCACATGGAGAGAAAGAGGCACCTTGACTAGAATATCACATCAAATACACAAAGGGAACAAAGAACACATTCTGCAGCAGCTCCCTAATTCTCTGGCAGCAGAGACGTTGTATGGAAATTTCTGCAGGCTCAGAATCACAGAAAACCAGGAGCTTTTGTTTCTAGAAAAGGCCTGATTCTGATCTGAGTTATTCAAGTCTTTTAGGCTCAAAACTTCACCGACTCAGTCCTGAATTATCCCAGCATGAGTGAGATCAGAATCTGGCTCCATATCATGACAAGAAAGACTCCTGACTGTCTTATGTAAGTCAAAGGGACAGATGATCTGAGAAGAGAAAGGAGGGTTGCACAGAACAGCAGACACCAAAAGATCTGCCATGTACATATTTCCTCCTAAAATGAAAAGGATTTTTCAAAGCAGGAGTTTGAAGGAACAGGGAGAGGAGCATTCATAATGCCTGGAGAGGAAGTACTTTTAAGTTGGCCACTTTCATTTTCCTCTCAGTGACAGAAACGAAGAGGGTGGTGTGTACATCGACTGCTAAAATAGTCAGACAAATTCCACTGCCAAAATTAAATGGCATTTTCATATTTGGACAATTGCAGATATCCAGAGAGGCCTAATTTTATTCTCTCCCTTTCCCATCTTTAATTAACTTGGCATTTGCTGACCTGGGGATTACCAAACATGCTACCCCCCCCCCCCCTCCAGATTTTCCAAAGTGACAGAAGAAAAGAATTAGGTGAAAACAGGAGAAAACAAAGGCAGGAAGGAAGAATAAAGGTTAGAACCGGTTGCTTCAATATCCAGAGGGCAGAAAGGCCAGGGTAGCATGAACTACAATCCCCTCTTCCCTCAGGTGGGGGCAGGCTCCTAGGATCCCTAGTTAAAGCTGGCTTGCTTCAGATCAGTGTGAAAGATCATGTAAGGAGGTCTCAGAACTTGATCTCTGTTGGACTGTCACTCACTATTTGGGCCTAGAATTTCCTCTTTGAGCTCTCCAGTTTTGCAGAAAGTAAGTATTTCCCTTGCCTTGAGGGAAGAGATACAGGGCCATTACAGACTATGGTTTGCATTAGTTCCCTGTCTCTAGAGAAACTCAGATGGAAAGTGCTGAAGGCATTGAAAGGTGGTTATCAAGTAGGGAGGGAAGGAAAGACACACCAGATTCTGTCAGAAAAATGGTTAATCCAGTGGTTCCCAACCTGTGGCCCATGGGGGCTTTCAAAGTGGCCCGCTACTCCATCCAGTTGGCTGCAGAAGGGAACTGCCATCTAAGGATCTAGGTGGAGTACCTTTCCATGGGGCTCAAAGGCCAGTGAAGGCTCCTTACAGCAGCCAAAGGGATGGGAGATCAGAGCTCCCCTACCCCTTGCTGTTGAAGGGAGCATGGCAAAGTATTCTGTCTAGGTCTATAGGCACTGGAGTCCCCACTGGAGCCAAAAGGAGGGGAGATCACCACTCCCCTCACCTGGCTACAGCAGAGAGCAAAGTGCTCTGCCTGGGTCCTTAGGTGCTAGGTCCCTACTGGAGCCAGAGGGAAAGGAACACTAATCTTCCATCCCCCTGGCTGCAGAAGGGAGCCAGTGCCTGGGCACCCAGGTGGAACACACAGGGCTACAGGATGCCTATGGTTTCCCTGCTGCAGCCAGGGAGACAGGAAATCAGTAAGGAAAGAGGCAGGTTCCTTACTGAACCCCTTCTGTCTGGCTGTAGGATGTAGGGAGGGGGAGAAAAGAGGTCTGCTAGCAGAGATTGGTGACCCTTCAGTGTTGTAAAATTGATATCTGTGGCCCTAAAGGCAAAAAAGTTGGGAATCACTGGCTAAATCCAGAAAGCAGAAAGGAAACCCTAAAGGGGATGGCAGGAAGGACTTGGGAGAGAACTGTGGAGAAAAGAAGTTCATGAAGAACTTGGAGTAAGTAACTTGAGAAAAGGAGCCATTCATAAGAGGGATAATAGATGACCAGAGCCAGGAAGGGAAAGAGCACTCTGGAGATCTGGGTCACAATTCCTTCAATCCATTCCAAGTATAACATTTAAAACCAAGCAAGGGGATGGGGCTGTTAACAGCATTCCTATTGGAAATAGCATCTCATCTTTAGACCATTACCTATGAAGCAGCCCTTAGTCAATGTGAGAGGAGAACCCGAGCCAATATTTTAGTTATATAGATAGAAGAAAAAACACCTGGGTAGCATAGAACAGGAATACTTCAAAATCTATCCTGGGATTTACATGTAACTGCTGTGAATACTTAGACTTGTGTAAGGCATTTAACTTTGTACCACACAACATTCTGGTTAAAAATTAGCCCTTGGTAGTAACAATAGAACACACTAAATGGATTAAGAACTGACTGACTGACAGATCTCACTAGAGAAGTTGTCAGAGAAGGACCCACCATTGAATGAGGATTTTTCTAGTGGGGTTCTGTTCCAAAGAGATGGGTATCTGCTTGGACACCACTCAACATTTTCATTAATGATCTGGAGGTAAACATAAAATAACTCCTGATAATGTTTGCAGATGACTCAAATTGGTGGAGTAATAAGTAGTAATGAGGACAGGACTGACATACAAAGTGATCTGAATCGCTTGGTAACCTGGGCCTATAAAAATGTACAACTTTGCATTTGGCTGTAGCAAAATACAAGTAGGAACAAGAAAAGTGGGTCATACGTACAGAGTACAGGACTGTATCCTGAAAGTTCCAGAGGTGTAGCTGTGTCAGTCTGGTTCAGCAAAAGAAACAAGGAATCTTGTGGCGCTTTCAAAGATTAACATTTATTTATCACAAATTTTTATTATTATATTTATTTATTTATAAAAAGCTCATGAGACAAATAAATTTGTTAGTCTTTAAAAGTGCCACAAGACTCCTTGGGTACGTCTACACTGGAGGGTCTGTTAAGTCGACTTAACCAAGGTCGACTTTTAATTCGACTTAAAGTTGACCTTGTTAAGTCAACTGAGGCTATGTCTACACTTGTTAATTTAAGTCAACTTAGCTAAGTCGACTTAACAAAGTAGACTTTAAGTCGACTTAGCATGTCCACATTCAAATTTTAAGTCGACTTAAAGGAGAACCCACAAAATCGACCTAAAGCGTCCACACTGGATGCCTAGGTCAACTTGCAGGGGCTAGGTGTCCACGGTGGTGGTGGGGCACCCCTTGCCAAGTGCCAGAGGGCTCAGCCTTTGGTCCATTGTACCTTGGTACAATGGGGCAAAGGGGGACAGGGACCCTGGCAGGGCATAGGGGCAGGGTGGGCAGGGCTCTGCCCTGTCCTTTGGGGGGGCATGCCAGGCTGTGGCTGTGCCAGCCACCCTGGCAGGGAGGGCAGTGAGGAAGCCCTGGAGCCCCAAGTTGACTTAAAGTCGACTTAGGGCTACTCCAGGTCCACACTGGCTAAGTCGACGTTCTAAAGTCGACTTAGCCAGAAAAGTCGACTTAAAATGAGGTTTTATAAAGTCGACTGAATTTTTCCTTAAGTCAACTTAAGCACCTGCTTAAGTCAACTTAAGGAAAGTGTAGTGTAGACACAGAGTAAATTAAGTCGACTTAAGCAAGCTTAAGTCAACTTAATTTGTAAGTGTAGATGCACCCTTAGAGAGTCCACAGACCTGCATCCACACTGGCAGGTGCTAGGTCAATGGAGGAGTGGGCAGGAACTCTGTGAGGGGGCCTGGAGGCCAATTTGGTTGACTTAAGGGCTATTCCCCGTCTACACTGGCCTAAGTCAACTTAATAAGGTCAACCTTAAGAGTTGGTGTTATTAAGTCGACTTAAGGAAGCACTCAAGTCAACTTAATAAAAGCCCATTGTAAACGCAGGAGTCTGTAGGTCGACTTAATCGTCCTTAAGTCAGCCTAAGGCTGGACGTACCCCTTGTTTTGAGTCCCACTACACCTGGAAGGTAGAGACTCTGAAGAGGATTTAAGAGTTATGTTGGCCAAACAAATCTGCATAAACTCCCGTTATCATACTGTCATAAAAAGCCTAATGAGATCCTTAGATGCATTAGAGGGAAGTACTGAGTAGGAAGGTGATTTTAGTTCTGAGTACATTAATGAGGTTAATACTAGAATAATGCATACAATTCCCCCTGCTGATATAAAAAACAAACGAACAAAAAACACCAACTGGCTGAAAAGTTGGAGAAAGTTCAGAAAAAAGTCACAAAAATGACTTGAGGGTTGGAGGAAATGTCTTAAAGTGTGAGACTTAACAAGATTAATCTGTTTAGTTTATGAAAAAGAAGACAGAGGTGAATGGATCAAAGTCTACAAGTACCTTAGGGAGAAAACACCGGGTATTACCAGGTTCTTTAATGCTAGCACAGAAAGGCATAACAAGAACTGGAAACTGAAGGAAGGCAAATTTAAGTTAGAAAATAGGTACATGTTTTAAAAAAAAAAATCAATGTGAATGATTAAACACTGGAACAAACAACCAAGAGAAGAGATGGATTCTTCATCTCTTGCTGTCTTCAAATCCTTTCTGGATGGTATGCTTTAGTCCAAATATAAAGTCTATTCTGACTTCCTGTACGTAACAGAAGATCTAATGGCCCTTCCTGGGCTTAACCTTTTAATTCATCTGGAGTTGGGTGAATATAGCCAAGTGCTGCTGAAGAGCTGATCTCCAGTCCCTGTCCTGTTGAACTACTTCTGCTTGAGTTTAATCAATTCAAAACAGTACTGAAAAGGGATAGCAGCTTCTGACATTGAATTTCTGATGCTCAGATAGAACATTTTAAATGGAGGCAAATTGGAATGTTCTTCTACCCTAGAAGCTAGAGGTCTGATAAAATAGTCAGGGTTGAAATCACTGACAGTTACTGGGGATTTTACCAGCGAACGTGAGACAACCGCTAATTTTGGATACTAAGGGGTTAAAGCAACATCACATATACCAAGTGGACATACCCCATACCCTGGAAAAGCACTTAGCAGTTTTAAATGGGTATCTTGAATCTAATAGGTATACTCTAAAAGGAACTCACAAATACCTTTATGAAAGCTGCTGGTATGTTGGGTGACTTGATAAGGACTTATAATGACATTTGTTATATAAATAACAGACATTTGTGACTTCTACATTTGCAGTCCCCTTTTAGCTTCACTAAGACAATTGAGCTTACTTAGCATTATCAATGCCATTTTCAAAAGGGCTGACTATAGGTCAACTTCTACTTTCATTGCTCAACTGAATGTTCCTACTGAAGTGCTCTTGTGATTAAGAGGAGCAGGAGTTGCCCCTGTGTTCCTCATATTCCTCATATTCCAGTCTGGGACATACTTTGGCCTTATAATGTTATGTGTGGAGATTGCTTTTGAGTTTCTGTATTACTTCAAAGGATGGGGTTTTTTTGGAGTGAATCTATTCAGCATTTCTGTAATAAGGAGGAAGAAGATACGGATGGGAGCATTGGATAATCTAATATATATGTTCGAAAGGGATAGCCATGTTAGTCTATTGCAGAAAAACAAAGAATCCTGTGGCATTTTTAAAGACTAATGGATTTATTTATCACATGAGCTTTTGTGGGAGAAAATCCCACTTCATGTTTTTTTAATATATATATATGCTGTCCTAGCTATGCAAAAGAATAATTAAGGTCACAGCACCACCTTTAACTGAATTTCTTGGCTTTTATCTGTTTTTAAAATGCAACTATAAACTAGTGGTGAGTGTTTCTGACAAGTCTAACTTGGTGTTGCTACACACAGCACACAAGTTGATACAGCCTTTCTACAAAGCCTTTGCTTTGTAGCTCAGAAGGTAGCAATTCATGTTTTTAGGCCAGGAAGTCCCTTCAATCCCTGCTGTGTTAACCAAGTGGCTAGCTGTCATGCAACCTTAATGAGACAGTGAGTGAGGTAAAGTCTTTTATTGGACCAAATTCTGCTGATGGAAGAGACAAGCTTTTGTGGGTCAGGTTCTGAAGAAAAGCTCTGAGTAACTCAAAAGCTTGTCTTTCCTGCCAACAGTAGTCAGTTCAAAAAAAGATATTATTTCAACTACCTTGTCCCTCTAACATCCTGGGACTGACATATCTATAAAAACACTGCATACTCCAATCTTAAAAAATAAACTTTAATACAAAATGATTCACTCATATAGAAAGTTAAAGAAAAAAATCTTTTCTAGTTTCATCATGATGTCTAGAGTTTTGGACCTGAATGAAATAACATCAATTAAATCATTATGGTCCTTAAGGTACAATATTCAGCCCTAGTCTTATTATGCCGATTGTTTTAAGTACCTCTGAAAATCAGGCCATTTGTTTAGGTACTTAACTCTAGCTACTCAAATATGACTATTTTCACCCGTGTGGACAGATTAAAAGCTCTAAAATACGTGTTCTGTTCTCATTTTTCATAACAATTTAAACATTAGTAGTGTCTATGATAATAATCAAGAGAAATAATAGTATTTTGTTAATGTTACTGATATTATACTGCAAAATGGTAAAGACCATTACTTTCCTTTTAAAAATATAAGGCAACAGTTCAACTGCTGGCTATCTGGGGAATCAGCTCTGTCAGTCAGTCAGATGCCCCGCTCTGTGGTTTCTGGCTCTCCATCCTGTCTCCGTTGGATTGTCATTTGGCCTTCCAGCTCAGCTACAATCCATGTTCCCTCCTTCCCAGATAATCTGGAGTGCATTATAGCCACTTTCCACTACAGCCACTGCAGTCCTGCCTCTGTTCCAATGGCAATTGAGAGGTAGAACTTTTGTGTGGCAGCCTTTCATGGTATCTCTCCCAACTCCTCAGTGGATTTCCCTGGGTCATTTCCCCACAATCCCCATACCTTTTCTGCCCTTTCTTCAGAACATTCATCTCTGCTGAGTCCCAGGAGCCAGCCACTGCTCTGTCCAGGATGCTGACAGTGCTTCCTGCTTCCTCTTTAAACTCCTAGAAATCACTGTCCTTGCTGTACTCTGCAGCTCCCTTTTATACTAGCCTCCTGGACCCTGATTGGCTGTCATGCAGCCCTTCCTATTGGCTACCTTTCACATAGTCTCCCCAGTGGCCCTCAACTCTTTCTTGGCCAGTGAGGGCCATGCACCCTCCCCCGCAAGCCTGAAACTCTCATGGGGAGTAAGGGTGCCTCATGTTCTGCGCTACCCTGAGGTGGTCTCTTAGTGCTTTTCAATATCCTTTAAGCTTCTTCCCCAGGATCATCTACCAGGTTTTTCTGCATTTCAAAGTTATCCATGGATAGAAGTGAGAGTTGTGTAGTATATCCAACCGTGTTTTTTAGTGAAGGGCATTAGATATCCATAGACCAATAGATGAAAAAGAGGTCAACTGAAAATTAACAAAGTTTTAAATATAAATATGGACTTCTGAAAAATGGGACTTAAGCCCCTGAGACATATATGCTTTTGAAAATTTTACTTATAACCTCTCATTTTACAGGAGACCTGACATTTCATTACACCGAGTCACGTGTTATGTAAATTGGGGTATAGAAACACTTTAAAATGCATCACAATTGAAGTTTAAAGACTACACTGGTACATTTACATAGATTGTTTCTATCCTAAAACATGAGAATGGGATTAAAGTGTGGGGGGGGGGGGCTATGAGAATGGAAAGAAACAAGTCATTATTTTAACTAATTTAATAAAAATGTGGTGTCTGACAGATACCTATGGCAGGCTAGAATGTTTAGTAGCTTAATCCTAGGTTATTTCCAGAGAATGGAAAAGAAAAAACAATATTTTTCTACATTAAGATTTATTTCCTTTGCCATTTTATTTAAATGGAATCCCATAATCAGAACTATTAGGTTTCCCATAATCAGAACTATAAGAAATCAAAAAATGTTTTATATTTAACATTACTTCACAACTCTCTGAAAATGCTCAGAGCTTTACAACATATAATAGAAATTTATTGTAGCAGTGTTGGACCTTTGAAGGAATAAACGTATTTCATTCCATGATATGTAAAATAGATTCCAAGTTTTATTTTCTTCCCAGATCTAAGAAACAGTGCAATATGATTAATAGAAGAATGTTTGTAAAGTGTGTGACTTCTTACCAGGAACATGAAGGAATAAACATTTTGCAATTAGACTCATATGAATGATCTGGGGGTTTTCTGAACCAACCAGAAGTAAAAATGGTTCATCAAGAAAACAGAAGATAGCCTGCCTCCCTCTCCCCCACCACAAAATCAAACAAAAAAAATCAGTTTAGGTAGAGCAAAATATTTCATTTATTCAAAACATTTCATTTCTGGGTATTTTTAATGACTACTTTATTATTAAAGAAAAGAAATTTGGAATCACCACTGCAAAACTACAAGAGTAAGAAGGGGCAGTGCCCCCATCTGACCCTATAGTGGTGTGGTTAGAGCACTTGCCTGGGAGGTGGGATCACTGGATTCACCCCATGATTCAGAGATAAAACTTGTGCCTCTTGCATTCCATGGGCATCCCTCACCACTGTGTTTTAGAGCATAAAGGCGAAGAGCTTTGCCATTTCCGGTAGTTTGCTGAATGACATCTAGTCCCTTTGCAAATCTAGACCCTTCAAAAAAAATGTAGAGGTCAAAATTAGTCATGTGAAGTTCACAAATCGTTTTGGTTGACTTCAAAACAGCATTTTTTTGGCAACTAAACTGGTCATCTGAAAATGTGTGCAAAACTCCATTTGCAATATAAGCTTTACATTCCAGCCCTCAGCTTTTTATACTCTATTTAACATGGGTGCTGACATTTTTAGAAAATTTTACTCACAGGAAATTAGGTGTCCAATGGAGTGGGTTAGCAGAATGACAGATGGCAATGGAGTAATTCCAGCATTTCATTACTGAAGCACAACTATCAAAAGACTTCTCCATTGCACTCATTCTGTTGGGCACTAACCAGTTTAATCGTTCTTTCAGCTGATAATCACATAGGGCTTGTGCTTGCAGAATCATTAGTGTCAATGACTCAACACCTACTAATTTCAATGGTGTAGGATGATACATATACAACTAATTCCTGAAAAGCTCTCTTGTGAAGTGCTGGGTATTTTCAATTCCCAGGGGGCTTTAGTCTGTCAGTATAATAATGAATCAGTATTTCCCCTACTGAAAGATCTATGGAAGTAGGGAGCAAATATCAGGGTTTGTTTATATATATATATAAACAAACCCTGATATTTGCTCCCTACTTCCATAGATCTTTCAGCAGGGGAAATACTGTTCTACAATATAAAGAATGTGGAATTTTTAAAAATTGAATATTTTTTTTTAAATAGAAAGTTTCAGATTTGCCCTTTCAAATTGAATACACTGGGCATTACAGTAACAACCTCAACACCTGGCACTGAAGGGATCAATGAACAGGATGTACAATATTTTTAACATCTGGTTTAGTTGTAGGTTTCGCCACAGAAAGGGCATTAGAGAATTACAATATCGAATTCTATAACAGACTCTTTAGACTTGATCTGCTTTCATAATCTTTCTATGTGTACTTTTGTTGTTTCTGCCCTCCCTCTCCCCCCTCCCACTACTATAAAAGAATCCCTTGTTTCTCCAAATCATTCAACTAAAATCTGTGCAAATTCTGCAATCTGCAGGGTTTGGTTCTCAAAGATTCATGAGCTGAACCTTACAAGTTCAGTGGACAGAGTCTGAAAAGTGAATCAACCTGTGGTTCATTTGCAACAAATTTGACACTCCAGAGAGAACAGCCCAGGGTTGTCAGGCTATAAAGGGAGAAGAAGGAGAAAGGAAATATTGGAGGATGGGAAGATATCCAGACGAGTTTCACAGGATATAGGTGGGCAAACCAGGTCGCCCGTTTCTTGAGATTAACCTGACAGTCTTCCACTGCTAAAATATGCTTGGACCATAGGTTTAAAAAAAAAAAAAGTTACAAAATTTAGTCATTTTTGGAGGGCCCAACTGAATTTGAGGTTTCTTAAATGGCAAAAACATAATCAACCAACCAACGAGGTTATATCATATAATAATCCTAGTTTTATTTAGCATCGCATGTAGTCAACCCCCCTCAGCCTCCCCGCCCAAAACCCATGTAGTCCAGTAATTTTAATTACATATTTATATTTTACATAAACTTGATGATCATGGGAACCCACAGAACATTTAAGAGGCCTATTGTTCCAGTCTTTCCCACATTGCTGTATCCCAGGATGAACCCTTTTTAAAAAAAGCAGTATCTCCAATACCCATTGATCTAAAATGACAGCCAAAGAGGAAAAAATGCTAAATATTATTTCATTAAAGTATATTACAAGCAGCCAAACATCTTGCATATTATTCTCTCTCTCTCACACACACACACACACACACACACACACACACACACACACACACAGGCAAGTAAGTAAGAATGGGTTTAAAAAACTGCAATTGGAATGATAATATAGTAGCTTTCTCAGCAAGAATGTTAAAATTATGCAAGTCAAATGCATTCTTAATATCATTATTAGCACTTCCTTGCCATCTTAGGCTATAGCAAATGTGTTTCCTAATGTAAATATAAGGCTTCTGTTCTAAATATAGAATTCCACAGAGGACAACAGAGATACTTTATTTACATTTAGTTGGTACTGAGGCCAATGCAGTTAGTATCTTCATATAATGCATCTATAAACACCTTTGCATTAAGTCTTTTGTTTGAGGCATGGTCTAAGGAGATTCACCGCACAAGTTGGTATGTATCATGTACATTGAGACTTTTGAGTCCCTGGCAGCTTGTGTTCTCATGTTTTTAAAATCATCATAAGCTTAGAGGGATCCCTTTTGAATTGCAAGTTTCGTTGTGCAAGGTAAAAGGAAATAGTGCCTAAACCATTACTACAATAACACCAGAGTCCTGTGGCACTTTTAAAGACTAACAGATTTATTTATCGCACAGCTACCCCTTTGGAATTTGACTACAATAACACCATTACTGCTACGATAGTTAAGATTGCAACATTGTTTCTATTTTGCAAAGCAACTCCCACAATCTCCTTGTGAATATGTAATTATGTAGCACATAAAATAGAAAGACAATAGGAACACTTGCATCAGTTTTAAACAGAGATTTTCATCCAAGAGAACTGACATTTCTTACCCACTAAAATGATATAAAATTATAATTAACTGATGTACGTTAAAGATTTGATATGCTAACAGCTTTAAATATTGTAGTAGCAAATGATCTGCACACAATACAGACAATTCCAATGAATATAAGTCACCTAGCTATAAGTGTTGTTTGGGATCTGAGAAAACATGTATTCTACTTCAGTGTGAAGGCCCAGCTGACATGGGATTTTCAGGAGTTGACTTAAGGCAGCTTTAAATCCCTTTGTGCTGCTGTAGTGCTGCAAAGAGTACTGAGGAAAAGCCAAACACCTGCCCAGTGTCTTTAAAATTTAAAAATAAAAAGCAGAGAGGGCTTCCATTTTTGCTAGAAATATCTATCCCATTGTGAATCACTAACTAATCTATAATGGATAGCTTTCTACCACTGCTGAAGTCTTCAGAGCATGTGCGTTACCATCTCTTAAAGGTAGATCTTTCTGGTATAAACAATGAAAAGGAATTGATGATCTGCAATAAATCTTTCTGGCTCTAAAACAATCAAAAGGTCTCAGTCTGAAATTCACATATTGGGCACAGAACCAATGGATGATTTTTGTGTTGCTTGCTTTGAGACTGCCAAATAAACTGAAAGAGGGTCAAAAGGGCAGTCCTATGGCACTTACAAATGCAAGACATCAACAAGGGAAGAAGTGGTGAACAATAGCAGCATCATTAAGAAGCAAGGTGCTACGTAATTGAAATCTGTGGGGCATAACATGAGTCATGCTTCATGCCCTAGAATTCTGTGAAATCTTCAAAGGAAGAATCTGCTTTTAGAACATTATTCAGAGTGTGTACAAGAGCTGGCAGACCACCTCTGAATCAAACAGCATGCAATGATCTCCATATGTAAAACATGTCAAAAAGATGTCTGTCTTTTGAGCTCTCCACAGTTGCAGCTGGAAAAAGGGCAACAAGAATTTGATTGTCACAGGGAACTCAGTGCATAAACAATTTTAGTGAGTTTGTCTTTTTAAACATTGTTAAGTTTTATGGTCATCGCTTCAGACATTAACCGAAATCCATCCTAGGATACCTGGAATGTGCTGACACAGCAACCAAAGTCCATAATTTGTCTGTAGAAATTTCATGGGGGTACCACGTCTCAAACTACACTGCTGTGGGACATTGCTGCATGCTGGTAAGTGGATGAGGATTTCCACCTAAGTAGTTAATGATGAGTGATTTTTTTTCTGAATATAAAGACCCTGATCCTACAAACAGATGCATATGTTTAACTTTATTCACTTGACTGCAATACAACTATTCACATTGAGTAAAATTGCATAAAAGTGGACATATGAATATTTGTAAGGAATAAAGACTCCTTATGCAGGCAAAATCAGTACAAAAGAAATTCAATTCAAGTCTCTTCAAGATATTGCGATTCAGGAGACTCTCCAGCAGTATCTCCAAGGAGGTTCACCACTATGACTATAGCTGATGATGGTGAAAATTTCTGGAAGGGATTAAAGGCTGACAGTCTCTTAAATTATGCTGAGTCTATTGGCTATGTCATCTGACATAATCAAGATTGGTTTGATGAGAATGATGCAGAGATTCATGAATGACATTTCATACAAATTGGGGCATTGGACCAAAAGAAATCTCATGAGGTTCAAAAAGGACAAGTGCAAAGTCCTGCACTTAGGATGGAAAAATCCCATGCACTGCTACAGTCTGGGGACCGATGGGCTAAATAGCAGCACTGTAGAAAAGGACCTCAGGGTTATGGTGAATGGGAAGATGGATATGAGTCAACAGTGTACTCTTGTTGCCAAAAAGGCCAATGGCATATTGGGCTGCATGAGGAGGAGCATTGCCAGCAGATCAAGGGATGTGCTTGTTCCCCTCTATTCGGCACCGGTGAGGCCACATTTTTAGATCCGCGCAGGGCTCTAACTATCTCACAGTATATTGGACACTTGCATGGGCAAAATAAAACTAAAGTTACTTGGTTTCTTCAAAAGCTCTGCACAAACTTGGTGATGGATATTTATTGCTTATGCAGAAGGATCATCTTCCCATGTCTATAAAATACTATGGGGCAACTATGTAATTGCACTGAAGTCAATGGCATTTTACCACAGACAAAGCTGGCCCATTTAGCTAATAACTCAAAAGATGACAAAAAGCAAAACAAACTAAAACAAGTTGCATAAAAAAGCACCTGCCTTTTTTCTCTCCAGGGAAAATTGAAACTTCTGGTCAGAATCTAAATGCTTCTTGATTATTTCTGCCTTATTGGACTCTGATTATCAGCTGTTTTTCTGCTTAATTTAATGTGTTCTTATAACAGTCAGTCATATTGGCCTAAAAATTCCAAGTTCTGAAACTACATGGTCCTAACAATTAACCATTCACTTATCATAGTTAAAATTGACTATCTTACAATAAAAGTGATATTTTGATTTTTTAATATTCCTGGTTGAAATATTAAACCACAAATATCCAAGCTCAGGTACTGTCCCATTAAACCACACAGTCTCACCATCATTCCTAGGCGTTTGGGAAGAAATTGCTGAGGCGAGTGACATCACCAGAGGGGATGGAGCCTCTATAGGGCAGGTCGGTAAAGGAGAGTTGGGCTATGTTTACACTTATAAAGTTAGGTTGACTCTGTTAAGTCGACTTAACAAGGTCAACTTTAAGTCAATAAAAAGTCAACCTTAAGTCGACTTAACAGAGTGGCTACACTTTAAGTTGATTTAAGTCAACCTTGTTAAGTCGACTTAACAGTAGACATAATTGCCCACACTGGGTTTAAGTCAACTTAATAAGGTTGAATTAGCGCTATCCCCATCCACACTGGCTTTAAGTCGACTTAAGGCTAAAGTCGACCTTCAGAAGTAGTGTTATTAAGTCGACTTAAGGAAGCACTTAAGTCAACTTAATAAAAGCGCAGTGTGGACGCGGCTTTGTGAAGGTCGACTTAAGCACCCTTAAATCAACCTAAGTTGACAGTGTAGATGCACCCTTGGTGAGTGGATCTCAAGAGAAAGAGCTCAGGGAATGGTGCCCAGCTAGTCACAGGGAATAGCAAGTCAGAGGGTGAGACAGAAGGTCTGACTAAACTTGTTTGGGAAAGGCGGAGCACTTAGGAGTGAACCTGAAGAGAAATCACCTTGCTGTGCCAAGCCACAGGAGCTTCCCACACAGTTTGATCATGATAGGATTTGGCGGGCAGAGATTCTTCAGAAAAAGTCAGGGGTTCTCAAAGCCATCTCAGGAACCCATCAGCAAGGGTTAGTGCTCAGAAGTGACATTGAACACAGATAGCTCATGGCCCAATAGGCATCTATATTTATAAATAAGAAGCTGAGGACTGACTGATGTGGACAGGGTATTTCTGTATATAAATCTATTTCTTGAATGCTTCCATTTCACTGATGTATTATATTTGTTCTTGGTGTAATAAGCAAGATACTTTTGCTCGGTAACCTAAAACCAAGCTTGATTTGTACACTAATTTATTTAGACACCTGACTACTGAGTCTCGAAGTGAAGCTACCTCATAGTTACCACAGACAAGAGTGTATTTCTGGGCTTCCTAGTTCCTGGAAAGACAGGGTTAAAACTCTGTGGGTATGTCTACACTGGAGGCTCTGTTAAGTCGACTTAAAGTCGACCTTGTTAAGTCGACTTAGAGAGTCCACACTGAACGCTCCTTTCCACTGCCTGTGTCCACACTGGTGCTAGGTTGATGGAGAAGTGGTGCATTGTGGGTAGCCCTGGGAGGGGGGCCTGGAGGCCAATTAGGTCAACTTAAGGGCTTTGCCGCCTACACTGGCTTAAGTCAACTTAAGCAGTAAGTCAACCATAAGAGGTGTTGTTAAGTCAACTTAAGGAAGTGGTTAAAGCCCAGTGTGGATGCAGCAGTCTGTAAGTGGACTTAACCTTCCTTAAGTTGACCTAAAGCTCCAGTGTAGACGTACCCTTTAAGTTTAAGGGAGACAAGGAATAAATACTGGCTGGTAGCTGCAATGGTACCAGATAGAGAGTGATAGCTCAGAAATCTTGTCAAACTTGTTTAAACCATTATTAAAATTAAATGTTTATTTTGTTTGATCGAATGCTCACATGACATCATAGTGTAGAACCAGGATATGGATAAGAGAGACATTTTGAATGCAATTAATGTTTGCATGTCTGATACTATTTCTATTTTTAAAATGTGTCTTTAGAAAACCCCCAGGCTATACAATGGTAAGTTAATACCTAGTAAGTCTTTCAATGTAAGATTTGGTTAAAGGTTAGAGGCAAGCTCTACTGCTGTCCTATGCAGTTCTGTCTCTTCAGCCAAAGAAGCCACCTCTGCATCATCTCCCATTGCAAAGTATTCCCAACAGTGAAGGCTCCTCAAGGGAAGGGAACCAGGAGCAGACAAGGTGCCTGTACAGAGTCCTTACCTCTGGGCACACACTTCTTGCCAAAAGGTACAAGCACTTTTCCCCTTTTCTCAAGTCAGTTCCATGATCTAAACACTTCTAAATTTTTGTACAGTTATGATGGCTCCAAAAGTGATGCTGGAAAAATTCTGGGTAAAATCATTTATGAAGATAAAACAGCTCCAGAATCATTTTTGCCCTGTTCACAAACAATGAAATCTTCATTCTCTAGAGCTTCAGACCACAGTTAATATTGTTTTAAACTTTTGAGAATGCAGCCGAGTGTATTTATAGCAGTAAACAAGATTTAGGATTACACTTTGGGTGGATGAAAGAGGCGGTGTGGGTGACAGCAACTCAACTCTCCCTGCCTGCTGAGTGAAAGAACTGGCAACATGCAATCTTCCTCTTTGTGATCTTAGACTAAACAGCTGTCTCACTGCTTTGAAATTAGCTCTGCATTCATGAAAAGCTCATGAATACTATATTATACTTATCTGTGTTGCAACAGTATGACAAAGAGAGAGAATGAACATGAGCAGTGTCTCCCGTCAGAGGAATGGACCTATCAAATGGCCCTCAAAGCCAATTAGTAAGAAGAGAAAGTCAACTGACTGAATCCAGAAATACCAGAGGGGGAATAGAAGCCCCACAGGCTATCCTTTGAAAATGAAGGATGGAGGTTGTTGGGCTCTGTTCATCTCCTCTCTTTCCTCCTCCACTTACCAGCTGAAGAAAAAGTGCAAGGAAGGAATACCTGGGCCCACTGGGGACTGTAGTAGAAAATGAGAACCTAAGATATAAGGCTAATATGAGCCAAAGATGAGGCCTGAGGCCTGGAAAACTAGGCTAGCATACAAAACCCAAGTCAAAGTAGAGTCAAGGATGTGGGAAATCACAATAGTCTGTAAGAAGTCATGGAAATTAACAGTAGCTGGCTAAAATTCAGATGTCCCTGGTATTTTGCTACTTCAAGAAATTAAAAATAGAAAGTATCAAGACAGTAGCACTAGGACCTGACATCACAGAAGAGATAACAGGGATTATTTGACATTGTCAAGGTTATAACAGTATGATATATTGATATGCTTTGGTCCAATCCCCTATACATGGAGATGGATAGGACTAGAAGTCATCAGCAGGTGGCAACTACCTACGTAACAGGGGGCAGGGCAAAACCTGTCGATGAGAGTGTACAAGAATGGAAGTCAGGCTGGACAGAACAATTCCCTCTAAGGGATGACAACTCTGCTGTCAAGTAAGCCATTCCATGGCATCGGGGCACACTTATCTGAAGTAAACTTATAGAATGCAAGTTGCTTCTTATTATGCTTCACTGCAATAAACCTGGCTAGAGTGCCTTCATTCTCAATGGATTCATGGTTGTGTCATTCAGTTGTGAAGGGGTGGCTTGGTTAACTGTGCAGACTGAGGCAGTCTATACACGGGGCGCTCATGCATGCAGCTGTTGATTAACAATCCATCAGCCGTCCACCTGATTAATGACTGACAACAGAGACCATGGAATGAGTCACAACCCCCTGGGCTTGTTGGAAGGAGGGTGAAAGTGAATGATTATGAAAGGCAAATAATTTTCTTGTGGCAATATCTACCCTCTGGATTCTTATATCACTCAGGTTCACATCTACCATATTTTATATTATAGGGATTATATCTCATTTTCAACTCAGATGACAAGCAGAACTATTAATAAATGAACCTTCAGACTTAATGGCATGTCCATCAAAAAGTAAGATGTGACATTTACGTTCTGTGCTACAATACAGATGCATTATGAAAAGAGGTCATGAAGTGATTATCCTACGAAAATGCCTGATGTGTTGAGAGGCTGACTCTCCAATTTCTCTGAGGTTGAATTCATTCTGAGTGGTCCTGCAGTTCTCTAACAGCAAAGATATACTCTACCAGAGCTTAATCTGAATAATGTGCTTCTTTCTTGGGCATTTCTCAGCCATGGGGAGAAATGATAAAGGTCAAAGTACATGTTTCAAAGACTTTTCCCAAGAAGCCAAAATAGTTCATCTTAATTAATTATAATAAAGAAAAAGATCTTCTCCCCTCCCCCATTATTGACATGCTTTGGGAATAAGATGATAAAATATTCATTACAGAAAGATTACTAGAAAAGCCTTATGCAACAGTATTGGATGCATCCCTCTTTGGTGAACAAAAATTGAGAACTTTAACAGTTTTAATGAATAGTGGCTTTGCCCAGCTGCAGATTGCCAATTAGGCTGGCAATAATTATGCTCTCCCCTTCACAAAGGCACTAATTTACAGGTTTCTGGCAAAGCATCAGCCAGGAAGCCTGGGGCTTGGCGCATCCACTGAAGTTATTTAGTGATAGTTGTTCTGCAATACCCACAAAAAAATTAGGCCTGCCCTCTGCAAACAATCCAACCAGGGTAGATCGGTGCATCCTGGTGGAACCCTATTGACTTCAGTGAGTCTTTGTGAGGGTGCAAGGGTCCATCTATGCGGACCCAGTAGCAGGAATGTAGCCTTAAATTGGAAAGACCCCTCTGAGAAGATGATAGATAACCATTATCTGTCCTCAATAGCGCTGATCTGCTATGAGTAAGATCAGATAATTTAATCCTCATGCATTAATGTTTGCAACACTATTTAGAATTTAGTTAATTCGTTCTCAGTATTAAAGAAAACATCAACTATCTTTTATTTGTGCATTTAAATTACTCTCTCAATAAAAGCCATTTTTCTAATGTGCCTTCTAGCTTCACCCTCCTCCCCAAAACAACAACAAGTGACCTCAGGTACATTTTTTTTTTTAAATGTGGAAAATAATTTTATAAAATCACCAATTATGGTCCCAAGTCTGCATACATTGCATGCAAAATTCCCACCATTGAAAGAGTAAGGAGGGAAGCAAAATTATGCCCACACTAATTAAGAAAAGCAACATGACAAATACACTTGAAAACAAACTAGATCGTATTGCCCGTCCTGTGAAGAGGAATACAAGAAAAGGAAAATCATTAAGAGCTAATTTCCCAGGGTCCATTCCTGACATTCCTAATACATATGATTTTTTTTAAACACACATGGGGATACCATAATTTCACAACAATAAAGCACCAAGTCCTATTATCTACATAGTAAAGAACATAAAATCAAATGAGCACTTCAGTTCAATGCTTCGTTTCAATTCACTATTTCAATGTTCAGCCCTTCATTTTGTTGGTTCAATAAATCCTGTCTGTATAGGCTCAGTATAGTGATCAAAATTAATCCCAATATCATGAGACTATGTAAATCACAACTTTCTGCCTCAGAAAGGGCCACTAATATACCAGGAGGAGGATCTGGAGGAGACCAACCATGTTTGCACTGACACCTTCCTTCGTGGATTCCATCAAGGGAAGTCATTACAATGGAAAACCTGTCAGAGGATACTGTACTGGGAACAGGATTTGAATGGGGGATTGTGGCCAGACGAGCACTGGGAGGAATTCAAGTATTAGGAGTTTATATACAATAAATGGAGGGGGAAGTACACAAATCATATATGAAAGCTTGTATCAATGCTGATTCAGAGAAGAGTTGGTGATAAGTGACCCTTATATGTGTTTACATTACTAGTTCCATTGACTTAATTTAGACTGCTCATTACAGTAAAGGCAGCAGGATCTGATCAGATCTATCTAATTTCACTCCAACAGGAGTGGAGAATAGGAAAAAAAAATCACTAATGTTGATACTTAATAGTGCTTCTATTCTCAGTATCTATTTAAGCCATGGATGCAAATTTCTGTTCTGTTGTGTAATAAAACCTTATTTTGATCATATATAAATATGACCAAAATTGAAGATGTTTTAGTACTACATCTATGCAGACTCTAACTGAATTGATTTTGGTGTTGGTGGTAGTGGGGAGTGGCATTTATTCTGCACTACTTTCTATTGTTCAGGAAATAAACTAATCCAATGTGTAAAAATAAATCTTAACCGTCACCTTCAAATAGCACAGAAAAACAAAACAATTTGGAAACAAACCCTTTCCCTCATGCCTGAAAAGGCCTGTTGTCCTTAAAATGAGATTCATGACAAGAATACTTTCCCCCTATGGATGTTCCCTTTTCTTTCCACAAGAGTTGAAATTTAACAAACATTTTGTGAATTCTTTTGGAAAAGTAAGAAGCTAATTACACTGAAGTGCCCAGGAAAAGAGGCAGGTTTATTGCTAGATTTAACATACCACCAGTATTTAGAATATGCAAGATAACATTTTGGATAAAACATCCTGTAAATGTATTATATGAAATAAACCAAGGTTAAGCAATATACCTCTTATACCTCTATTGGCTGTTACAAAAATAGAATATAATACTGATATAGAAGGAATTGGCAGGTGTACAGATAAAATCTGATGTACAACTTAAATGAGTACTTCATTTAAGTATTTCATTTCATTCTTTTAAGGACAATATATTCTCCCAGAAAAAAATATTTCAAATACTTACAAGTTTCTTGCTAGAGCAGATTGATCTAATAGAACCAGAAGTGGGGGGGGGGGCAGAGGGGGCACACCTACAACAGAACAAACAAGGAGGCCTGTGGCTCTTTTAAAGACTAACACGTTTATTTATCACATGATGAAGTGGGATTTCTCCCACGAAAGCTCAGGTGCTTGAAAATGGTTTCCATAAAAGCTCATGCAATAAATAAATTTGTTAGACTTTCAAGTGCTACAGGACTCCTTGTTTGGTTTCCTGAACTAGACTAACACGGCTACTCCTCTGGAATTTGTCAACCTACAACAGATGATCTGATATAGAAACATAGGTACATTCTTTAAAAGCATCATTTCATTTTCTCAGCATGAAATGCCAAGACTCAAAAGTACTGTGAATAGTACAGTCACACGTGGAGCCCACTGACCATATCATGGGAATATAAACTTTAATGATTCATATGCCTGCCAAAAATATGGCAACTTTTGACCAGTGTATTTTTATGTCATATGGAATCTGCTGTGTAGACTTTGTTCAGAAATAAATCAGACTTAGACCACCTCTGTACTGACAGGGGTAAGGTCACCGCCATGAGATCAACCTTTTTGGATTGACTTAGCAATCAGTAATTACTGCAGTGGCTGTAAGTCAACCTAATGTGGGTCGCTCCTCTGTACTAAAATCTGTGCTTTGTATAGGTGCTAGGATGGAATTCACTGCCAGATCAGCTGCAGGCTATGAGGATGCAACTTCGCCCATCCACATCTACAGCTTCAGAACATTGGCTAACAACCTGTGCTATCCCTCTGCATCTTTCCCATAGAGGGGGCTAATGCTGATTACTCAAAAATAAAGTTTGCACTCAGGCATAGAAGGTAGTGTGTCAGTTATGAACTGGCTTGGATATACTCTCTTAATTGTTATTAACAGGTAGGATTAAAAATAGTTGTTGATTTTATGCCCGAGAAACTTATTGTACTCTAGTTTTTTGTTTTTTCACAAATTTAATCAAATATTTAGTTGCAACAGGAGGAAAGGGAAAACAAGCAAAGAAGCAGCCAAGCAGCCTATAAGACTTCCCTTCCTGCCAGCAGTAGTCAAATCACAGACTAGGACATATAATTTATTGCACTAGGGAAAACTGAGCAGTGAATGATGAGCTGGCAGATGCTAATAGTGTGCTGTATATAAAAAGAGAAACAAGGATGTTTTAGAAGTGCAGCATGCTGTGATTTTTTCACAAGTCAGTGCTTAACAGATGAGCAAGTTATGTCTTGTCCCTCAAATGCAGTGACCATGATGTAGTAAGCAGATCCATACAAATAGACGCTTGTAGCTTTGCATGGGTACTCAGGTCTACCCGTGCTTGCAGGATTGGGCTCAGAGCACCTCAAGGTCAAACCTAAATTCACAAAAATAAAGATGAACTTTGAAGTTACTGTTAATTTATTCCTTGTGAAAATGTAGTACATTGCCTTAGCTTATTTTTCATGTCTGCCACCCACCCAGCAGAACCACCTCTGTTGCTGCTGCCTTCAGTCCAACATGTATGTGGACCCTCTCTTATATTTTGTTGGACTTTCTGTTGCCAGGATGTCAAAGTATTATTAGCATCTTTAGTTCACTTTTAGCTGTGTGCCCAGTATTTCAGGGCATCAATAAACTGATCTGAACAGTACATTTTTCAGAACTGCACAAATTACATATAGTAAGTAACCTTCTCTGTATAAACTCTTTCAGGTCAGGCAGAGTTCTCTCATTCTTGTCTTTCATTTGGACCTTGGCAAGCTCTGCCTGAAATTCTGAGTTGATGCCGATACTGAGGTGCTTCTCAAATTCTAGTAACAATGTTATCCTAACTGGCTGCCAAAAATCCATGGATGTGCAGAATAGATCATTCATTTGACTGATAATTGCAAATTCAGAGAAATATGCATCCAAAGAAGGGTTGCATTCAAATTTTTGAAGCTGTTTTCTATCCAGTTGTTCTCACGTATAAGAAATGGGAACTGTTTTGGTAGCATTTCATCTCACATAGAAAGTAACCTTATAACTACTAATGATAATCTAATACCATAGGGAAATTGTCAAGATCTGGCTCCAAAACAAACTACACTTCCATGCCACAAAACTAAACAAAAAATGTTTTGTTCTCTGAACCCAGAAACAAAATATTACTTTACATGGATTTCTTGTATTGAGTGTTTCTCATTTTTTAAAAAAGGGTTTTATATTTTTAAATAACTGCTACAATAATTATGAGATGGGTAGAAATTTAACAAACCGCAGACCATTTATGAAATTTGGTTAAATAGAGTAATGTAACCCTAAAAGTATTTTAGTTCATTTCATGACTGTATTGACTTTTTGCAATGCACAACACAAGAATATTTCTGAGTGCTAGCTACCAAGGCTACAACCTGTAATCTAGAAGTACGCATCTCGACTGCCTGAGCTGAAAGCAGCAAGCTCTGTTAGTGCAAAGCTTTATAAACTTCTGTGTGGTCCAACCACTAAAAGGCAATCAGCATATGCACACTATGCCCAGCCATTTAATGGTGTTATTAGCCCGGTGGCAGCTGGTATTCTGCCATCAAAATAAGTGGGTATTCAACAATAACATGTGACATAGTGTGAAGCCGACTGCAGCTGCATCGTGAGTCATTAGGAAAAAAAAAATGTAAAGAGACTGACTGCAGAGTTGCCCTGTCCAGTTCAAACAGTGCAGAGATGAGCACAGGTGCCTTGGCAGATCAAAACCTGGAGGACAGATGGTTTGACAAGAGTGTGATTAATGACTGTTGACCACTCGTTGCATGAAGCAGACTTCAACTTTATATCCTGTGGTGGCATGAATGATAATGGGCTTCTAGAAGACAGGTGAGCTTGTTAGTGGTTGAAGAGGCCTGTGTACTGCAACAGGTCTTTATTCTCGTGAATCTTAGCCACTAGCATGACAGAGGTCTTCTCACAGTGAATGTGGGGCGACACTACATTGGAAATTTCTGGAAGCCACGCCAACAGAGTTGAATGTAAAATACCAGTAACAATACACATAGCTTTGTTAAGCTGTATATCGACCAGACTCATGTGAGGTGAGCAACAGCAAACAGGAGCACAGTATTCAGCTGTTGAATAGCAGAGACCGATGTTCTAAGCGTCTGGGCACTCACACCTCAGGTTGAACTGGCCAATTTTCTGAGCAGGTTATTCCAGGTGCTGACTTTGGCTGCTGTCTAAAAGGCAATGAAATTCCACTAAGCCTAGACAAGATACAGCACAATAGGATCCAGTCCTGACTGGGGCTTTTAGGTGCTATAGTAACATACATTTTTTAACAATAATGATCTCTGAGCTGGGTGATCTGAAAATTCTTTCACACCACTTTCTACACATTTGCTAACATTCCTATGAGAGCTATTGGAAAAGAGGAACATCAGCATCTCATGCAGCATGGTTTCAAACGACAACCCCAAGGCCACTTGGAGTCACAGTATTGTAGGTTTCAAAGGCAAGGAGTAATATCAGTATTGATGTTGCTAGTAAATAAGTGGTTCCCAGCCAAGTGTTTATGAAATGCATATGTGCTGTTGAGTCTGCTTATCATGGTTTATCTTACACCTTTAAAAGAATTTTTTTTTAAAGTCTATTTCACAGTTATGGCCAAATGGGTAATAAGAAGTGTGAAACAAGCTTAGGGAAACGATGGATACACAAATAGATAAATTGTCAAGCTCTGCAACATTATGCAAAATTCCAGATGTAGAGATTCAGCCACCACAACCTCTCCAAAACTAGTGCTAGCCATAACCTGTAGCAATTGGTAACTGTGTAGGTGTGTGTGCACGTGCTTGTGTAAGAAAATCCTGAACAAATGGATGTTCCAGGTTTCCATGTGGGTTAGAGAAGTGGCTGCTCTTTTTAGATGTTTAGCCAAACAGATGGGAGGATCATCTGTCTAAAACAGCTACAATTGTCACTAATTGCACACAGTGGTACTGTCCCAGTTTTTGTAATGTTCTGCACAGTACATAAAATGCACAACAGCATTTCAAGGATTCAAGTCACTGGACCCACAACCTCAATGCCTGTTACTGAACCGAGACAACTGATTATGGGTATCACAATGGCTGTTGTACTAATCTTCACTGGCTGTCCTACTTCCTTGGAAAAAGACTAAGGTTTAGGTATATATTTGTGAACTTCAGGTGGTTTATATTAATATATATAAACAGCGACAGGCTTTTGAGATGGCAGCTTTTAGAATACCTGTTTAGATGCTCAAATGTACTGACCTGATGTGACTATCATCAGTAACACTGTGTTCAGTTATTGGTTGGCTAACAGGTAAAAATGCAGTTGAAGAATAACATTGCTCTCTTCGTCCCAGACTAGTTTGCTTCTGCCTTTATAATAGCTATTTCATTGGGTAACTCTTCTCTCCACCACTTATCACTTTGAGTTCTCAGCCCTGATTAATTACGTCTGCTTGGAGTACAGTGTAAAGGAACTGTAGAGTTATCTAACTATGGGTGAATTGGAGTAACTCTTACTCAGAATGTACTGGCAAGAATGCCAGGGAATCACACAGCAGCATCTCTCACTGAGGCATGGTATTGAGGTGGCAGAGAATGGGACCTGCTGCTGGTGTGATAAGCCGATTACTCAAGCACATGAATCACTGATAGACAATCAAATATACTGCAAAGGGTGCTAGCATAAAGCCACAAAAATTATCTTTGCACAACACAAGAAACAAAGGACACAAATTATGCAGTCTAGAGGAAAGATTCAATAGGTTGTAACTGGTTATGCAATAGGATGGCAAGTCATACTGCTGCCTCTGCTCCATGTACAGTACACCAGGCATCGTCAGCGTACCCCATCATAGCCTAAAGGTTTCATTTTGAGTCAATGGAGTTGTTTGTAGCTATCTTTTCTCATAGTCATGGAAGATGGCCATTAAAACGGCCCTGCTGCTCTGTGTTGTACTCTAGATCCTAGACTTCAACACGTAGTCCAACCCAACCCATCCTGCCCCACACATCCACTGGGACAGTGCTGATGGCAGAATAGTGAGCCAGCAGTTCTGATCCTTCACTTTGCCCCTTTTACAGGAATGTGCATTTAAAATTGCATAAAGACAGATGTCCAAGAGAGACCACTAGTATTATCTCGCCCAGATTACAGAGATGATGGAATTCTGCCATTTTCAAAATGTTTAATTCCTTTAGCTTTGTTTGTACCATTACTCTTTTCCTCCCTCTTATTGTAAATTCCTTCTGAAAATACTTGCAAAACTATTAAGCATTTTTACACATCATGATTAGTTGATTTTTTTTTCTTAGGGGATGAGGTTAAGACCAGCTAGAAACACTGAGGAGCTTGGACCCCTAATTCTCTTTCCTTTAGACACGCAACTTTCTGAGGAGGACAACTGTAGCCGACTCCATGCCAATCTTTCCATCCATCATAGCCAGAATACTATTTTGCCATCCTCCAGCATAGACTACAGAATAAGAACCTGAAATGCCATCTCCCTGGGATGCTCCTTGGGCCCTGCTGGTTCTGGTGCTGTGGGTCTGCTCTGCACAGCACAGCTTCCTCTGACCTTCTGCATCCAGCTCCAGACTGCTCCAGTCCCAGCTCCACTCTGTTCAGTCTGACTCCTCTGGTTCTGTTGCTATAGGTCTGCTCAGCTTAGCTCCCTGGCCTGTCTTCTCTGGCTCCCACAATCCCCTTACACTTGGATACATAACAGCTAAATCTTGACAAGAAGCAGACAGGTTATTTATCTCTGTACCTGGAACTGGTGCAATGTCTGGTGGAACATTGTGTTCAGTTCTGATGTCCACGATTCAAGAGGATGTTGATAAATTGCAGAGGGTTCACCGAAGAGCCACGAGAACAAATTAAAGGAGTAGAAAAAATGCCTGATACACTCAAGAAGCTCACTCTATTTAGCTTAACAAAGAGAAAGTTAAGGGTGACTTGATTACACTTCAAGAAGCTACCTGGAAAATAAATATTTAATAATGGCTATTTAGTCTCACCGAGAAAAATAAAACACAATCCAATGGCTGGAAACTGAAGGCAGACAAATTCAGAGTGGAAATATGGTGTACATTTTTAACAGCAAAAACAAACAAGTCCAGTGGCACTTAAAGATTAACAAATTTATTTATTGAATGACTTTCGTGGGAGAAAAATGGAGAACTACAGATAAATGGGAGGAAAATAAATGCATGCATATGCAAGTCATAGAATCAGGTCAGACTGTTACAACAAATCAATATAGTTTAGATTCAAACAGTGGAATATTAGAGAGAGGTGAAGAAAAAAGATTACTGGTGAGAACCAGATCCGGCCACTGCTGACCCCAGGCCTCTGACCAGGGCTGGGGCCAGATGTCACTGCCTCTGGTGGTCAGGCCCCAGGTCCCCAGCTGGAGTCTGCAGCGACTGGATCTGGCCCCGACCCCAGCTGGGGACCCGAGGCTCGGCTAGGATCGGCAGCAGGCAGATGCAGCCCTAGCCCCAGCCCCGACCGATCAGACCCAGTAGCTGGATCAGGCCGGGGCGGCTGATACGGCAGGGGGCAATGCCCAGGGTATTTTCAGGGCAGTGACACCCCTGCATGCAGTACCCATAGCAGTGTCAATATACATTACCTTCAAATATGAAATGGTTGTGGGTGAGTACAAAGTCACAAAGGCTACGTCTACACTTGTAATTTTAAGTCGACTAACTCCCTTGTCCCCAGCCCTAGGTCGACTTAAAAAATTAAGGTGACCTAAGGTGTCCACACTGGTTTTAGATCGACTTAACAAATCGACTTAGTGCTTAAGTCGACCTAAAGACTGGTAGTTATTAAATCGACTTAAGTCGTCCCTTACGTGGACTTAATGAAATCCTTAAGTCGACCTAACTTGCAAGTGTAGACGTACCCTTAAAGCCCAATATTGCCTACGTGCCTACAGTATTAGGTAGCAGCAGAGTGACAGTTTAGAAGAAGATGTCAATAGCACCCTGCATGTCTTAGGCACCCAAGTACCTATGAAGATTTAGGCCAGAGAAAAAATGATTTGCCAAGGCCACACCTGAAATAGCAGATCAGGGAAACGAAACTAGGCCTTCATGCCCCAGAATAATACCCTACCCAGTGAGCCATCCTTTCCCTGTAAAGTACTCTCACATACAAAATAAGATGGATTATAATATAATATAATTATAATAAAAGTTAATGTATTTGAAAATCAAGTGCCAGCAGCTTGAGGCAGGATATTATAGCAGAGGTTCTTAGCAAGTATACACATTGACTTTATAATGTACTGGAATGAGTGAAAATAAACCACATGCACAGAGCAGCAGAAACATTAAAATACAGAGGTTTCAACAAATGTTTTAAATTCATATCAAATTCTACCTTTTAGATATTTACAGACTTTGGGCTTTTATCTCTGAATTCCTGATTTATAATAAGATTTAATACAAACTGAATCAAAGGTGAATATTTCAGTTTCCCATTACCTTTATCTAGAAGCTGGCACACTTCTTTTGGGAACTCTAAGCAAGCTGACATCTTTCAGGTTAACATTTTTTAATGAAACTTTAAGTTGATATTTCACACAATGGACAGCAAGTAACTGGCATGAATGGACCTCCCACTAAGGAATCCCTCCCCTGGTTAAGGATAAATAGCTGTGCAATGCAGTATTGCAGAGGGTTCTTACGGTCTCAAGATTTAATGACTGAAAGGATTATGGGGCCACTGTTTCTTTAATTAGCTAGAGCTGTCAAGACAGTGGTGGGAAGGCAGAGTTATAATCCTTCCATTTTAGGTTAACCTGTCTGTGCCCATTACTAAGATACAACATTAAGCATATGATTTTTAACAGTGCATTCACAATTGTGCAAACAAAAACACACACACCCAATTAGCATTTCACAATTGCCTCATTTGCTGTAAAAATCACAACTGTATATACAGATCAGATCTGCAACATGGTCATGAAGAAAGGCTGTGTTCATTACTGCTTTCCAACTGCGATATATGGATGCTATCACCCGAGAGTCAGCCAATTAGGTATCAAGTACCATTCCTTAGCCTGTGAAAGAGAGGATGTTTTTCACCCTGTATAATTATGGAGACAAAGTAGAGTTGTAATCAGCTGATTAGATGAAGGGGACTAATATACAGCTTTGCCTTTGTCAAGCTGATATTTTATTTTTCTCCACAACGTACATTACTATATACTACACCCTGAAATGTGGAAGGGCTTCCGACTAGTGGGGTACCCATTATAATGATAAAGGTAACAGCCAAATGTCTATAAAGTTTAAAGACTCTTTGGCACTGTGATTAATAAATACCCTTCTACCAGAATACCGCTTCATTCTGGGTGCCATTCAATCCAAGAGGAATGAAAAGTTTGCTCTGACAAAGGCTGTCTGAGGTTAACTTGGCAAAAAGAGATGAAACATGAGAAGTGGTCAGAATTACTGAGCTACATGAGTTTTAGACAGAGACACACTGATAAAATGAGACTTCAGCTGCAGACATCTTGTGCTAGATTCATTTGCAATGATTCTCAGAGGAGAAAAAAAATGAATATGTGCCCTTTCTACTAGAGTAGATCTGAGCCACTGCTTGAAGAGCTGTGATCTACCAAGCTGAGAATCTCTTCCTTTCCTTTTACTATGATATTAAAGAATAAAAAAGATTTTTAGTATATTTAATACTATTTTACCTCAAGATCTCAACAAGCCAATTTCCATCAACTGGTTTTGGGCTAAGAAATCTTTTCTTCCTATTACACGGGATTCACTTTTATCCGAGTCTCTTTTTGGAAAATACATTAATGAGAAAGACCATTTCATGCCAAAAAACCTTGATCCTTATAGCTGTATAATTTAGTCACAACAGAATCACAACCTATAGTCAGGCAAGTTTCACTTGATTTTGTTTTGAATTAAAAACATAACTTGGGTCAAAACTGGCCTAAGCTTTCGGGGTTTGAACTCCCTCCAGCCTGCAGATGCCCTTCCCACACACAGACCCTTGAACTAAAACTGCCAGTAACAACATTTTTTTTCCCTTCTCTTCTGGTGTGTAGAGTAGAGTATCTGAATTCTTGAATTTGTTAGACATGCTCTAGCGTGGCACCATGCAGCAAGTTACTAAGTACCTGGTGTCCATTCCTAGGTGCAAGACTATAGAGACACTGCCCTCCTAAATTAAAGCTGGTTAGAGATGCATGGTCAAGCCCAAAGACTGCTGAAACAAAGCAGAGCAATTAATGCAAGTAATCGACATTGGCCGTGAGTTCAGCTGATTTATTTTTGGTTGGAGTGGGTTGTAGTCTGTCAGAAGGCAGGTTTTATCACTCTGGCACCACCTTGGGTTGATGGGGCTTTTTTCTTGGACACCCTTCTCTGAACTGTGATAGGATTCTCACTTAGGTTCCAGAATTGAGGTACACCCCTTCTTGACTGGAGCAAGGAGCTGCCCTGACACAATGGAAACTTGTGAACATATTTCCTCTCTTTTTTTCTCCAAAGTTTTGAAAAATTTTCACCAGCTCTAATGATGACTATGTCACAGACAAAGGAGCTATTGTTCAGTGGCCATTAGAATTTTGGAAAGAGCTAAATACCATGCACCAAGGACTCCACTCCACTTCTAAACTTCAATGGGCCAATTCTGCTCTGCACAGCTAGCAAGCCCTCCTCCTCCCTCACAGGGTCTTCAAGTGTCTGCCCAATGCTACCTGATTTGTACCTTTAAAGGACAGGGATTTTGTCATCACCTCTGATGAAAGTCTCCTCACCTGGGAAGAAGGCATAAGACTGTTTGGGTGCGTCTACACTTGTAAATTAAGTCGACTTAAGGAATATAAAGTCAACTTTATTAAACCTAGATTTAATTCAACTTAAGGCTTAAGGTTGACTCTAGGGAGTCGACTTAAGCCAGTGTAGATGTGGGGTAGCTCTAAGTCGACTTAGGGCTACCCCAGGACTACACCAATGCCCTCCCTGCTGGGGGGGCACAGGGGGAGCCTGGCATGCCCCCCCACAGGGCAGGGCAGAGCTCTGCCCGCCCTGCCAGGGTCCCTGTCCCCCTTTGCCCCATTGTACCTATGTACAATGGGGCAAAGGCTGAGCCCCCTGCCACTAGGCAAGGGGTGCCCCCCCTGCCCCCATGGACTTGCCCTAGGTCCCCCTAGCCCCTAGAAGTCGACCTAGGCATCCAGTATGGACGCTCTAGGTCGACTTTGTAAGTTCCCCCCAAAGTTGACTTAAAATTTAAGTGTAGACTCACTGTCATTGCATATATTATCTGTATAATAAATCTTTCTTGAAAGAGAGAGAGACAGAGCAGTTCGAAAGTCCATGATACCACTGGTGTTCCTACTGAATATCTCTGCTATCATTTCACAGAATGGCCTGCCTAGAACTCCCGTTAGTACCTCTTCATTGGTGCTGAAATTCATATTGGTCATCAGCATCATGGCTGTGTACGCCACAGCAGGGAAATGAGCTTTGTAGACCTACATAGCATCAAGTTAGAGAATGAGAATAGGAAGGAAGGGAGACCTTGGTAGAGGAAGAAGCGTTTGGAATTTTGACGTGAAGGACTCTTATCCTGCACCCAAATGCTCTCTAGAAACTGTAAGTAAACAACCCACACAGAAAACAGTGGTATTTACCCTATGTATTAATTTGGTGCATAAATACCACAACTTTTAAATGCTAAATTTGGATCTTCATTTGGTTCAGATTTCAAAACACCCCAAAGATTGGAAAGGATGGATTTGATGTCGGAGGCCTGGCCTCAGATCTGTGATTGAGGCCCATCTTCACTACGTGTACCAGCTATGCCAACATCAGAAGCGCTAGTGAGCAAACAGCAAACAGTAAACAAGACTCCTAATTGCTTGGTAACCAGGGAGGGGAAAAATGTTAGTTTAATAAAAGAATACCAAAAACAAAAAGCCAAAAAACACCCAAACATACTATGAAGAGAAGAAAAATCATCATCTACTGGGATATTAAAATAAAAGAAACCAAAACTTTAAAAAGCCTTGACAGTGTCCCTTTAGCTTTTTATTCTCTTTTAAACTTTAGTCCACTTTTCTGACTGGTAAGCAATTATAGTGTACCTTAAAAAAGTAAGTGTCCTAGGTGTTTTAAAAGACGATTTTCACCACTCTAGTCAGTGTTTTTATTACGTGACCATTTTGAATGCTGGCAAAATCACTTTCAGGTGGATTTAATCAGCCTGCATGCCTCAGGAACACGCTTTGGGCCCTGACTGAGTTGAAGAGGCCTCTTATCGTTCTGAAGTAGTGCATAAGAGGTTTTATAGCCTGAATTCCTTTCCTCCCTCCTGCAGCAATTATACCAGACCTCAAAAGTCCTTTTGCAAAACATGTCCTGTTTTAAGTTGTCTAACCTACCTATATACCTTCTTATTCCTCCAGGTCATATGTAACCTAATGTAATGTGATGTAAAATGTCAGGTTACATCACTGACTTAAACAACTGACACTATTTGGAGCAGCCTAGTAAATAGAAATAGTAAAAAAATGTTCTCCTGTCAGTATGTCTCAGCAATCAGATTGATCTACAGTCTGGCCTTTCCTTTCCCATGTTTTCTAAATGCAGCAATTCTACTCTTTATGTTTTAATAATATTAACAAACATTATCCAGGATGGTTGTGACTTTGAAATGAAAAATCAGTCTCATGAAGATAAGGTATCCTGGATTCAAGAGATGACAACTTAGCAGGTTCTTGCAAAGACAAGTGGAAAAATTCCACCTGAAAGAATACTGAAACAGCATAGATATTCTTCCTTGCCAGGGGAAAAAGTAGGTGGTAATTGAGTAGTATTGTAATATTTTACTAACAATAAGTCTGCTTTCCTTAACATTGCTATTCTTGCTCCCAGCTCTGGGAGTTGTAAAAAGCAGCAGGAATCAGCAACGTATGCACTGTCCAGAATTGCCTGTAGAATTTGAGTTTAATAGCATCTACATTCCTACTATTGCTGATTGACTTCACTGGTAGCAGTTTGAGGCCCATGAAAATCAAATATATGGTAATCAAAGGGCCTGTGGGGCTCACATTAGACAGGTCTGCAGAACCAAACCTTAGACTGCAAGTCTTGTTTGTGAAGAAAGATGACCTGACTACTAGAGTACTTTTTAAATTAGGAATTTTTTCTCCAAGGAGATTTTCTTTCTGTTAAAAGGTTTCATACGATGGCCTTACCAATAAAAAAGGACCACCTTTCCTAAGTAGTTTGCTCTTAATTAATTACTCCTCTCCTGGCCCCACTACTCAAAGTTTGAATGTTCAATTTATACAAAATTTTTAAATATTTACCCAAAGCTTAATTGAAGCCACATTGATTTGCAAGCCTTTAAGTGAGCAGGATTTCTTGTGAGATTTCCCATACTCACTGGTTTCAGCTTGGTACACTTGGGTACTTCCATCTCTCATTTAGGGTTATGGCCCTTTGTCATAACAGACCAAAGTTAGGAAACTAGATCCTAACAGACTTAAAGTAGGGACCTAGCAGACAAAAGTTAAAAGAAAGATTTGGAACCATCAAAAAGATTGGCAATCAATTCTACATCTGGGCAGAGATTTGACTGAGTTTACTGAACCTGAACCAATTTTCCCAACACCACTACTTATTGGCTTCCACCCCAGTCAATGGACTATCCTAATTTACAGCAGCTGAGGATCTGGCACATGTCCTGCTCAGTGCTTATAACTATTTGTTCCTATACCATTGCTAGGGCTAAATTGGCATCTTAGGCACAGGCCTGAGTAGGGCAATTGCAGCATTGCAGTGCCCCAAGGAAGCACAATCACTCCCAAAAACGAGAGTCCTGTGGCACCTTAAAGACTAACAAATTTCTTTGGGCATAAGCTTTTGTGGGCTCCAACCCACTTCATCAGATGCATGAAGTGGAAACTACAGTTGAGAGGTGTATATACACATGACAGAGTGAAGGAGGGTAAGTGTTAGCAAAGTCAGTTCAGTTAGGGTAGATGAGGCCCATTCACATCAGTTGATTAGATATCTCAAGGCCCAATACTAAACAAAGCTTTCAGTGTTAGAATGGAGACCTTGAAATGGATCCCATTTAGTGGAGAGCTCTGACCCTTATTACAACTCAGTGCCAACTGGCAAAGGGTTCTGTAATAGCAACTCCTAACGCGTCTGACACCTCACAAAGTGCTTTCATAGTATTTATCCATAAAGAATGTCATGTGAGATCATCATGAAAGGTAGGATCACACTGATTATTAATATAATTGTGAAAGGAATGTGCAAACCATGCAAGAGAGAGTGTGTGTAAAAAATACACACATACCCATACAGTCTGAATCAATGCAGGTTTGATAAAAAGTTTTTGCCAGATAAGGGATATACATTTGCCTGGTTTATTTCAGTCCACATATAAATTTAGCATTGTAAGCTAACACATGTGGAATCATCATGGAGTCAACATACCAGACTATAAACCATGAGGTGCAAACGATTGTCCCGACTCTGGAGACAAACAATGAACTTCAGAGGAATGCAGGGAAAAGGAAAAAGGCCACCCCTTTATCCTGTACCTGAGGAAGTGCACAACATGTTCACATGCATGAAAGTGGGATCCCAACCAGCTTCAGTTGGGAGTGCTTCAAAAGGATGTCTGGTGACAGAAGACTGCCTTAGACAGGTTGTAAGCCTGCTAAAGTTAAGTTCCCCCTCCCCCCCCCCCCAGAATGCATGTAATAACTTTATGTATAACCTTTCTATTTCCATTTTCCTTACTTATTATCTCTTAATTTTTTGATCTTTGATAGTTGGCTTATGATTGTTTTCACTATAAATATAACTCAGTGCTGTGGTATTGTACAAGGAACTGGACCTAAGCTGAAGTCTCTAACATTCCCTAATGACATCAAACTTGGCATTTCTATGAGTAACCAGTGACAGAAGCTTCAAAGGGGCTCAGGGAATGGGATACACCAATTGTTAATCTGCAAGATAAAACAAGGCATTGAGCATCCCCAAGGGGATAGTTTAGTGGCTTTACAGGATGGTGGAGTCAGAAATGATAGCCAGTTAAGCACAACCAAGTATCTCTCTTGCTGGAGGCAGGCAGTTTACAAAGTGACTCATATAGCCTGGGCACCCAAAACAGTGTCAAGGAGCAAATGCCAAAAACAGATCCTAAGGACAACATTAAATAAATTTATTGTGACCTGTCTTGCTAAATAAATATGACTGATTATTTTGTATCCATTAGAGTTTTTTCCAGGAGTAGGTCTTCATTGCTAACTAGACTTGCTTGCCATAATAGGTCTACTTTTGAGTTCCCCTAAACATCTACTCTGCATTTCTCAGTGTAGCTTGTCTGAGTAACAGCTTCTTTAGAAAACAGTGTGGGAAAAAATAGGATTTAACCTCTGAACTTCAACTAACCATGTAATTTCACAGTTGGTTCAGAAAGAGAAATGATTCTGTCTCGTACCTCTCAGTCGACCAACCCCAATGAGAAACAGGATGTGTGAGAGAGGCCCCATGTGAGAGACTGAGACACACAAGTCATCTGTGTAGAAAAAGCAAATACTGTCTTTTTTTAAAGTGTCGGACATTCAAAAGTATTTACTGGGAATTGGGCGTCTAATATGTTTGACTTCCAGCTCAGGCTGGGAATGCAAGTCCCCTGCTGAAAAAAAAGTGGCTTTTATCAAACCTGCATTAATTTAGACTGTATGGGTGTATGTGTGTATTTTTATACACTCCCTCCTACTTGTGTGGTCAGATGAGTTGACCAAACATGAGGAAGTAAAATGCACCCTTTCAAAGGCTGCAATAACTTATTTCCCCATGAAATGAGAGGATCAGGAGAACTGTGCTTCAGAGAGGCACCTCCACAACACAGTGCCTCTTACATGTAATCCTAAACTGGAAAAGCTCATATGCTGACTTTAAGTCACAGCCCAAAGTAATCTAGATCTTGGTTCGAGTGCTTTCTTATTTTTAAAGTGAAGTGTCACTCGAACTACTCTGAAAAAAAACATTTTGATCCAGAAATGCCTTGTAGCTTTTATGGTGCACATCTACAAAATCCCAAAGATGAAAATTTTAATTCGTTAAAGTATGCATCTTTTAGCTAAGAATAAATTATCATATTTTAGAAAAATGTAGTCCAATTTCTCAGGCTATGTCTCTGATTGGCATAAAACTGTTGTTTTCACTTTCATGGTTATGATAAGAAATGTGAAATGTTTTGATTCTTAAAGAAATGCAAAACGACCACATGAAAGAAATTCACCCTCCCATTGCTTCCCTGTAAGGGCTCCATAGCAATTATTCATCATAGATTGTAGCCAATGGTAGAATCTCAGTTATGTAAACCTTTTTTGGGGGACAAGTTCCAACAGAGTAGCCATGTTAGTCTAGGTCAGAAAAACAAACAAGGAGTCCTGTGCTGTGGCACTTTTAAAGACTAACAAATTTATTTATCACACGAGCTTTCGTGGGAGAAAATCCCACTTCTTCAAATGCTTTGAAGATGGGGAACTTAAACTTCCCCCCATTCTGCAAGTTCCCCATCTTCAAAGCGTCTGATGAAGTGAGATTTTCTCCCATGAAAGCTCAGGAGATAAAGTTGTGCGTCTTTAAAAGTCCCACAGGACTCCTTGTTTTGTTTTGTTTTGTTTTGTTTTTTTGGGGGGGCAACAGTTGACATAATGATCATTCCCCCCCCCAACTTCTTCTACGAATGAACAGCACAACCTTTTTTCATCATGTATGAAGTATTGATTCACTTTCTCAAACCAAAGTGGCTTTCAGTTTTTAAGGATTCTTAGTACAGTTTACTGTTGTTCATTCCATTTCTAAAATGATTTAGACATGGAATGAACAAGTGTGAAACCTGCTTTGAAAGAGATGAAATTCTAGGGTTTCATGAGACACCCTTAAGTATAGCTAATCTTCAATATTAGAAAATGGAGTCATATTCTAATTCTATACCATGCTTTAGGTTTCCTCCTTGGTGGCTAGTTAGCTCTCTTTGCCAAACCAAGGCTTCCCAACAGTTCTATCAGGCATTCTTCATCCAGCTTCTTTCCCTCGATGGGCTACACCCTCTTCACCAAAAGCTGTATTGACCTTCCTACTATCACACAGAGTTATAAATTCAGTTTTTAAGGTCTTCCTCTCATGCAGAGGAGCAGGAGAGGGTCCCACCTTCCCTCATCCAGCCTCACAATACCACTTCCCAATTCCAGTCTCTCAATACCTTCCCACAAAGGTCTATAAAGGTCTTTCTTCCAGTATCTGATTGCACAGTATCTGATAGTTCCTTAGGGGCATATTAGTGCTCATGCTTTCTGTGTTCTGTAAGCTCCACCTATGATGCAATGAATGAAGTAGAAGCCGTCCATTCTTCTTCCATTTAATTTCCAATGCAACTTTCTATGCTCTTCCACCAAGGATAGTCCCAGCCTCTTTTGCACCCTTGAGTGTCTCCACATTGGCTTTGGAGAAGACTCTTGAGTTCCTGTCTTCCACCAATTTTCCCACCCTGTAGAAAGAACAGCCTTCTCATTCCCAGGTTCTCTTGTGATGTCTCCCCCATGCCCTGGTATAATCCAGACTCTTAGTAGAGAGTAGGAACCCATATTTCTCTGCTCTGGAAAACGGGCTGCTTCCTATATTCCTGGCATCCTTTGCTGTGTCTCAAACTCTCATTCACAGGAATGTTAGCCATTATTATATATTTCAGAAGGATTTGTATTCTTTGCACTTATGCTAACCATACTAGGAGCTTGGTTCATGCTTTGTTACTCATGCCATAGAAGTAAACTGTGTGTAACCATTTGCATATGCAAAACCTTTCAGAAGTAACATCAAATATAATTGAAATTGTTTATCTTCTATGATAGTTGGTGCAAGTGTTAGAAGTAATTGGGGTAGATATCTCTGTACCCTGAAAAACAGGGAGGTACGAACTAGGTAAGAGAAGAAATAGCTGTATTAGTTGGGGATTTCCATATGCTGTACATAAGTGCAGCAGAAAAGAAGGGTTGGATTAAGATTATACTTCGAAACAGACCAATTGCCATGTGCTGTTTCCCAAATAGGTATAGTATGTATATACCATTCTGTCTAGCATCAATTTATCTTTCTTTAGTAAATGTCAATTGAGTTAAGCTACCTGATCAATTATCTAACTCGAAACCTAATTGGAACCACAAGTCCCAGAATGCCCCCCGTGTTTGGCTGAACTGGAAACAGTTCAATCCTATAGACTGCCTTAAAGGGCCACATGAACCTGCCCCTTGCTTGGGCACACACCTTACCAAACTCTTGTGTTTCTGAGTGACTAGTACAACTTTATCCCTCTTTTCTTCTTGGGACAGTTGCCTGTAAATATTAGGCAATCTTGGCTGTTTTTCTCAATTCTACTTTTTCCATCTTCCTCTGTAGCAGGGAATGGTTTAACAAAAGACCACACCCACCCCTCCCCGACCATACCCAGGCTAAAGGGCCCTAGAAGCCTTTCAATCTGTATCACTGTCTGCTCCAGGGAGAATCATAGAAAGAAGGCTCCCTCCTACAGCTTTCCTCCAACTGAGTTTTCTCCACCTTTTTAGGGACCACTTCTTGACCCTCTTCCCAGCTGGATCTTATAATCAAACAGGACTGGCTACCCACAGACTCCTTCACCTTAAAGAAGCAGACCACTCCAATACACGGAGCTGAATGTTTATTTACAAAGTGAAAGGAGTTCAAACTATTTCAAGCCATTCTAACCGGTTAGAAAATTGGTATAAGGTGACCCTACGTTAAATACCCCATTAAATGGCCTTGAAATTGTTTCACAAGAAAAACTCCAACAACCAAAGACCCAAACAAACAAAGACAACTCAGGCTGCGTGTACACCATGGTTCAAACAGGTTTTAAAATACCTTTCACTGAACCAGTTGGAAAGTGTCTCCAGTGAAAATAGGCCCAGGCCAAAGCATCAAATATTTCCCCTAAACTCATTGTAACATCAGGAACATTGTTAATGTCAGTGTGCACAGGGCTGAAAACCACTACCCAAGTATTACGCACTATCTCAAATGGGTATGAGGGCCATGTGGCTTCAATTTATAATTTCATTTAGTATCATTTTACAATAGTATAAAGACATCACATTCATCTTCATTGCGACTGCTGGGAAGCGTGAAAGTTGTCCGTAATGTGATTTTCCCAATTAGTTAAATCATCATTTAGGATTTTAAAGCACTTTGTGTCATCTAAAGGCAGCTGCAAATCTGTAACTTAACAGCACATTACTTGGACTGAATACTACGAATTGCAATGCAGTGTTAGTCCAATTGAATCCTTTCACTATTCACCTATTTCTAGCTAAAATTACAAGACAAAAACCAACGTGCTTTGTAACTGAATATCTATTCATGTTTAGTAAGTACAAGAAACCTTCCCACATATCCCCCGCCCCCTCCAACCACCAGCATTCTGAAGTAAATGATTTCCTACCATGTTTCTCACTGAAGGTGGGCCTCAAACCAAAAGAGAGAGAGAGTCAAATTTCCTCCTTTGGGGACACATCTGTCCAAGATCCCGAACTTTATTTGAATCTTTGTTGGATAGAGCAGTTGGAACACCAAACCCAAACTGTTCTAATTTTGAAGAAGATTGGATGTGAATCCAGATAAACACTTAATGACAGACTTAACTCCATTTTGCATTTTTGAGTCTTTCACCACTAGTCCAAAAAAGCCACGTAGATTATTTTAAAATCAGTGGCAGCAATACTAAATATCAGCTGCATTTTGTGTCTTAAGAATACAGGACATTTTAGGGAGGGATGGGGGGAGAGAGAAAGAAAGCCAGTCTCACACATTGCAAAGTCATTTAGGTCTGTGCAAACTGGGTGTGAAAAGCTACCAAGTCTATATTCTCCACTCACACCAGTGCCAGCATTTTACACAGGTCAACGCCCTGGCACAGGGGTCATTCCAAGGTGTGAGAGTAATGGTATGAGAAATGGCCAGAGAACTTTGCTCCTATAACTAGCTGCCTCCCCCTTGGTCCCTGTGCCAGCCCTAGCAACAGTACAAGAAGAATTTGGGCCTAGAAACACACAATGAAAGAAGAGTTTTGCTTAAGCCAACAGAACAAAAAAAGCTTTTCTTACATCTGTTTTTTCCATACAATAAATTAAAGAATATCAAACCCAACTCTTAAGCAACACTTACCTTACATAAGTAAGCAGGATCTGAATAAGCTCTCCTCTGAAAGCCAGTGATGAGCTGAGGAGGGGAAAAGCCTTCAAGACCAGGCTGTATTCACATAAACAAACCCTCCTTAGTCCATAGGGCTGCATAGTCAATGCTTTGCAGTATATTCAACAGTAATGCAAGGAACATACAAGCTAGTATACTGTAAAACATTAGCTCCACCAAATTAGTGTAAGTGGTTGTCATGCCAGGAGTCAAACCTGAGTGAAAACCAGGAATCCTAACCACTATACAAATAGTTCATTAGTACATATAGCTCAGTCACAAACACCTCAACTCTGTATTGTAGATATACTACTTAATGTACATCCATATACTCACACCATATCTTGTACAACAACCTGAAATGTTAGCCACCGTCTTCCTCATCACCAACTCCTTCCCCCATCTTCACTAGTGGCCATAATCTAGCATGTCCCAAGGATGACTACTTCTCCTACTGCCTCTAGGCTAGGATGTAACTTTTATAATACAATATGCTGATGCCACTATTTGATGCATATTCAGTAAGGGATTTTCCCCTTCTCCTTATGTTATTTCCTCCCCTTACTAATGTTGGAGTGAGGTTAATAATGATTTCAATTTATCATATACATCAAGTTGTTAACATGACCCTTTTGTGGTGGGGTCATAATCCCGTGGTCAGATGTTCCTCTTAAACACTTCATTTTCAGCCCCCCAATAGTTGGAGTTTTCTATTGGACCATTTATTTGTTCAAAGTTGATCAAGCCTTATGCTATCTTGCTGAAACTAATGTCTTACAGCATATAGGACTGCTCATGATGGGTGGGAGGGAGCAAAGAGGTGTGAATGATGGAGACTTGAAGAAGGAAGCCAAGCTGGAGCACGGCCTAGAGCAGAACATGGACAAGGCCTCAGTAAGGCAGTGAAGCAGAGCCTGGGGTGGAGCCTCGGAGAGGATCCACCATCAAAGTACCTCCCCACCCAACCACCCCAAAGACAGCACTCATGTGCCACCCATGACTATTACTGGGGTGTGATGGAGGAAGAGGGAAGAGACGGGTATGTTAAGGGAACTTTTGTTGCAGGATTCAAGAACTTGAGTCATGAAACACTGCCTAACATACTCTGGGATGGATATTTTGCTCATGATTTTATGCTTATGAATCCTGTTAGTGGTGTTTTCCCAGATTAATGGCAGATTCTATCCCTCCTTCTATTAAAAAGAATATTTTCCTCAGTCAGACTCAGGCTTGTAAGAGGGGAAATAGAGCCTCTTAAAAGGAGCCCAGAGCATGGTATGTTATTTTCCTAGATTGAGTGGGAGCTTCAGCCAAGTCTGTATTGTATTGTTAAAATGGACCCCTTGATATTAAACCTGGCCCTCCTTGTTGCTGACTCCACCTGGCAGAAGCTGGAACACACATATACACACTGACAACTTGAAACATGCACATGCTCACTGATGAGATCAAAATTTGCAAGTATTGGCAGTACAAAGTCACCTTGTGACCTCTGAATTGGTTTACCATACACTAAGAAAAAGTAAGTCTTTAGCAACATGTAAACAGCAGTGGAAGATAATGCAAAACTACTGTATGATGTTTCTAGTCCATGACTCTCAATGATGAGAGATTTCCAACAGTAAATGATGTGACCTATGTAATGAAAAATATAGGTATGAATAGAGTTATACCATAACTCTTTTAAATAATCTAGAGTTGTCAGTTGGGGACTAGTTGTACACCACTGAATTAGATTTTTGCCATAGACTCCATTTGGAACATGATTTCATCTTTGTTTTCCCAGAGATCTTTGGTAGTTTGGATGCAATAACTGACACTATATGTTTACCTTAATTGTAAGTTCAACTGTGGTATAGTGGACAAAACATTTATGAAGTATGACAATAACCTAAACAACAAATGTTGATGGGCAAAGGTGCCAGAAGGGAGAGAGAGAGAGACTAATTTACTTTATACAACCAGTCCACTAATATAGCTCAAGGGCTGTGTTAAGAACATGTTCGATAAACAAAAGAGTATGGGAACTCAACTATACATATCAGACAATGGGATCTATGTTTTCCAATGTACATTACTTTGCATTTCTCAATATTGAATTTCACCAGCCTTTTTAATGCCCAATCACCCAGTTTTGAGAGATCCCTTTGCAACTCTTTCCTGCCTACTTTGGACTTAACTATTGAGTAGTTTGTATCATGTGCAAATTTTAGCACCTCACTTTTCACCCCTTTTCCCAGATCATTTAGGAATATATTGAACAGAACTGGTCCCACCATGGACCATGGTGGGACAGCATTATTTAGCTCTCTCCATTCTGAAAAATGAACACTGGATCTTCCCTCTTATCCCATGACAGCTTATTTTGCCTAAGAGCCTTTCATGAGGGATCTTGTCAAAGACTTTCTGAAAAATTTAAGTACCCTATATCCCCTGGATCACCTTTGTACACATGCTCGGTGACCCTCTCAAAGAATTCTAGCAGATGGATGAGGGATGATTTCCCTTTACAAAAAACATGTATTCCACTTAGGACTAAATCAAGAATTGTCTCTCCTCTTGTGGGTTCCAGGACTAGCTGCTCCAAGAAGCAGTTATTTAAAAGGTCATGACATTTTTCTCTCTCTATCCCACCCTGAGGTGACATGTACCCAGTCAATATGGGGTACTTGAAATCCTCTCATCATTAATTATTATTATTATTTTTTATTTTTTTATTTTTATAGCCTCTCTGATCACTGAGCCTTTCACAGTAACTATCACTATCCTTATCAGGTGATCAGTAGTACAGCCCTACTGCTATATTCTCATGATTCAAGCATGGAATTACTATCCATAGGGATTCTGTGGCACAGTTTGGTTCATTTACTATTTTTTTTTGCCAGTATGGTTTCTTTCACATATATAGTGGCACTCCCACACCACTATGACCAATTCTGTCCTTCTGATTCATTGTGGACCCTGATATTACTCTGTCCCATTGATTACTCTCATACCACTAAGTTTCTGGGATGCCTGTTATAGCAATATCCTCATTTAATGAGGCACTCAAATGCACTCATCTGAGCCTTAGCATTATTATATACTTCAAGTAAAATAAAAGAATATGGATTCTGTCCCCCAAACCAACAGCTATATGCACTGTAATTACCTGCAAGCCCAGTGTACAGTGGGCCATGCCAGTGGGAGCTCTAGTCCACAGTGTGACAGATTTGGGGATGCTCTGGACTAGGAAGAAAACTATAGGAAACCCAGAGAAAATTAATACAATTGTGCCAGGGCCTGCACTGATTCCTGGAGCAACCCAGAATCCTGCCCTGCAGTGGTCTATAGCTGCCACTCCCATCCCCTTGTTCCCCAATCCTTCCCCTGAGCTGTGCATCCTGGAGGCTCAGTACAGAATTTCAGCCACCTACACCTACTCCGCAGCTCTAGTCTAGTTATGCTTCCCTGGGAAAGAGGAAATGCTCCTCTTGGAAAATTAGATTTTTTTTTTTTTTGGAAGATGACTAGAACAGAGTGTGATGATTGTATAGAGCAATATAGTCTAATCAATTCTTCAAAAAGGAGAAAATATAGTGTTTATTTTCCAGAGTAGCCAGCCAGACACTACTTAATTTATCACAGTGTGACCAATCAGCTTCCCAGCAGAAACAAGATGAGAACGGAATGTGTTACAAGTGCTTTACAAGGTTCAGTTTCATCACTTGATTCTTACATTACAGTTTGAGACAGCAGCACACAAATAGCTGCTCTATTTATATGACAAACACAATATTTAGTAGCTTATTTGTGCCAAGTCTAACGTTTTTTAAAATAGCTTTATATTTAGTAGACCGTCAGGAACAGCCGTACAAGGATGTGCACCAAGGTGCAACCATCTTGACATTTGATTCACAATCACCACAAATATTCACATATAAAGGTTCATCAGACATTACATTCACACTAAAGTTGTTACCTATAAAGCTACTTTTCAATTTACTGTTAGATTTCTCTTGGCACAGTTTTCTGAGTTTAGGATTTCTTCAGAGACCTGTGTTCTCCCTCATGCTATTAAGTATGTTTTACCTTTTCCTTTCAGGTCCTCATGTGTCCGTGCATTTCCACTCTGTATTGATTAACACTATTCCTGCAAGTCCATCTGAGAGAACTGCTGGAGAATTATATCAAGTATTCCCACCCACAAGGATTGAAAATGCTGTTTTCACGCTACTATATACTTCTTTTACAAGCCAGATGAAATAGGACCAAGCATGAGGTCACAACCCACACACTGAAGCACATGCATTACTCACACTGGCAGGATGACCCTTTTCTAAGAAGTTTTTTCCTCCTTAAATAAACCAAAACCTGTCTTAATTATTGGCTTTAAGATCTCAGTAGACGACCAAGGCTGAGGCCGTGTGAATGCTCCTTTGCGATAGAAGAAGCACGTGTGTACACACAAAAGCGCTATATTTATAGCGCTTTCCTTGTCCCGCAATAACTTATTGCGGGACAAGTTTATCGTGTGTACATAGCCTTACTTGAAGTAAAAGAGCTCACATTATCACAATCTGGTTTCACAACTTTTGGAACCATTCACCTTTTAAGTTAAAATTGAAAAGGTTTCCAGGCTTTATCTCTGCTTGAAGGAGACTTCAGACTGAAGGAAGTCATTCATGTGTGTGTGTGTGTGTGTGTGTGTGTGTGTGTGTGTGTGTGTGTGTACACACAAATCTATTGCTAAGATAAAATTCGACATTTTGGGCAAGCTACAGCAAAAACTTCTAAAAATTGCAGATTGATCATAGATATCTTCACTGATGCTGTGGGCTGGGTGAGTCAGGGGGGTCTGTTTGGTTTGGGGAGGTGAAAAATAAAATTAAATTTATTGTAAAATGTCTGATCATGCTTAGCGGGGATCTGCTGACGTGCTAATAGAGGCTAGTGTTGCTCCAGCTAATATCAAACCATATTCTCTGCCTAGGGCCTGTTTTCCCATAAGCAGAAGCAGCCTGCTGTTTCAGGTATTTAGTGGACTAACATGGATGAAGGACACTGTGCCAGAAAGAGAGCACAAAATCCTTCTTCCACCTCTGCGTCCTGTTCCTCAGACAAAATACAGTCAGCATGAAAAAATTGTTTTAAAAGCCTGGATTTTTTGGTTTGAAGCTTTGTGGGCACAATCAGTAATGATGTTTGAAAAAGGGGGGTGGGGGGAAGCTTATTTCCTATTGTGGACAGAGCCACCCCTCTGAAAAACTGTATTTCTGCTTGGTGAGCACAAGCTTGCAAAAAAACCTGTCATATACAAAACCCTGTTCACTGAGGTCTGGATTTCAAAGTTTAACAGCTGACATTTAACAAGTTAACGAGTACAAAAAAAGGCCTGGTTAAAGCTAATAGAAAAGTTTAACACCATGCCCTTCCCCTAGCCCACAAACTTGACCCCATCCACACTTGTAAGCCATTGTGCTCTATCTACATTTTAGCTGTGCATCCCTTCATATTGCATTAGCACATTGTTGCAGTTACTAGTCATCTGAGTATATATATTTATTTCCAGAGGGGTAGTCGTGTTAGTCTCTGTACAGCAAAAACAACGAGAGTCCTGTGGCACCTTATAGACTAAGATTTCTTCGGGCATAAGCTTTTGTGGACTATAACCCACTTCATCAGATTCACGAAGTGGAAATATAGTGCTTCCTCCCAAAAGTTATTCCAGCACACACTAGCATAAGAAAATAAACCCCAAAGAAATATAACAGGATGGTTGTTCAGAGCATGACCTACATGTAAAAATTGAGACTTTTTCTTTAGATAAGATAGCTGAGAGTGTCAGTTTCCCTTTGTACCATAGTCACTATGGTTCAAATATACCTGGATTTGGCTAGGATTTTATTTTGTTTACTGGCTCTGAATTCTAATAGCTTAGTCACTACCTTTAATAATGCTGTCAAAAGAGTGTAATTCTATTTGAGACAGGATTCTAATTTGGCACAGATACTTTATTAAAATGGAGAATCTCGTAACATTCCATTTAATACTTGCAAGTGCTTTAGTTTTTGACATTGAGAGCTTATTATCTTTTCAGAGAGTTGGAACAAGTCATGGCCTAATCATATTAAAAGCTTGCTGGGCTACCCTGAAACTTTCATGGAGTTGACTATAATGGTGGCTGAATAAATACCACAGTTGTTGGAATTGTATCAAACTACCCCATAGAAATGTATATATCAGTACACGCAGTGAGACAGTAAAACTGAAGCAATAATAAGGCTGGTGGAAGGGATTTTGATGCAAGCCCAGGTTTATATTTACAATAAGTGTATGACAGATAAACAGCCTGGGGCCAGATCCTCAGCAGGTGTAGAGACATCACTCCATTGATAGAGTGGATCTCCCCCTGGGATTGCCTCACAGCAAACATGTACAGAAGTCCTTAATATTTGCAAGGTAGTTCGGGGCACATCTCAAGCTTTTCTTTAATTTTACTCAGAAGTGTTGGTTCATGTGGAACTAGGAAACCTTTCTGAGTTCATTAAACTGGTGTTATAAATAGAATGTAACAATTGCTTCTTTCTGTTGAAAGTGTGGTTAGCCATCCCACTAGAATTGTGTTCAATTGCTGCAGCCAATCGAATAGCCTGACATTTGGCCATTATTTAAGTAATAATAATGCTTATAAGAATTTACATGAAGTTACATAGTCATTTGTCCAACAGTAAGTGCTCCATAAGAACCGCCAGCCAGGGCTGGCTGTAGACTAAATGGCATCTCACGCATTCAACATCTTCAGCACTCTTATCCATTTGTTAAACTTTTGAACACTTGATTTTTTTTTTTATTGCATTTGTAGCCCATTTGACTGTTTAGTGATGCACTGCTCCTTATATACCCACAGCAGTATGACTGACAAAGCCATAGGTTTCGAGGAAAATGTAATTCTCAGAAAGTGCCCTGAGATTCTACAAAGGTCCAAAACATGCTAGGAGGTTAGTGAAAAATGAATTCACACACAGAATACTGGAAACATTTTACTTCAGATATTCTCTTTTCCCTTTCATCACAAAAGACAAAAACCAGCACCCCAGGCAGTCACTTGGGTCACTTGTCCCAAATCCAGCCCTGCTGCCCACTTATTACTCTATAGGAAAAATCTGATAGAGTAATATCCAGCTATACATTTTCAATATCTCTCTCACCACAATACATAGGGCAGGAAAAAACACAACCTAAAGCAACACATTGAGTCTTAAGACTGCTTCAACATTTATTCAGACTCCCTTTGAAGTTTGCTAGCTCCTGGAACACTGCACTGAGCCTCTATCATCCCACTCTCTGAACTTCAGCAACAATAGCGCCAAAGCCTCTAGATGCCAGTTCCCAGCCTGTTTAGGGTCTGGGATTGCATAGAGCAGACAGGAATTGCCTACAAAAGCATAGAACAAAGAGTCCTGTGGCACTTTTAAAGACTAAGATTTATTTATTGCATGGAAGAAAATCCCACTTTGTCAGATGCTTTGAAGAGGGGAAACTTACAGGAGGAAATTAGATGCAGGGAAGTGTATGACATAGGATCAGGTCAGGCTGTAACAGCAAATCAAAATAGATGTTAGGGTTCAAATACAGGGGGACAGCATAGAGGAAGGGGAGGTCAAATCACCTGTTCTAATGAGAAAAAAAGTCATAGTCCCCATTTAACGCTAAGGCAACTGAGTCAAATTTACATATACATTCGAGTTCTGCAGTTTAATGACACGCTAGTCTCAGTCCTTCAGGGACAAACTGCCTCGGAGACAAAAGGATTAAGTTTGGTTTCACTTGGGGGGTGTTTGAGTTTGGAGCCGGGAAAGAAGCAGCATAGTGTAACCTATATGCCTAAAAAGGGCTCTCTCTTCGAGAGACCTGCTGAGGGTGGGTTACTGTTGCTGGGCAGATTAGCTGCCCACAACCAGAAACTTCTGGAAGCAGGGAGTGGTAGCATTTTGAGCATGCTCCACAGGGTGCCCTACTAATGTGATCAGTCAGATCACATGTGAGCAGCAGTCTGCAGACAGCAGGCTAGAGCTGCTTTGAGATGAGCCCATATGCTCAGTTTTCAGGAGAGAAGCTGAGCCAGGAGTGAACAAGATGTTTTCTCCCTCTAAGGGAGTCATCTGCAACAGATTTTGTAGACATGCATATGGGACTGAGGGCTGGTTGCAAGGGAGAAGGAAAAGTCTGCATGGAATGCTACAGAAGATTCCTGCAAAGAAGGAAGAAGAGGACAGCTATTTCTTGCCACTCAAGCCTCTACACTGGAACAAAGACTGTAGCTGAGAGTTGGGTGAACTCCACCTGGACTTTGGGACTCTTGGGCATCTTTCATGCAGGGGTTTGCATAGGGATTGTTCTTGGTTAATTGTATTTTGTTTTCTTTGGATAAGGTTTATTTAGTTAGTAAAGTTCATTGTTATGTTAGGTTTTTTTTTTAATAGTATATTAATGTGGGGTGGCAATTCTGAGCAATCTTTGCTGTGTGTCCCATACAGACTGGATCCTGGGTCTCCAGCTGCTTTCTCCATAGGGATTGGGATTGATCTCTGTGAGGCACTGGAGAAGGCAATTAAATGAATTTTAGCCCACCCAAAGGTTACAGTAGCTTGGAAGTCTCTGTGCAATTCACTCCCCACACAAAGGAGGACTTTGAACTCTTGTGGGACTTAGCAAAGAGCAACAAGCCCTGCTAAAAGCAGCAATCACAGAAGTAGAGAATAAACCTGGTTTCAGCCGGGATCTCCACAGAGCTCTAGACCCGGAAGTCAAAGCAGCCTAACCAGGACAGAAGACATGGTGAAGGAGAAGTAGTGGGGGCAGGGGAGGTGGTTTTGTTCTATAACCTGGCTAACGTTCACAGGGCTGTGGCATTTGTTAGGGTGTCCCATCTGCCTGGAACAGGGCTGGGGCTGGCAGCTGGATACAGTGGTGAATGTGGGGAGGGGAAGAGAATTTATTGTATGGTTGATGTTTCAGTATTTTTATTATTACAAATCCCTGTGTTATATATTGTTCTGGATGTGGTATTTCATCAGTTGAGGCTTGCTTTAGTGTACTGTGTTGTTCATGTATTCAGTTATAGTCTTTGGCTATGTCTACACTTGTTAAGTTAACAACATTGATTTTAAGTTAAGTCGACTGTCTGTGTCCACAGTGGCAGATGCTAGGTCGACAGAGGAGAGCTGCGGCTGGGGAGATTGTACGGGGGGGAGGGGAGAGCATCCGGGGGGGGGGAAGAGGGGCGCTGTCTCCCTTCTTCCCAGCCGCAGCTCTCCCTTCTCCAAAGCCACAGCTCTCTTGGCCACGGCTCACCATTCTCCCCTGACCACAGCTCTCTTTCTCCCCAGCCCATCCCCCGGCCTGGAGGCCAATTAGGTCTACTTAGGGCATCCACAGCTTTAAGTTGTATTAATAGGGGTCAACTTAGGCATTAAGTCAACCTTCAGAGGTGGAGTTAAGGCAACTTAAGGAAGCGCCCAGTGTGGATGCAGCATTCTGTATGTCAACTTAAGCATCGTTAAGTCGACTTAAGATGCAAGCGTAGACAACTTGTGACTACCATAACATTATTAGTCATTCTCCCAGAGATGTCCCTGGCACAGAAAGGCATCAGCCTGGGTGAAGGCCAGCACCAAGCACTGAAACACAATCCAGGATCCCCAATCTGTGGGAGGAAAGAAGAGAAACCATTCCAGTTAGCAAGCACTGGAAAGGAGGCTTAAGCCATACCTTGGAGAAGGGACTACATTATAAACAAACTTTTAAAAGAAAAACAGAATAAAGAAAGGACTTAGCAATTTGAAAAGGAAATCAAATATAGCCAGTGTACCTATGAAATACTACTTACAGTACAACGCTGGGCAGGCATTGTGTATGTATGGATGCACATACTAGCACAGTGCAATCTAATTTCTTGACTGGGGCTTTCAAGCACCCTGTGGCAGTCTTGTGCACAGAACCCTCCAGCAGGGCACCTCCTGGTGGTGTTACTGGGGTATTGAGCTCAAGTAGTCCCCCTACTGGTAGGCTGTGCTTTGCTTCTCCCATGCCTGTACTCTGGCTCCGAGTCCTTTCTGTGGTCTTAGCCCTCCAGCCAAGCCCTTCAGTTTGCCCCTTCTGGGGTACAACTAAGCTCCCTGGCCCACTTTGCAGCAGTGGCCAGACCTAATGCATTCATCACCATCCTACAGTCTAGGCCTGCTATCCTCCAGCCCACAGTATAAAAGAGTCAAGGAGCCAGCACCTCTCCTACCACCTGCACCACTCCTGGCACACTGGGGGAGTGGGGAGGGACTTGGGCCCACCCTCTACACCAGGCCCCAGCCCAGGGACCCTAAATTCCTCCAGTGAGGCTCCACCTCCCACCAGTCTCTTCACTTCATTGGGTGTTGACTCCCTGGGCCACTTTTCCCCATAGCCCCCAGTCACACCAACTCTCACCAGTCTGGAGTCCAGTTGTCATCTGCTACTGGCTCTCAGCCCTCAGACCACTGCTCCAGCCCCAGCTACTTCTCACCTGCCACTCCAGAGTCTGAGCTGCTGTCCCTCCAGGCTTCCTCTTCACCTCTGCTCTGGATCCACTGCCTTTTTGGGGCTGGTCAGCTCACAGAGCTGGCTCCCTCAGCCAGCAGGAGAACTTTCATCAGCTGCCCAGTCCAAACTGAACAGCTAGTACTGTTGCTCCTTCCTTTATACTGGCAGCTCAACCCTGATTGGCTCAGCAGCCCTTTCCTCTGATTGGCTGCTGAAGCCAGGCCCCCTTTTAACCCCTTAGGGGCTGTAGCAATGCCACCACACCGCTACACACCCGCTGTAAATAAAATAAATTACTAAATGTAATATTGTCTTTGCTAAGCTGCTATAGAGAAGATTTCTTTTGCTTAATTAGTTCTGAGCAATTAAAGTTGTAAGCAATTGTAAACAGTATCAGGGACAGGGAAAACAAAGATTCCACAGGTCAGCTGTAATTTTTTTCATTAGACTTAAGAATTGGGAGATCAGCAAATATTGTAAATTCTTCAGGGCAGGAATCCTGATTTCCACTGGGCCTGATTTTGATGTCCTTACTCCCATTGTATTGTTTCCTTGATTCTAAAAGGGACTATTTATAGATTAAGGTGCTTTTTAACATGAATAAAAGGTATCATGATCTGGCCCTTTATGTCTGCACAAACAGTTTTAGCAATGAATGTGCATTGTTGCCAAAGAAAAAGTCTTAATGAGGAATAATATGAAGAGATAAAGACAGATTTTCAAAGTTAGGCATATGCAGACATGTGATTGTCTGACTCATGTACATGAATACCCAATATGCAAGCACAGAACAGGTCAATGCTTTTGCATTTTCACAACACAAGTTTCAGGACACACCTTATGTTGAAAAGCTGAGCCATAACAGGACAGCCCCTATACCTGTGTTGCCATCATATTACTGACAGAAACAAACACATTTCTCTTCTTAGGCTGAAAGAGATCATGGCCTGCTGTCCACAGTAGATTTAGCCTTACCAGTGAAGGAATCCCTACTCAGTCTTTTTGAGGCAGGGTGGAGGGGAAGGAGTGTGGTGGCAGCAAGTATATTTCTGAACAGGCATAATGACTCATTCTACCATTTCCCATGCCTAAACTAATCACAAAGATCAGAGTTCTATCTTTTGGCATAAAAGGAACCAGTACTTCCCCTGGTAAACATTGAAACAGTCTATCTTATCAACCATAGTCCATAAAGCACTCATGCTGCAACTCAATTATGCTACCCTGACTCCTCAGAACTGGAGATATCTAAGAATCACCTCCCAAACGTACTAAAGTTTGGCCAGGACTTGTGTGTGATGGTTTTGCCAATCAACTTAAGGAAAATACATTCTTTCTTGACCCCATACATGGTTATCAGCAAAAATCCAACCCCGGTGACCAAGATCAAGCTGTGAAACCAGCAACTGTATGTGGAAGAGTACACTTACCACTAACATAGTCCCTCACATTTAGGGGCTCACAATCCTTGGGGTAATATCCTACCAACAATCTTCTTCTTACAGTATCTTCAGCTATTCCTCTTCAGCACTTCCCATATCTGCTCTAGGTTTCCCCTCTCTGTAGTACCCAATTCTCCCCAGCTGGGCTTCCTCCTTAATTAGGCCTGGCGACACCCTCCAGGTGGGTCACTTGGTCTCTTTGGGTACATCCACACTGGAGCCTTAGGTCGACTTAGGGACAGTTAAGTTGACCTACAGACTGCTGCGTCTACACTGGGCGCTTATTAGATTGACTTAAGTGCTTCCTTAAATCGACTTAATAATATCACCTCTTAAGGTTGACCTAAGACTTAGGTAGATGTTATTAAGTCGACTTAAGCCAGTGTAGATGGGGAATAGCCCATAAGTCGACCTAAGTGACCTCCAGGCCCCCTCACAGAATTCCTGGCCACTCCTCCATTGACCTAGCACCGTCCGGTGTGGATGCAGGGCTGTGGACTCTCTAAGTCAACTTAATAAGGTCAACTTAAAGTCGACTTAAAGTCGACCTTGGTTAAGTTGACTTAAACAGAGCCTCCAATGTAGTTGCACCCTTTGGTCCCAGTAACCCTTTTGCACCCTCTGTAAAGTAAACATCCTATCAAAATACAATGATTTCCACTTCTTATCACCTCTGAGTTTTGGCTAGACACCACTAGAAAACCAGTATGTGGTGAATGGGAGAACAACTCCTACAGGGATTGTATGAGAGAAAATTTTTTCTACTTTAAGCTGACTCCTCTCCCTGTTGAGGAGAAAGTAATGGATGCAGGAATTGGTGAGATCCTAGGGATCTAGAGAGTTGGACCCCTTAGTCACATGCCAATATTTCCCATGCTCACTAGCCATCAGCCTGGCAAGCAGATTGAAATTTCTGTCCCTCCTACTGAGGCACAGAAATATTTGGTTCCAAAATGCTACGATAGTTGCCAACCTAAATAACTGTGAGTTCAGAGGGTTCTGGAGCGATGCTACTTTTAGACAATGGATAGAGAGCAACCCTTCATTGCCCCTTCATCTACTGACCAGCATACCATTGGATATAGCCAGCTGATAGATCTGTTACTACTCAAATTTTCTCTCTTGTGCTCCCAGGGGTTCACAGCTGGAATGCTTGGCAAGGAGTCAGCATGGTTTACTCTCATAGGCTATGTCTACACTGGGAAGTTAGTTAGAATTAAGGAAGCTTAATTAGTTCGAATTAAGGGCTTCCTTAATTCGAACTAATAAATTCGAATATGCTATTCGAACTAAGGGTTCATTCAAACTAGTTAGTTTGAATTAACCAATGTGGCCATGTTAGTTTGAACTAATTTCTCACTTCAAACTAACCAGCCCATTGAACTCAATGCAATTCGTTAATTGGAACTAAGCACGTGCCATGAATGGCACGTGCTTAGCTCGAACTAAATTTTTCTAGTTCTAATTAAGTTAATTCGAACTAACTAAAATTAGTTCGAATTAACTTATTTGAACTAACTTTAGTAAGTGTAGACATAGCCATACAGCCCAAGTTTCATCAGTTCAGCACTTCGAAACAGTTGGAGTGGGATCCCTAATTTGCAGTGGGCACTCAAAGGCTGCGTCTACGCTTGTAAATTAAGTCGACTTAAACTTGCTTAAGTCAACTTAATTTACCCTGCATCTACACTGCAGCTTGCTTAAGTCGACTTAAGGAAAATAAAGTCGACAATGAAAATTAACTCGACTTTATAAAACCTTTAAATTCAACTTAAGGCTCAAGTCGACTCCCTAGAGTCGACTTAAGCCCGTGTAGAAGTGGGGTAGCCCTAAATTGACTTAGGGCTACCCCAGGACTACACCAATGCCCTTCCTGCTGGGGGGGCAAAGGGGGAGCCTGGCATGCCCCCCCACAGGGCAGGGCAGAGCCCTGCCCACCCTGCCCCTATGCCCTGCCAGGGTCCCTGTCCCACTTTGCCCCATTGTACATATGTACAATGGGGCAAAGGCTGAGCCCCCTGGCACTGGGCAAGGGGTGCCCCCTCTGCCCCTGTGGACCTACCCTAGGTCCCCCTAGCCCCTAGAAGTCGACCTAGGCATCTAGTGTGGATGCTCTAGGTTGACTTTGTAAGTTCCCCCCAAAGTCAACTTTAATTTTAAGTGTAGACTCACTAAGTCAACTTAACGAAGTAGACTTAAAGTCGACTTAGTTAAGTCGACTTAGTTAAAGTCAACTTAAAATTACAAGCGTCGACATAGCCAAAAAGTTTAGGGATTAGTAATTTTTTCTTTAAAATGTCATGTAATTTCTGCCACCATTCATCTGGATTTTGTAATAAAACAAATGACTAACAATTTTGTTAATAAACCTGTTTTGTGGGAACAAGGCTGGATCTATTTCTTCATTTTATTTCTATTTACACTTTTGCTTTGATTTGATACCTAATAATCTCTCTGTAACTGTATTACACATTGAGCTGATTTTCTTTAGTGAGTCATTGGTATATTGCATGGGCAATTTGCTATGGGGTAAATTATACACTATTTTCAAAAATGCATGTAAAAGGTATTCACTTAATCTGATTTTCTTGTGCACATACTGTGAACATTTTATGGGACAATGAGATGCAATTCAAGTAATCTTATTGGCTTAATGAAAAGAGCATTACTTTTAAAAAAAGCCCCTGTGAATACTCATTGAAACTTCTTCAGCCATAAGACAAAGATGTTTTCCACCCTGCTCTAATATTGTAATAGCAATAGTATCCCTATAGCAGGATATGTGATCAAAATTGCTAACAAGTGTGGTTTATGACTGTTAGTTCCTTCCAGCCAATCAGTAATCCCTAGAAAAGACATGGATCTTATTTCATTATTTATTTTAAATTTATTTGAGTTTCTAGTGCTATTTTAAAAACAGACAAAGTCAGTTATGGTGCAGGAAAATAACAGCACCTCTATAGATATCCTAGCTAAAAGAAGGCAAGATATACAGTGGCCAGGATGTTAGGGTAAAGCTTTTCAAAAGTGACCTAATTCTGTTCTACTGAAGTCAGTAGTAAAACTCCCATTGACCTCAATAAGAACAAAATGAGGCCAACACTGAATGCTATAGACAATCTCAACCTTATTCAGAGCCAGGATAGAGACCTTCCATAGCTTACAGGGTATGCAGCCTCTGCCCTGTGGATGCTTTATTTATGCAGACCTGCTGATGCAGGACTTCGACACTGGGTGAATTTCTTCTTTGTGTGTTGGAGATTTAAACTTCTACAGAAATGAAAGCAAAGCAAGTCAGTGAAGTTTGTTCATGTATTTTAGTAACTTGTATAATTTAGCTCATGGACAATGATTTTGCTTTCCATTTGTGGTCTGCATAATCATTAAAAGTTGCATTTTTAGATGAATACAGTAAAAACAGAAAAAAACATTATTGTAAAGTATGACTATGCAAAGAAGAATTACAATAGTGTGCAACTTAACTTTGAACACTGATAAAGATTTTCAAAAATATAAATTAGGCTTATTTGCAGTAAGTCAGAGAATGTTAATTGTGATGGTGATGGACACAAACAAAATATTTTGTTTTATACAAATATTTAAAAAGAAATATAATCTTTTTCTTGTGGCAGCAGTCAGCTTTTGATATGAAACACAGGCCAAGAGTTTGCATTATTGTGATCAAATTACAAAGCATCTTCCAAAGATCAGTTTAAAAGAAACAGTATATTAACATAATGACTATGCAACAGGTAATTATGGGGGCAAAACAACATTATCTGAAATGATTCTCCTTTAAAATGTTGCAACATTTCATGTCATTGAATGTCATAGGATAGAACAAGGCCTGTAAAAGCATATTGGAAAAACATTTGTGAAGCACAATAATCAGAATTCACATTTTTTTTGCTTGGTTCCATCACTACATAAAATAAAACATTCAAATACACAACAGAGAGAGGATCACATGATGACAAAAGTATCACTTAAGATATTTCACAAGATATATTTCATAAATCTTCCGTGTCTATGAAGCAGTTTCATGCAGTTTTCTCTATATCCATTTTCAAATGTCCCTTCCTTTACGTGGCAGCTGCCCCAAAGCCCATTTACAGTCAATGGATAAACCTCCCATTGATTTCAATAAACTTTGGATCACATCCTTAAGGTTCATTCATTTAAATGTTGCCTAATGGAATCAAAGGTTATGTCTACACTAGAAAAAGTTAGGTCAACTTTGTTAAGTTGACTTAATAAGGTCAACTTTAAGTCGACTTAAAGCTGACCTTATTAAGTCGACTTGATAAAGTCGATTTAAGAGTTACTCTATGTCCACACCATCCTTAAGTAGACTTAATAACTTAAGGCTTAAGTCGACCTAATGGGTGGTTCTTATTAAATCGACTTAAGCTTTCATTAAGTCGACTTAAGGAGTCTGGTGTAGACAGGGAGTAATCTAGGTCGATTTAAGCCTTCTTAAGTTGACCTAAATTGCTAGAGTAGACATACTCATAGGGATTTAAGAACATGTTTAAGGACCCGTTTCAGGAAAACATTTCTATTCATGATACCACTTCAGCATATGCATAAGTACTTTCCTGAATCCAGGCCATGTGTACTGCACAGAGATGGATTTAAAAATGTGCTTAAATGCTATGCTGAATCGAGGCCAGAGTGCTCTATGGTCACTCCAAATTTTGCAATGGCATACCTCAGCAAATAAGCCACCATCCAATTGATGGTTTTGTGTTTGAAAGATGAATAGAATCATAGAATGGGAAGGGACCTCGAGAGGTGTATTGGTATATTGCATGGGCAATTCCCTGCACTCAAACAGGAGTAATTATTATCTACACCACCCCTGGTAGATGTTTGTCTAACCTGATCTTAAAATCTCCAATGCTAGAAATTCTACAGCCTTCCTAGACAATATATTCCAGTGCTTAATTACCCTGACAGTTAACGAAGTTTTTCCTAATGTCCAAGCTAAACTGCCTTTGCTACAATTTAAGCACTTCTTGTCCAATCCTCAGAGGTTAAAGAGAACTATTTTGCTTCTTATCCTATCCTCAGAATAGAGGTTAAGGAGAAAATTTTTCCCCTCCTACTTGAAATCTTTTATGTACTGGGAAACTTGTGTGTCCCCTCACCCCACCCCACCCCAATCCAGCCTTCTGTTCTCCAAACTAAACAAACCCAATTTTTTCCAATCTTTCCTCATAAATCATGTTTTTCTAGAACTTTAGACATTTTTGTTGCTCTTTTCTGGACTTTCTCCAATTTGTCTACATCTTTCCTGAAATGTGGCACCCAGAACTGGACTCACTGAGATCTAATCAGCATGAAATAGAAGTGAAGAATTAATTCTTGTGTCTTGCTTACAACATTACTGCTAGTATATCCCAGAATGGTGTTTGCTTTTTTTTTTTTTTTTTTGCAAGTGTTACACTGTTGACCCATATTTAGCTTGCGATTGATTCACTATGACACCCCTCACCCCCACCTGCTACCTTTCAGCAATCCTCCTTCCTAGGCAGTCATTTCCTGTTTTGCATATGTACCATTAATTTTCCCTTCCTAAGTGGAATTCTTTGCATTTGTCCTTATTGAATTTCATTCTGTTTACTTTAGACCATTTCTCCAGTTTGTCCAGATCATTTTGAATTTTAATGCTATCACCCAAAGCACTTGTGACCCCTCCCATCTTGATATGGTCCGATCTAATCTTTGCTTCCTGTCATTTTTCATAAAGTTCATTTAGATATCTTGCTATCTAGGAAAAGTGTTTACATGCAGATTAGAAAGGAAACATTTAGGATTAAATCAACATTTATTACATGCCAAGTTACAGTTCACTGCATTCCCATTTCTGTTTGTACACAAAGTACTATGAAAAACTGAAATGATTTCACCAGAAACAAATGAGGTACACAGAAAAGTTGGCCAACAGACAGAAGTGTATTTATAAACCAAACTGCCCTAACATTCAAAAGCTTTAGTACTCCATTAGATCGCTTCATACAAATTAGAGATGACAGAATTCTTGTTGATCCCCTGTCAATTCAGGGTGTTCTCTCTTTGCTAATTCATTCACTGGAGGCTGATTGGCAACTGACAACTAAATGAAATAGAAATATCTGGAAGTGCCAAGAGAGAGTACCCTGTTTGCAGCACTGAAATGCTGATTTCCTCCTGCAAAGCACTGAGCTTCTCATGCTCCATTATTTGTTTAAAAAGGGGAGAGTATGGAGCTCAACACTTGATAGGACAGGGCCTTTAGCTGTATAGTAAGCATAGTGCCCTTCATTTTTCTTTAACCTACTGTTATTAAAACAACTCTCACCCCACTCCTGGAGTCTTTCTTACTCTGCTGTAGAATGCACAGTCAATACATCACAACCACCCTGGTAGTTTGGAACTGACTCATTTCCATTTTTTTGGACATGTTCCAAAAATTGGATTGCTCATCAATAATAAAATGATAGTAGATTAGGAAATGTCTTTAGTTGCTGCACTGCTTTTAATCACAGTCTAACATGTAGGTGAAACTTTGAGCTCTGTAAAGGTAACCCAGTAAAAGAGGTCTGATGACATCAAGGGCAGTCTTTCAAATTCTCCTGATCATTTCTACATTCTATCAGCTAACTTTTGAAATAAAGTTTGTGTTAAACTGCCCCTCAACACATTTTCCCTTCAGAATCAGTGAGTTTTTTGCCTTGCATATTTCACTGAACTCTGAGGTCAAATGCAACTCTGAGATTTCACATGTATTGTGTCTCTGGCCCACATCCTCAACCAGGCTCCTAACCCTCATTGATTTCAGTAAAAGTTAGGTATCTAAATACCTTTGAGGACCTGGATCTTAAAATTCAGTGTAGAATGTACAATATGTATCACACCATATTGTTTTCAGTACTAGAGACTATAAGAAAATATTATGGTCTCTTAGACAAATCCAGAGAAGGGATGATATTCAATAGAACTCTAGGGTCTTCCAATTTAAAATAATAAACCTTTATCTACCGAAAGCTATTAGTTATTTTCTTTACTCTTTGTGGAAATATCCTCTGATACAGTGAAATCTGCACTAAGGCCCATCTCCAATAGACAACTCCTTGTCCTGTAAATTCCTTTTAAAGCATCCTCAAGGAATCTTTTGTTTGACTTTTTCTTCAATTACACAGCTGAATTTTCACTTCAGACAAGTTTCATTGTCTATAGAAGGTCAGAAAGCAAAATGGAGTGTACTTTTATGCAGTGAAGACAAATGATTTATGATACAAAAGTGCTAATTAATTTTGCCAGCCAACAATAGTGAAACAAGTAGTCAGCTCAATCTGGAAAGTTCACCACTTGCACAATATCCACAAACATCAATGGAAACTCTGCCTGTGGAGGGGTCGCATGACTGGGTCTTACAATATTGGGATGTGTCTCATCATGGAAAACAACCTGAAATACATAACAATTATTTTTTATTTCTGAACAGACATTTTCATTTAAACATACAAGTATTATAATGGCCATTATGAATCAATTCATATTACAGGTGTACTAAAACTGCTGCTTTTTAGTATTGGCTCAGCAAGAGATACACACAGACAGATAGAATCAATTTTTGGAGTAAAGTGTGGGCAACATGGTCTTCTGAGGAAGTAAAGGAGATCATAAACTTTGCTCTGAGGACTGGAGTTTAAATGTAATGTCTCAAGTAATGATTATGACAGTGGTAGAGTTTGAGAGAACAACAGATGGACCAAAGTCCTACAAATTCCACTGAGTGCAAAAGTTATTACAACCATGTGTAGTCCCATTTAAATGAACTGGGGAGCTGGGGAAAGAGTGAGAGAGAGAGAAGAGAGGTACTATGCTTAGCTATCTGATTTTGATCTAGTGTAAAGTGCCAGAGATCTGGTGAAATTAGTGGTGTTGCCCTAATTCACACTAGCTAAGGATCTTTGTCCTTTCTTTGGAACTCCAAAAATCTCCCAACAGCCAAATAATGATAGGCAAAGTGCAAGCCTTAACTCATCCCAAGTTTTAAGTGCAAACCCTTAATGATGGTCAGGATCCAAACAGTTCAGAATTACTACTGCCAATATGTAATATATCAGTTTCATGCAGTTTTCTTCTCCTACTTTCATTAACTGCTAATTAACTGCTTCAGATTTACACATACTTATTATCAGTATTATGCAGAGGACAACTAGCTAAATGGACCAGAGCAATAATCCATACTAGCCTCTTTAAAATAGGAATTTATAAAAGTTCAGGTGTTTTTTATTTTTAAAAGTCACTCTGTGGTAGAAAAGGTAGCTTGAGAATGATTTAATAACAGTGCTACTAAACCTGTTTTATTAAGGCTTTGTTAACTTTGGTGCAAGAGATGCTACAATGTTTATTATTATTCCATTTAAAAACAAAATTTAAAAGTTATGAAGAGGTGCCTAATTCAACCATTTAATCACAGGTTTCTCTGCATTTTTGTTAGAGCTGGATACAAAAATGAAAAAAAAAATAGAAAAGAAAATGTTTCTTGAAAGTTTTTCCCCACATTCCAAAATCAGCTATATAACTGATCATTTAGAAAGGTGAAAGTATGAAAATGTTACCCTATTTTCTTTCATTTTTTCATGAAATTCACATTTCATTTAAATTTCAGGAATTTTGACAACTCTAATTTTTATATTTCTAGCTTTTATATTGCTTACTGAGGTGCATTAAACAGTAAGTATTAGTGTTGAATTATCCCTTTTCTGAGTTTGTCAAACTTCCAGAATTTATAAGTAAAGGTAGCCAATCCAATAAACAAGATTGAACAAGGCAAAGGCTGTTGGAAAAAAGATACGAGAATAGGAGTCGATTTTGGCAACACGGATGTGTATTCTTCCTTCTCTCCAAGAACCTGTGCGGCAGTCTTCAAAACAACAAAAGAAGCTGGTGCAATCTTTGCCTTCCAGGCACTCATATCCATAATCCTCATCACGCTGTTGAAGGTTATTAATGTTGTTAATTGGTATTAATGTTGATCCAGGACGGACAGCAACTGCAGATGATTTCTAAACGAAACAATATGTTAATTTTTTTCTCTTACTATAACCAATCCTTATGTGTCCCTGGGCAATATCAGGGAATGCCAACTACAAACATTTTATAGTACTACACAAAGAATTTCACATTTTGAAGAAATCAGTTTTGGAAACTTTTCTAGTTATGCAGTGTTCTACATGATTAACTGATGAGGCCAAAGGATTATGAATATTTTTTACATGGTGCAATGCACAGTGGATTATGCTGGGAGACAGGAGTACTAGATAATTAGTTATGCAGACAGAGTTAGAACAAAAAACATTTTGGAACCCAGTCACAGCCTGAAACTTGGGTCACAAACTTACTGACAAGCAGAATGTGAATGCTACCACCACGGGAAATGATAGTTTCTCCATCTAGTAATGTCTTCAGAGCAAGCCTGGATGCCTTTCTGGAAGATTTGCTTTTGCTGAACAAGCTATTAAGCTTAATTTTAATGGCTGGTGTATACAGTCAGTGAGACTAGATGATGTAATGCAGAGGTGAGTAAACTACAGCCCACGGGCTAGATATGTTCCACTGGAGCCTTTCATCTGGCTCTCCAGCTGGGTCTGGCTGGCAGCCTGGAGCGCAGCTGCCACTTCCCGCTCCCAGCCCCACCCATCTCCCATCGCATGGGCCTAGCAGCGGAGCGTCCAGAGCATGGTGGCTGCTCTCCTCTCCCAGCTCTCCTACGGGCCCAGCTGTGCCCTGGACAGAGTGTGGTGCTCTAGATGGAGTACAGCAGCCATCCCCCCCCCCCCCCAGGACCCACCAGCGTCCTGACCAGAGCACAGTGACTCTTTCCCCTTCCTGGCTCCACATTTCTCCCCCAGACCAGTGGTGTCTTGGCTGGAGTGCAGCAGCCGCTCCCCCCCTTGACTTCACCCCTTCCTCCCACGGGCCCAATGGCGCCCTAATCAGAGTGCAGCAGCGACTCTTCTCAGGGTCCAGCAGCCCTGGAATTTCATTTTATTTTACTTACCCTTTGTATATATTTTATAAATAAAATATTTTATTTTTAATTTATTTATTATTTACTATTTATTATTTATTTATTTTATATGCCCTACTCCCAATCCTCTACCATCATGTGTGGCTCACCATAGAGCAGATGTAGCCCTCAGGCCAAAAAGTTTGCCCACCCCTGAAGTAATGGTCCCTTCCAGCATTAAAGTCAATGAATGGTAGACCCAGGCAGTTAGAAACCAAGAGCCAAATTCAAACTCTTCCCAGCAGAACACCATTCAAGTCAGTGAAACTGAACCAATGATTAACTTGACATCATCTGTTATCCATGTTGGAAGTCATATACCATATGGAAAGGCAACACTGCTACCCCTCTGTAAACGTATGTTAAATAGATAGATGTTTTAATTCTAGAATAATATCATCAGGTAAGTGATGGAAACCTTATCACCTGATATTAAAAAACAAAAATAACTAAAAACAGACTAAACAAAGGATGTTCTGTTCTGTAGTCCTGATTTTTTTTCTTCTTGCTCATGCTATTTAATTTAATCTTTCTTCCTTCTATTGGTCTTCTTTTTTTATGTTATTCTCACCTTCAGTTCCCTGATTTCTTCCTCCATGATTCCTCTATCAACTATTTTCCCCATTACTTTTCATCCCCTACTCTGTCCTCATTCCAACCTCTGCTCTACCACTCTACATTTGTCCTCTCATTCATTCCCCTTCTTCCAACTCCAGATTTGGGATCATCTCCTGCATTTTCAAACTGAAAAAAAATGCTAACTATATAATGCTCATGTATCCTCCATTTCCTTTTCCAGCACTTTGAGCATGTTGGTATACTGCACAAGAATGAGGCAGAAAGCAATGGAAAGAAGTACATTTAGAAGATAGGCCAAGAGAGGACAGCTTTTTCAATGAAAGCATTTCTATCTCTGGAAATGCAGAAGGCAACCTCTCTAAAAGATTTGTTGGTGCACATGATGGGGGCAAGGAAACCAACGTACAAGATGGCTGAGAACAGACTCAGGAACCAAAGTCATCTGGGATCTGGCCCTTTTGGAATGCTATTTCCTGACTTACATGGCCTTGGACATTGTATAGGTCTCTGGTTCCTTGCTACTAGAGTGGATTGTGCCCATGCATGTGGGCAGCCAGTAGTCTCCCAAAGTTGGTAATGAAGTGGTGCAATGCCCAGCACTCACTAGCATTGCCCCAAAGCCTCCAGAAACTTAATTTAAATGATGTATTTTAATATCAACTTTATCATACACATGGACATTTTGCCGAGACTATTGTTTCCACATTTTTGGCAGGATAGCCATAGGAGCTCATAGTTCTCCTAAAGCAGTTAATTATTGTCTCCAATTTTGTGGAAATGCAATGCTAATCACATTAGCAATCAACAGTTAGATGAATCTCCCATTTTATTATGTACAAATGTTTTTAAATGAGAAAAAAAAAGTTGTAGTTCAACTTTATTATTTATTACTACGCATACCAACAAGCAAAAAGATACAGGATCTGATTCACTACTGAACTAGCCTGGTTTCACACTTACCCAACCAGTTACACTATGTAATGGCTCAATATCCTTTTCTTTTTACCTAAAAATAAAAGTGTTTGAGGCATGTTTAGATTGCTTGCTCCTAGATTTTCTTATTCATACAGATTAAATTTTGTAGGAGAAGAGGTAATGATGTAGCATCTCAGTAAGTGAAACATGGAACAGTAGAAAAAGAAGCATATGCATTTAATAAAGAGGAGGAGGTACCTTCATTATTAGGAGCAAGATATAATTTAAACTGTGTTCAGTCTGGAAGACATAATGGCAACCCCCATCCACTAGAGTAAGTATCATTTACAAAGATCGTGTTCACAGCCCCAAATGCTCCTTTTGCTCCACATATGACTGAGACAACCACAGCAAAGGACACTACATGTGGCAGAATCAGGCTGTATAACCACTCTTTAGACCAGCAAAGGGCCGAGAATGCTGTAACGGCAATGAACTCAAATTCATGCAGGAGATGGAGAAGAAAAGAGAAGGACCTCAGTCACACAGTAGTGATCACCCTACCCTGTCCATGAGGACTAATGAACTGTTACACAGAAGGTCTCAGAGAAGAGAAGGGCAATTATTGGAGTATTCCATAGCCCAGAATTTCAAAGGAGGGAGAATCACTGGGAACAAAGAAAAGAGAAAAGATAATATAAAGTAAAAAAGAAATAATGGTGGGAGGAGAAAGATAGAGTGAGAATGAGAAAGGGGAGAAAAAAGAGCAGAAAAGCTGAGGATAAAAGAAAACTTAAAAAGTAAATATTAAGGAAAATCTAGAATTCAGGAAAGGCCAGAGATAAAGGGCCAGATCTTCAGCTTGTATAAATTAGCAAATAAGTTTCTTAGACTGCAAGAAGAGCTCTGTGTAACTCAGAAGCTTGTCTCTCTCACTAGCAGAAGTTGGTCCAATAAAAGATACTACCTCACCTACTTTGTCTCTCTAAAAGCCTATGACTAACGTGGCTAGAACAATACTGCATAAACCCTGCTGTTGAAATTTTCCTACTGTCTCTTCTGGGTAATCTGCATCCATGTGACACATAACAAAGACTTTTAAATATGGGACAAGTTCCAAAGGGGCAGCCATGTCAGTCTAGTTCAGCAAAACAAAAAAAGAGCCCCGTGGCACTTTTAAAGACTAACAAATTTATTGTATGAGTTTTTGTGAGTAAAATATGGGACTTTGTCACTTATGCTGTTTTCCATAACCTAGGAAATTTTTTAACAATGAATATTCTACTTTCAGAAACCTTTTTACAATTCCAGCATCGCTAAGACAATAACTCTTCATTCAAACTCCTTTATTCATGGCAACAAGTTTTCATCTTCTTATATTGTAGCTATCTTGCTGTTGTGAGACTATACAGACAAGATGTATATTTTGCTTATTTGTATGACATGGTTATATCTTTATATATTGTATAATGATATGCTGCATATTAATTTTTTATTATGTTCACCATTTGGGGGTTATTAAAAGGTTTCTATGATCAGACAGCTCTAGTTCAAAAAATCACTTGAGGGAAGAAGTAGCTCTTTTTCATAATGACTCAGATAACTTTTCTCTGGGCATTAAAATTGACTTAACCCTACAGCCATCGCTGAAAAGGTCATGTGACTACTAATAAATGAAGAAAAATGCTGTTGATGAATTCACCTCCTGTCCCTAAATGTTGGTAAGCTTTCCGTAGAACAATCACAGTTCTAATCAGTTGCAAATTCTTGCCTTTTGGTAAAATATTATGTTATCAGCATCCTCTTGGAGCAAACTACAGGAGCAATAATCTCTTACCAAATACCCAACTGGAAATAGAAGGCTCCTATAAGCCATCTTTCCAGAACAAGGGAGAATGAAATCTTTTCATAAAGAATTAAAATGAATGTTTTAATTAAGTTGGTTTTAAAATAGCACATCCATAACCTGAAGGAAAATAGAATTAACAGAACCTGGAGAAAGGAAGCTGAATAAACATCAGGGTTTGTAACTGTATGGCCTCTCTTTAATTAATTAGATTGCCAACTTAATTGTTCCATTTGGAATTAGAAATCTCACTGCTTTTAAACAATATCACTGAGCAAAACCCATTTTTCATCAGATTGGTATCTTTTATATCTAAATAAAAAAATATACTCCTCTATTTTTAGATTAGTTACTTAGGAAATGTGAGTTCTCAGATATTTTTGGTTTGGTATAAACATGCATGAAAAAATCTGGATGAACAGATGGATGCATTTCTCAGACCTTAAGAAACAAAGCATATGTATAATGAAAATCCATAATTAAAGTGTTCTATACACTGTATCATTAGTTCTTACCTTAGGTAAATATCTAGCTATACATTCAGTAAATGAGACTGTGCATACCTAACCAATACTGTATAGTTTATACTGCTTTAGGTGTTTTAAGTCTTCTATCATTTGGCAGAATATCACACAAATGCTGAGTATATGAAACCAAATTCAGTAAAGTCTGGGAATTCTATTATGTATTAATGCACCTCCATTATTTTAATGGATATTGGTCTGCCACTATTTCAAAAGAAATGTTTAGATATTTTCACTCTGATATTAGAAGACATTTAATGCTAACCAAAGCTTATTATGAAAAATATACATAAAATTAACCAATTACTTTCCTCACAGGTTGGGAAAGAAGAGAGCGATTCTTATTATTTCTATTTTTTAAATACATGAGATTCATTCAGCCCCACTGGCGATGGGGGAAGATTATATAGGTTAAAGTGAAGGGCAGTTTTTCCTCCTGTCTCTGGCTGGGGTAGGCAGCACTCCACCACCGCTCCCTTTCTCCTGGGCTGGTAAAATAACAGCCCCCCTCCTGTTTAAAGTTCCTAAGTGGTAGTCATGTTGGTCTAATTCAGCAAAACAAACAAGGAGTCCGGTTCCAGAAGTGTAGTCGCGTTAGTCTGTGTACAGGAAAAACAATGAGAGTCCTGTGGCACCTTAAAGACTAACAACAAATTTATTTAAATAAATTTAATTGATTAGTTAGTCTTTAAAAGTGCCACAGGACTCTTTATTTGTTTTGTCCTGTTTCAGTCAACCATGACCAGTAGACACTTATTGCAGGAGTATATGTTGCAGTGACCTTCCCCTGCTTGGGCTGGGCTGCCCTAGAATCATGAGGCTGTAAAGATGACTTTAAGTTACTTTGGGGTGTAGCTGCTGGAAGGGGTGTCAGCCTGACCAAGTCAATACCCAGAACTACTAGCAGGAGCACCATCTAGCAGTGAGTAGAGCAACTCATCACATTGCACTTCTGCTGTGTGGAGCTTCACACTCAACAAATCTCAGACTTTAATGCCCAGGCGTTATTTCAGTTAAAAAAAAAAATCCTTAAATAAGATTATAGCATTTGCTTTTCATGAAAGCAAGCGATAAAGTGGGATATAATGTTTTCTATGCAAGTATCCAAAAGACAGAAATGCTAGTCCCAATGAATCTTTAATACCTTGATCCCCCTACCACATCTCTGCTGCTACAGGCTTGTGCCTGATCCTTGTGTTTGGATGTGTTAGAATAAACCATGCCCCTGTGCAAAATCTTCAGTGGATTCCTCATTCAGTGGGTTACTGGATCTGCACTGGTAGATTCTGATGAAGATTTAGTCTTTCGGTTGTCCTTTGAAGCCATGGAAAATTACGTTCAATTTTTGGCTTAACTATATAAACTTATATCTTCGAGGGAGGAGGAGTTCATGTTCACTTGTGCCATTAGTAGGAAATGAATCCAAGGGTGAAAGGTTGTCGTGTCAACGACTTTTGACTGTTAACCTCGCAATTTGCCAGCTAACTTCTTTAGATTGCAAGCTTTTTGGGGTAGGGGCCTTCTTTTTGTTCAATGTTTTTACAACACCTGGTACAATGGAGCACTGATCAATGACTAGGCTTTCAGGTGCTACGATAACACAAACAACAAATATTAAAAAAAAAAAAAAAAAAACTTCTTGTAGAAAATAAAACAAAGACATCACAATTAAGCAGGCTCCTGATGAATTGCTTAAACTTACAGCTGGCTTGTGTTTTGATGACTTCTCTTTCCCTTTGTTCCCTTTTTTGTTGCTGGTGAAGTAATGCAAGGTGCCATATTCCATCAAAGCAGCAAACACAAAAATGAAGCAAACTGAAACAAAAAGGTCCATCGCTGTCACATACGAGACTTTGGGGAGAGATTTCCTAGCAATTGTACTTAGTGTTGTCATAGTCAATACTGTAGTAATACCTGTTCAAAACCAGAAACAAAGAGAGGTATGTCAGCAAGTGAACCTACCGACAGATTAGTTGTTGAGCATTTAATGTATTCCCTTTAGTACCACAGCAATCAAAGTGGCATAGTGTTCCCCAGTACTACAATCAGATCGGAGCAAACACACTCTTTCACCTACACAGAACTTGCTGACTTCTGTGAGGCTTCACTGAGCACAAATATATGTGCCACCTCAAGAGTCCATTCACACGGATCCGACTCGGCCTCTTTTCAGATCCTCTTTGTTCTCACCACACAATGCAGAGTTAAATAAACTGTAAAGGTTGGTAACATTTTCAATTTTTTATAAAGCATATTGTCATTTGGACTTTAAATATTTAAAAAATGTGAATAGAGAACAAACTTAAATATCTAGGAAAAAGATGCACTACTTAATCAATGATTCTTCAGGACTATCTGGGTGAAATGTAATGACTGTTGATATACAGGAGGTCAGACTAGATGATCTAATGATCCCTTGTGATCTTGAACTCTCTGAAGAGAGGAAGGGGCCTTCCTCCCAAGACTTACTGCACAGCCTTTGACATACAAGCTAATTACGCAGAAAAGCTGGCTATAGTAACTATGCATTCAGCATCTGCACCAAATCATACTTCATTAATATAGTACAATAATTTTGTATTATACTTTCTGCTTCACCAGGATTAACTTTAGAATACAAGGGCTACTCCAGTTTCAGATCGGCTCACCTTTGGACATTAAATAGTTATAAACATAAAGGGCCTCCATTATTTGTAGGGGCCATTTCATAATACATATGATGTTATCCTGATATAGTGTTAGATGGAGTAGGGGATGGTTCAGATCCATTCTACCCTAGGAGCAAAATGAGAGACTCAGCTAGATAGATTTTAAAGTATATTTAGGCACTTAACAATGTAGATAAGTATCTAGTGAGATTTTCAAAAATGCATGTCTCCCAGTTGGGTTTTTTTTTGTTTGTTGTTTTGTTTTTTAAATCCCAATATGTGCATCTTTAGGTGCCTTCAAAAATATGAGCTACTATGTTTTGGAGAGGCAAATTTCTGCCAGGGTTCTTCCACAGGGGTGAGCAGTCAGCTACATGTATTAGCAAGTCCCCTCCCACTTCAATGCACCATCCCCCTACAACAGCCAGGGGGGAAGGGATGGGCATGGCCCTGTACCACCCACACTACTCCATTTTTAGATTCCTGTTCCACAGGAGAAGAGGGAGCAGTAGCAAACATTCCCAATACTTCTCATGATGAAACCAAAAACAGACACAGCTATTGTAAGCAGCCATTCCATAGCTTCACAAGTGGAGATGGGGTGAGGAAAAAAAAAGTGTCTAGATTGCTCCTCAGTTTCCATGGATATAACCAGGTTTCCTCACGAACCATCCCTTTAAAGGACAGAAATAAATAATAGGATAAAAAATAAAGGATAGAAATAAACTTTTAACACAGGAGGTTTGTTTGTCAAATAGAGTTAAATTGTGATTGTATTCAAAAGAGTGGCATGGCATGATGGGGTATTCTCGGTTTTATTGTCCCTGAATAGGGACATTTTAGCAATGAGCCAGGTATCCAAGCCACTGCCAATTATTGGGATGGACTACCAGTTATTGATGATCCTAGCCATTTTCAGGTCTTTGCAGGAAGTTTGCATAAGTAGGCAAACCGGGAGAGGGGATTGGGGGTGGGAGGTAGTGAACATGAAATGAGCATGGCTTTTTGTGTTCACTCTTTCTGAATATGCTTGGGCAGATGTCTGGAAAAACAGGATATATTTTAGATTTGTCAGTAAGGGGAAATTTAGCTATCAGACTTGCAGCTTAAAACTGCTTGCTGAGCAATATTTTTTAATGATATGTCTCTGTAACTCCTGCTTTTGCCCAGTGATTGATTTGTTTGGTCAGCTATATAACATTCTTTTGATTGACATATCTCTGTAATTTTTGGGCTATAAGTGGGAGGGAGGGAGTTTGAGTCAGGCAGATTGCTTCATGGACACGTTTCAAAGGGTCTCCAGGCACAGATGGAAGGACAAGCTATCCAGAAATCTGTGAGTGATTCACCCAAAGACTGCCTCAGACTTGTAGGGATAACTATCATGTTTTGGAGTACATAAAATACCTATTGTATGTGTACATGCTTAAGAATAAAAAGTCGAGACTTCAGCAAAGGCATTCCACTGAGAATTGTTGGCAACTGATAAAGTAAAGCTTTAAAGTTAAAGCACTTAGTTTTCACTTGTCTGTGTCAGCCATATAGCATGTCCTTTGGTTTATTTCCTGACACCAACTCACAGAGGCTTAAAGTTACTGAATTGAAGAACCCTGGACAACACCCCTACATGTACCCTCCCCATCCCCAAATTTCATAACAAATTAGCTCCATTTAGAAGTAATATCTCTGATGCCCACCACCGCTCCATATGTCAATCAGCAAAACCATCTTGGGATCCAACAGCCACCCTGGTTCTTTACTGCTTACCTATCAGTCATTACCATTAACTAGCCCAACTGGCGTGAGTTATAGTTCCTGTACTATAAACCCCTGTAACATCTCTGAAACACATTTTAGTTGGAGCAGAGTAAATTTACAGTGTAAATTTAGAGCTCATAGTTCAGAAGGAATAGCTCAAAGTGAACAAATGTAATATATAGTTGGCAAGAGACAATAAACAAGGAACATAGGATACCATATTTACAGTCTCTTTTCAGACTGTACCCACACTTAGGTTTAAATACCATACTTTAGAGATAATTTATATGAATTCTAAATATCATGAGACTTGTCATATCATGAGGTTTTCCGCTCTATTCACTAAAATTATATGAAACTGTTCCTTAATTAAATAGCATAGGCTATGTCTACACTTACCAAAGTTAGTTTGAATTAGTTAATTCGAACTAACTAATTCAAACTAATTTTAGTTAGTTCGAATTAACTTAATTCGAACTAGCAAATTTTAGTTCAAACTAAGCAAGTGCCATGCATGGCACTTGCTTAGTTCCAATTAGTCAATTGCATTGAGCTCAATGTGCCGGTTAGTTCGAACTAAGCGCTTAGTTCGAACTAACATGGCCACATTGAGTTAATTCGAACTAACTAGTTCGAGTTAACCCTTACTTTGAAAAGTATAAACTAATTTATTAGTTCAAATTAAGGAAGCCCTTAATTCGAACTAATGAAAGCCCAGTGTGGCCAAGAATCGAAATCTTCCTGTACATGAATGCTATCAGTGGAGTCACGTCACCCATACGTCAGTATTTAAACAGTATACTGACAAATGAGATTTCTTTGTAACCAAATTTGTAAGTGTCCTCCTACAGACTGAAAGTGTTTATTCTGTTAAACTAGTACTTCTGGAGAGAGTATAAATAACTATGATATGCTAACAAGAGCAAATGTGGTTTATTTACTATCACTAAAATTAGAAACTGTTTTGACTGCTACTGTTCTTAAACTGATTTAATGAGATGAGTTGGGATGAGTGCTTTAACCGAATGTTAATTTTAACACAGAACAAATACTGAAAGGCCTATACGTTTAGACTCATAGGCTCCAATCTGCTCCTTGCCGTGGAGCAAAGCAAAACCACTGAAATAATAGAAATGGGGCCTAATTCTGATCTCGTGGAGTTTTAACTCCATCATTAATTTCAGTTAAGTTAATCACAATTTCTCCATGTGTGAAGGGAGACTCAGGCTCATGTAGATAGGAACAACTGTTATGTGTAAGGATCCTTTCCCTTCTGCAAACAGAAAAGGAAAGGGTGCCTTGCTCACTGAGGGTGCGACTACACTTGTAAGTTAAGTTGATTTAAGCTTGCTTAAGTCGACTTAATTTACTCTGCGTCTACACTACACTTTCCTTAAGTCGACTCAAGCAAGCTGCTTAAGTGGACTTAAGGAAAATTAAGTCAGCTTTTTAAAACTTTGTTTTAAGTCAACTTTCTAAAGTTGATTTAAGCCACTGTAGACCTGGAGTAGCCCTAAATCAATCTAAGTCAATTTAGGGCTCTCCAGGACTCCCCCCTTGACCTCCCTGCCAGGGTGGCTGGCACAGGGAGAGCCTGGCATGCCCCCCACAGGGCAGGGCAGAGCCCTGACCACCCTGCCCCTATGCCTGCCAGGGTCCCTGTCCCCCTTTGCCCCATTGTATCCAGGTACAATGGGGCAAAGGCTGAGCCCCCTGGAACTTAGCAAGGGGTGCCCCCCCTGCCACTGTGGACCAGTCCAAGGTCCCCCTAGCCCCTACAAGTTGACCTAGGCATCCAGTGTGGATGCTCTAGGTTGACTTTGTAGGGTCCCCCCAAAGTTGACTTAAAATTTAAGTGTAGACATGCTAAGTCAACCTAAATTAACAAGTGTAGACATAGCTTGAAAGACAAACCAGAGAAGAGAAATCCTGTGGCGCCAGGCCAATACAGACACAGATATGTTAAAACTGAGATTGGTTAATCTTTCTGGATTAATTTTCCCTGTGTTTTGCTGCTCTCACTGGAGAGAAATCATGCCACTCAGCTTAATCATGACCATGCAGACATTCATGCTGGATGATGAGAAAAGCATATATAGAAAACTCCTTTATGTGCACAGCTTCTGATCCACAGGGTTTAGCTCAGAATTCCCTGAGGCTTTCCTGTTTGTGCTGTGCTGTCCCCTGGTGCAAGCCCAGAATCATAATTTTAAAGACATTTTTATTAGTTTCTTTATCTCTGAAGATTTTTATGCATGGGGAACATACATACCTAATGATGTCCTTGCAGGCACAGCATCTTTATTAATCCAAAATGAGACCCATGAAAGAACAACGGTCAGTATACAAGGAATATAAGTCTGAATAGTGAAGTATCCCATGCGTCTGCTCAGATCAAAGAAGATTGTCATGATAATATAGTCCCCTATGAGGAAAAAGCCCACAATTCTAATTAGACATTGTAAGAGGTTTTCTGTTCCATAATTCTTTGATACTCTTGGTCCAAATACAGAACATATTATAAGATTTATAGTTGGAAACAATGTACTTTTTTTTAAAAGCAAAGCTACAGAAGGACTTTTCTCCATCAAAATAGATCAGCTGCAATTCTGTTTTGTCCTAGTCATTCACCGGACACATAACAATAAAAATGATTTCATGCACAATTTAGGCAAAATATGGAAGTGTATAGCTTGCCAATTCTTTAAATGCATGCAAGGACACATCAGATTTTTCCTTACCAGACAGAGTATGAGAAATTTCAGTTGTATTTCGCAACCCTACAAATGCAAACTGATACAGTCTCCAGTATTTAGGATCTGCGACTTCAACAGAGGTTTTCTTCCATTTGTATTCAATTTCATTTCTGGGATATCCATCTAGAACAAAGTAGAGCAAACCAAGTATTCATTCACAGTGTACAGAAAATATTGCTTTCACCTGTGCACTCTGAAATTAGATACAACCCAAATAAGTGGGTAAGAAAACAAGTGCTCCATAACATACCTGGTGTACTTTAAAGCCTTATCCCACAAATGTCTCACTTGTAAGCATGGCTAAATGTACTACCAACCAAAATGAAATGTATGTCTCAAATTAATAAAGCATTATTTCAGTACGGAAAAGGTTTAGCTTGTAGTGATTCTATTTCTTTAGAATGATAAATTAATGTAATACAAAAGAGAGGCATGCCCAGAAGCAGTAGCTCCACATCTCCAGGATTCAACTACCTGATGGCTAAACCCAGAGACCAAGACTGTGGCAGAATTTATGGACAATACTGTCCTAGAACAATAACTGAACATTCTACAGTATTCTGAGCTGGGTTTGATGATTCTGCCCCACTACCGCGGTGCTGTAGCCGGCCTGGATGATGTAGTAGTATACAGATGGGACTACCAACCCACTTCCAGAACTTAGCAGCTGTGCTTCAAGCCCTATGGGAGGACCATATAAGAGCAAACCCAAAGAAGTGCAAAGTGGGGAAATAGGAAAGGAAATATTTGAGGTATCCAGTAGGGAACAGTAAGGTACAATCCCTAGTTGACAAAGTTGAGGCCCCAGCAAACAATTCCAAACCAACCACGAAAAAGCAGAGCTGGGTTTTGTAAACCTAACAGAGTACTGTAGAAGATTCACACCCGACTTTGCCCTATTAACCGCACTTCTTACTAAACTTGTTAAAAATAATATCAACCCCTGGACAAATCATGTGGTACAATGAGAATGATCAAGCATTTCAGAAAAGTAGGCAGATTATTTGCAACAAGCCAGTATTCCATAGCTCCAATTTCAGTGAAGAATTCATCCCAAGAACAGACACCTGGCAGCACACTGCAGGTACAGTACCATCCCAAACTTTCATGCACAAGAGCACTGTATCCTCTACATAAGTAAAAAACTCTTAGCCCAGGAAACCCAGCACTCCAACCTCGAGAAGGAATGCCTAGCCATACACTGGGCATAAAGGCAGAGACACTACCTATTTGGAACACCCTTTTTCTTGGTCACTGACTGTGTGGCTCTAAGGTGGCATCAAATCATGAAGGACTTAAATGCTCCTTTACACTTTGGTACTTAACCTTTCAACCCTTTCAATTTAGAATAAAGCACTGGCCTAGGAAGGACCACTGGAATACAGGCTTGCTTTCAAGAACCAAAGAACAACTGTGGTAAGTGTCCTGACAGGCCCACTCAAGGCAGATGTTACAAAGCCAGGACTGGTGGGAGAAGGGTACTGTAAAATAGGCAATAATCCTTTTATACAATGGGCCTAGTTGGATGAGTAATTGTCTACAGGATCAAGTCTCAACAAAGTACCTTTTATTTTATAGTGGTAAGTATACTACAGGTAGTTCCTTAAATGATGATAAATTTTGAAGATTACATATATATTTCTTCCTCTCCTAGAATCTGAGCCAAAGCCCTCTGAAGTCAATGGGCTGATGATTGTTGACTCCAGTGAGTTTTGCATGAGGCCTCTAACTAGTAGAATTATGTTTAACCTTTTAGAGTTGCAGTGAAATGAAGTGTAATGTCATTCATTCAATTCAACAGAAGACTAAGCAAACAAACAGCTATTTTTCTGTTCAACAAGAATGTAAATTGCAATCACTGACTTGCTTTGCAGCCTATCAATCAATAGTCTAAATTTATATAAAATAAAATAAAATAAAATTACAAAGTATTTTACCACCTACAGCTTGAAAACTCCAGAGGACAGGAATGCTCATCCATAGGAAAGTTATGAAGCTGAAGATAACATTCAGCATTGATTGTCAACCTAATTAGAAGAAAAAGTTTATGAGTGAGATAATGTTCAAGTACCTTAGATCCTTTGGGCTATATATCAGACTTTATGCAAGTCATTTTGGCCAATAATGTGTGTTAGGAAAGGCAACTGTGCATGTATAAAAAGTATTCAGTATCATTTCTAATAAATGGTAACCATTACCAAATACTATTTTGCAGACCCATTTATGCTAGACTGCATGATCAGTTATGCTACCTGTAAAGTATTTCAAGTATGCCAATCCATTTTGTATCCTGCTAGCACTTCACTGATACAAGCTGATTAATATAGGAGGAGCAGCTCTCACTTCAGTAACAGAGGAGGGGGAGTTGTAGAAGAGTGCCACTTACCCAAGACTGGAAGAGCTCTCCATCAACAATAACAGAGAAGCTGGAGCTGTGCTCCCTCCAATGAATCCCTGGAAGTCTTAAACCTTTTATCCTTTATGTTAAAGTTCTGTGTTTTGCTATCTAGGGTGGGCATTTATATTTATTTTGTTTAATATTAGACTGAAGACTGCCTGACAACCTACTCTAATGGCTTGTCATAAAGTAGAATTTAGAATCATTATGTTTGATGCCTAGGTGTGCAATCGTGTGGAAGTGAGTATGCAGGGCCCCATTCTGCAGATTTTTCTCATCTAGGTAGTTTCAGTAAAGCAAGCAGGATCAGCCTCTTAAAGAGAAGAGTAGCAGGAGCAGTAAAAGTATCAGCCTCTTAAAGAGAAGATGGATAACATTTTCAAGAAACAAGAGCCCCAAATCACTCCAGAAAATAGGGTTTACATTTCTGAGTCATTTAGGTGCCTTGGGAAATTACATCTTACATCTATGCAGAAAATTTTCAAAGGCACAACAAGTTAGACACCCAGCTCCCATTAACCTCCAGTGGGAGGTAGGCACCCAGCTGCTATTTCTGCAGTTAAATCTCCCCTTCTAATTGACTACTGTACAACTAAATTACAGTACAAGCATTTATTCCCCTTGTTTTCTTTTCTGTGATTTGCTCTTTTAGGATAATTAACCAATAGAATCAGCCTTTATTTAAAATGAACCCATATTAGGTTTGGGATCATTAACGAGTGTCTTGAAAGGATCAGCTGATCAACCTCAGAGGAGGAAGAATAAGGAAAGTTGTCTGACTATGAAGTTGAGGGTGAATAAGTGCCAACCTTTCTCCAAAAAGTGCTAAAAAGGAGGAGACAAAAGCCACTGGGGTACTTGTAGCCAAATGGCCTGAAGTATTGTCAGATCCTGTTATTGCTCCTTCATACGCTATCATATGAACTTTGCTTTTCTTCATTTGCTTCCACCTTAGGTCAAATTCAGGCTCTCTTTTTCCATGATAAAAATCTGTGAACTGGACAGCACTGGGTTTTGCTGAAGGTCAATTACACTTCCTATCTTATACATTAGCATGAAGACATCACTCTCATCCACCACCCTGAGAAAGCTCATATGAATGCTCTTCCCTAGGCCTACAGCAGCAGCAAACATAAAAGTACAATTGAAGAGATGGGTATCAGCAGATTTGGTGGTGTTGCTTATAAACAAAAACAAAACCAACACTAAACTCTATAAAGAAAAATTTAAACAAAACAGGTGGTTATCAGGAGGCTCTATCAGAAACCTGCACTCTTTAAAATAAGAAAAAAAATTAAAAATCAAGTTAACAGTGTCCTTTAGAATCAGTTAGATTATTTTTCTTTCTAGTCTAGAGGATTACTACCTGACACTTTCCTATACTTTCAAACAACTATTTCCTGTAATGGGCACCCCTACCCCACATTATATATAAAAAATGTATTTATGACCATTTTAATGTGAATGCTTTATCTTTTATTCCACAGGCATAATTTTGTACAAAATAGCTACAGAGACATTTAAGAGCAATCCTGTTCAGTAAGTCTGCTGTCCAGTGTATAGCTGGAGTGGTGGCACTTCAGCAGCCAAGCACAAATTATGCTATTGCCTGTCAAATTACATTATGTAGTCTTATTTATCTTTACTTTTTTCTTGTACATAAATAAAACAAATCTGCCACTTGCTTCGATTTAATTTATTGTTCAGCAGTACATTACAACAGCCTATATTTTATGTTCCCCTTGACTAAGTCACAATTTGCTTATCTCCACATTTGTTTCTGAGTTTTGAAAGCAAAAGGGACTTGGGAGTTACTTCTTACTATAATTCTTTCAAAATCCCTATCATAATATTTGTTTAGGAACGTGAGTTCATTTATTTCTGTCAGTTGAAATTTTTTTCAAGTTGTAAAATTAATTGGTTTATTTGTAATTGATTGCAGAATATAACGAGTGAAAATATTAATGAAGAGGTGTATCTTTTATGTCTAGTTAATGACACCCTACCTCAGAGTATATAATACTCGTCCATCACTCCAGATTCGAAGCAAACGATTTGGAGTTGTGATCCAATGAGCATCAGATTTTCTTGAGTTCCGGAAGAAAGTATCCGGGATCCAAATTTTTCCAACCATATTGCTATTAAGCATAAGCACTTTCATTGAGCTGTTAAATTTCAGGCGGCTGTCATACCAAGTCTGGGCAAAAATTATATCTATGGTGTATTCCTAGAAAAAAGAGAAATAACCATTTTTATATATATTATATATATATACACACACACACATACAAACAAACCAATGGCTTTATGTCAAATTTTTTAAATTAAAATTAATGGCATCTCCTTTATTCAGCTACAGACTCCTTTGCACCACTTGAGGAGTAAGTTTTTGACATTGTGTGTGTATCCCAGAACTTGACAGTACTGCCGTCAGCAGTTTTGTATGTTCAGCATCTGGCAGCTGAAAACCAAACACCACACAGTTAGGAAAATCTTAGGCCTTTGAGGCAAGGTCAGTCAGCTACATACTTACAGTTTGCTAATCAGAATGGGAGGATGGGAGAGAAAGTTATGGAAGAGAGTGCAGAGTAACCTTGGTTTTAAGTGCCCCTGACATAGTGTCGTTATGATTAGAAATGATTTGAAGATAATGAGTAGTTTGCTGAAATTAGGAGAATTGCTGAAGTTACTATGCTGACCCTCTAGAAGTCTGCTTTGTTAGAGTTAGCTATAAAAGATTAGGTAAAAGTAAATACCTTGGAGCAGACTGAGGGAGCTTTTCTTCAAGCAAGACCTGACATATAAACTCCAAATCACCTGGATGGAAAGAGGGCACCTGAAAGTCACTTGAAGCCACCTCAGACTGTGGGTAACTATATCTGGGATATTCTAACCTTACTGCATATGTGTGTATGCTTAAAGTCTAATAAAAAGTAGTTTTTTTAAAAGCACTCTGATTTGCATCAATTATATATCAGCTGGATGAACTGTGTCCCTTATTGATGTAGTCCTGACACTGCCTGAAGAGTAATAAGTGCACAGTACTGCTCAGGGCCGTTCCGTGGGGGAGCGGGGCCCAGGGCCAATTGGCCGAAGCGGGGCCCCGCCCCCATGCTGGAGGGGAGCATGGTGGGCCGACTGGCCTGCTCCGCCCCCCAGAGAACTGGCCCTGGGCTGGGAGGCCAAGGCTGCCAGCGCAGGGAGCCAGCTCCGGCCCAGGCCCTGGCCCCGGAGGCCGCCTATTGCGGGGGGGGAGTGGGAGGGCAGAGCCAGCTCTGGTCCCGGAGGCCACCTGTGGCAGGAAGCCGGCTGTGTGGGGCAGGCCAGCCCAGAGGCCGGGCCCCACATGCTCTGCTCCTGGGATTGCCTGCTCTGCCCTGGGGGCGGGGAGGGTCGGCCATGGGGCCAGGCATAGCCCTCCCGGCCCGCCCCACTGCCAAAGGCAGCAGGGTGGCTGTGGGAGAAGGGGCTGTGGGGCCCACGTAACTGCAGGGCCCGGGGCGATCACCCCATTCGCGCCCCCCCCCCCAGGGACGGCCCTGGCACTGCTGACTAAGCGTAGCTGAGGAATAAGGGATACGATAGGAGCATCCCTATATCAGTTGCCAGAATAGCCAGTTGGGACCATAGGTACCTAGATGTAAGCTTCAAGGTTCACATTGGAGACAGAATTACTCTTCCGCCATGCCTAACATGGCTAGACCAAGGTTTCCAGACTCATTAGTTTCTTTTTTAAAAAGCTCTTTTAAAAAATAAACAGGATTAATTGATTACATACAATCAAGGTTTTCCCGTGAATCTCTCATAACAAAAAATATAGAATTTGTGTACCGGTCAAGTTAAACACATTTTGAAAAATTTGTGATGTGCAGCAAGGCAATACCATTTGCCATGTAAATGAACACTAATTGATTGGAGGCGGGGGGGGGGGATGCTTTAGGAGGAGGACACCACCACAAGACCACAGTAGGAAGGAAATCTTATTAAAAGGAAACCATATATACTTTTAAGACCTTACTTAGCATCTTGTCTTGATGGAAATTAATTTCCTTAATGAATATTTTATGTCCAGAACAAAAGAATGGTAATAAAAAACAAAAACAAAAGTAAGTGGGGGGTGGGTTCTCATTAGACACTTCAATCTGCACCAACATATGACAGTAATAACTGCATAGGGTGGGAATGATATGGGCAGGTTAGACTTGTTCTTCAGAATGCCCTCAGGGCTGTTTTGCACTTGAGATAAAGGAGCAACCTGACATCTTCTCTGAAGAGATTTTTGTTACTGCCACAGAGTCATATTAGGTCCTTAAGTCCCATATGGAAAGGACCATCCATGCATGGACATCTCTGCAACAGTGTTTCTTTCCCAACAGAGACCTGGCACAGGCCTCTCAGAGCATCGAAGTTCCAGGGAACAAGAAGACTTGGTGGGCCAGGTAGAGGTAGACTTTTCCACATAGCTCTCTTCCTATTCCCAGGGGCAGCTGCAACCACTTTGCCAGGGAGGGTGACCATAGGTCTAGAGTTTGGGTAGAGGCTAAGGTCTTCATACAGTTGGCTTTCATCTCTTGTAGAAATGCTAATTTTGATGGGGGGGGGAACACACCATTTCCTGAGGAGGGGGAATCTCCACAGCTTTAATTTAGAGGGTAATCTGCCCTATTATATAACATAAATGGTCTTGCATAGAACTCAATGCCATGAAAAGAAAGGTGTTATCAATTACACTGGACTCCACTTATGTATAATGCTCAATTATTTGACCTGGGTGACTCAGATACAGCCCCTAAGCAATGGTCTGTCCTGGAAACAAGTGTCTGTCATATAAAATTAAAACTGTCTGCGGGGGCGGGGGGCGGGACTAAATTCTTTGTTTTCTAAGAAATTAATATAACCAGAATATGTTCAGGTCAATATGTTTTTAGAAACATGAAAATCAACTGGATTTTACAAAGAAAGATCAAAGAAAACGCTATTTGTTAAGTGAAAATATTGGGACAGATCTTTAAGGTGGTAAACTAATTCCATGCAAGTCAGTAAGGCCATGGCCAGTTGACACCTGCTGGAGATTTGCCCCTGCCTGTTTCTAATAACATTTGCATAAGATCAATAAGTTGCTGCTGATTCACTAACACCAGCAAATCATTGTTTTTGTTTTAATTTTCCCCTCTAAAAAATGGGGAGACAAATACTTGTCTCGTTGGAGAGTTGTTAAGATTAAAATTAATGTTTATGAAGCACTGTCTGTAATGGGGTCTAGAAGCCCCATTCAGGACTTGGACAGCAGGGGGAGGAGACCTTTCCTTAATTGCAAACAAACAAAACTGCCACATCAATGCTCAGCTGCAAGAGCTGTCAGTCTTGGAGACAGACAGCTGAACCTTATGAAGGGGGCAAAGCCCAGTATAAAGGAGGAAGAACAACGAGAGGGCGGGGTTGTGGCAGAGAAACCTAAGACTGAAGAGCAGCAACAGCCCTGCATCAAGCAGCCTACATAAGTCACTTAACAGGACAGTCCTGTACAGACAAACCCAGCAAGAACAACAATAGCTGCAGAGTCTGCTCCCCTGATGTAGGGGCACAAACTGTGCCTTCATAGAGACTCTCCAAGAGAGTAACACAGAATCCAGCATGCACCTAGGACAAGCACTCAGAGACAATGCCACAGCAATGCCACAAGGAAGTGCATTATTCTGTATTCAGTGCAGGTTTTAGATGGGGTACAGTAAACAAGGCGGGGATCACTAATTGAATGATGATGATTAAAATACTGAACAGCTGTCTCATTCCCTGAGTGCTGTCCATCCTGTGCATTGAATGAAGCAAGGGGTCATGTGGAAAAATACTATGTGATCATGTAATTAAAGACTGTATCATAATGCACAAGGGAACAGAACTAATGTTGCATAGGGATCAATTCTAGAACATCTTAATTTTCAAGTGTTTGGTTTTGTAACCTAAATAATGTTTTAATGTAGGGTGTGTATTATATACGTAGATAAAACAGATACACAATACAAACACACACAAACGTTCTGTAGGCAAAGGAGAGGATAAGGTGGAGGAAAAAGGCATATGGCTTGTAGGAGAAAATAAAAGGTTAAAAAAGACAAGTAGAAACGCCTAGGTGCTGGCCAAGGACCTAACAAAGTAATCCAAAACAGTGGGCCTGAACAGAATGTACTGCAGACCTGAACTGAAGGTACTGACAAGAAACAGGTTGTAAAAGTCCAACTTCACTGAAATTGGCAAGAAACAAGCTGAAATTGCAATAATAAGTACAAAAATCGGAATGTACCTTGAGGAAGGTGGTATTGGGTGGGTCTAACACAAAGGAGATAAGGAAAAATGTTTTGCATAGTTTGGCCCAGGCAAAGGTAAGGTTCGGTCAAACCATGACACCTTGATGGATGGAGATGCCCAATAATGCATGGACCAATCAATGCGTGAATCAATCAGTATATGGACACATCAATGTAAAGTCAGATGAGGGTATAAGAGTAGGAGCCCAGGAGCTCAGATCCCATGCAGCCTAAAGGGGTGATGGGAAGTCCTAACATCAGCCCGCTCAATGGGCTGAACCGCACAGCCCATAACACGCCATGACCACATGGCTGAGTCATGAGGTTTGGCATTTCTTCTTAATCCCACTCTTCAACTGTTGGGTGTTTTCTTTGTTTTAGCTCCCTATATAAAGAAGAAAAATGCCACACTTCACTGACAGGAGAATTAGGACTTGATGGTCTTTTGGAGTGTGTTGTGGCAGATATGGCAATTTCCTTTAATATCCTTGAAAAAAAAATCTTATTCAATTAAGCTTAAGTATCTTTGGAGTCCATTGTATTATATGCAATGGTTAGATCTAATAGTGGACTGGGCTTGTAAGTAACATCTCTGGGGAGGAGATGAGATGAAAACCCTTAGAAGAGACATGAACCTCAAAGGATTGTGAACAATGGGTCCTACAAGAATGGATTTTTGGGACAGAATCCAGTGGTTTGCCTGAGGCATCTCAAATGCAAATGAATTCGAATTCTTGTTATGCAAAATCCCAGCCTTTTGAAGGTCTAATGTGAGGACCATTGTCTGCTGATTACTTGTTCCTGGGGTCTCAAGGATAAAGGCCAAAACTGTATAAAGGAAATACATAACTAAACTATTCAGACAACAGAGTCTTGTGGCACTTTTAAAGACTAACAGATTTATTAATCGCATGAGCTTTCGTGG
>ML685769.1:25261873-25278388 GCA_007922175.1 Pelusios castaneus | reverse complement strand
TGAAAGAGGGGTGGCAGAGAGGGGGCCCTCCATATACAACTCTCTCCCTTTCCCTATCACTTTCAAAGCATTCTCATCTTCTCTCATCTGAACTGACAGCCCTATATTGCTGAGGATTCATAATGCTCCCAGAGTCTGTACTAAGGATCCCCAAGAATATTTTTCCACTGAGCCCCTCTGTGCAGCTGACCCACACTTCCAAGAGGCTATGCTAAGGAGGGGTTACAACAGTAAGGATCCTACCTCCATCTTGACCTGATATCTTCACAGATTTTAGTGGATTTATGAATTTTGGAAGATGAAGCTCCTATCTGTTTCATTCTCCATTTCCTGATGGAACTGAGGGAAGTGTGGCTCCTAAGATTTCCTGAATAAGTGTGGCAGTTCCTATGATCTGAATCAAACTCGACATCTATCTAATCCAGTATCTTTTCTGCAGTGCTTGCCAGAACCAGATGACCGAAAATCAGAGTGTATGTAGAAAATAGTTTACTTCTATCCTATCCTGCATAACAATATTTTAGCTTTATAATATACTCCTTTACTGCAGTATCTCTCTCTCCAAATGATTATTTCATCTCTCATTTTGCTACAGAAAATTACATTTAACAATTGTATCACTTCTTCTGTTAGTCTTTCATCAAACCTTTTTGCCTTTCAGTGCCGCTGAGCTAAAATAAAAAGAGTTTGCTGTTTTCTCTTTCAAATTAAATGAGCAATAAAATAGTCATGCAGACTAAAATTGATTTAATCTGTGGCCACAGTAAAATGTGTGTTCATTCACATTTAGCCTCAAATTATACCTAGAGTTCAATGACCATGACACGTTAGCTCATATTTGGCATTTGATTAGACACTGGGCTCTTTAGAGTTCTGCTCTCCTACAACTTGAATAGAAAGCTAGCCTGTATAATTATTTAAAGTTTACCTCAATTTTTTTTCATCTCTTTTCAGCTGTGGCACAAATATTTTTCTGCAGCACTGCAACATAATTTAAAGTGAAAAGAATGATGAATAGTAGTGAGTGACCATGAAAGGCCCAGATTGTGAACTCCTTACAGAAAAGGTTGAGCAGTTACTCAGCTGAGAAGTCTCAGTGGGGAGGGGAGGAAGAATCAATCAATAGTAAAAAGTAACTGCACTAAGAAAAGTAGGAATAGTCACTATACATTATATAAATTAGACAACTCCTAAGATGTGTCCCAATTCCACATGGCATATGAAAAATAATATGCATAGTCAACATTCAAATGCAGCCAGACACATTTGGCTGATGCTTAACTTTTTGTCAGAAGACCCTGAGTAAAAGAACCTCTCAGGTTCTATGTGGATGTAACTGTAATTCTACACTAGTTATTGCACAGATTGCAAATCAGCAATTGCATCTGGAACACAGATACTGAAGCCTAACTAAAATCACTTCCATTCCAGCATGTTAAGGAGTACAGTGACACCAAAGAATAACTAAAATCCAACAAAGGAAACTGTTTGTTTTTTAATGTGTGTCTAGTAGTCTTATAACTGATTTTATACTCCACAATGCAAGGGTGTATTAAAAACTGATGTGCAGCAACGTGGGCATGACTTGCTAGAAGGAACATGCTAATTGAATCATATTTTATATGGAAAATAGAAAATTAAGAGCAGAATATGCCATCTTTTTATGGGACGGTAGACACGTTGCAGCATGTGACTCACCAGACGGGCATATCCTGGTGACGTTAATGGGGAATAGATCAAGTGGCCACCCCATCCAGCAGCCTCTGCACTGTCTTCACACTCAGGACCTCAGTCCTCTGGCTGAGCCCCTCATTTCCACCCCTTCTGGGTTAAGGCACATTCCCGTCCCACTTTACTTCAGCAGCCACTATCAGTCCATTCACCACCCAGTGGCAGTCCAGGGGAGGTGGGAGGGACCAGTGGCTTTGCTGGTGCTGGGCACAGGCCGCGAGTCCAGTGGGGACCCAGGGCCTGGCTGCCTGTGGCAGCAGGATCTACCCCTGACCCCAGCTGGGCTCAGCAGCAGTAGGATCCAGCCCCAAGTCCAGCAGCGGTGGGATCCAGCCCTGACCACAGCTGGGAACCCAGGGCTGAGCTGCCAGCAGCAGGGGCCAGACTCACACCCCATCAGGGACCAGATCAGGCATGGAGGCCAGATCATGCTGGGGGGCAGGGGGTGGGGCCTGAGTCCCAAACCTATTTTCAGGGCAGTGTCTCCCCTGGGAAGGACCCAGTCCTGCCCACTTCTCCAGGCCTCAGCCCAGGGACCCTATGTGCTCAGCCTGAGCTCCACCTCAACATCCCACTCCAGTTCAGCATGCAGTTCAGATCCCCTGGGCCATGTCCTCACCTCCCCAGATTCCTGTCACCCTTGTAGCAGGGCTGCATTCCCACCAAATCCTGGCAGCCTGCAGACCCTGGTCATACCTCCCACAGCCAGGCCTCCAGCACACCCTTCCTCCACAAAGGCTAGAGGAAGACTGCAGCCCTCTTATATACTGGGTTCCTGAGCCCTGATTGGCCCTGCAGTTGCCTGCTCCAATTGGCTACACCTGATGGCATGGCTTTTAACCCTTATTTCCCAGAGCGGGGAAATCACCCCGCTACAGAGACAAACACAAACACATTTCCCTAAACCAAAAGTCCAAACAATAGCATAAGGCTTGCTTCAACCGAAGTCTGAGACAAAGACTCAGCAAAGGTCTACAGTGCAATCTGCTTCAACTAAATTCCAGAGATGAGGAAGAATACCCATTTGGTCCTTCTCAGCTCATTTCTTACTCAGCTAGATCTCATCCTGAAGACTTAAACTGAAAGAAAGAGGTTTTAAAAAGAGATTTCAAGAAAAATTGAGAAATTAATTTGTTTCTTTTTCAGGAAAGAAAAGAAAATGTCCTGCATCTTGTCCTTATCAACATAGATAAATATTACTAAATTCTAGGGACTCAGTTTGGTGTGGGAATAAAAGGGTTAGGAGATCAAGACAGCCAAATATAAAATGGTGAAAATATGATCTAAGAAGAAGGAATGCATAAAATAAAGTTATTGACATTAGCTGTTTTATCTGCATCTCCCCAGCAAGCTGTCAGTGAACACATGTACACACGCACACATACCCCTGCATGTCAAGTAAGGCCTTCTAAGCAGCATCTCCAGTATTAAAATATTTAGCAGTCTTTCATTTATAGTTTCTCTAACAAAACTTCTAAAATGTGACTGCTGTCTTTGGCAGGTTATTTTAAAGTCCCTCTTTTTAAAAAACTATGGAAGCTGCTTCAGGCTTAGGAATGGATTCATCAATGTCAGATCCTCGTGGCTGGGACTAAAGCTAAAATTAAATCGCTTGTTTCAGCTTCCTTCAGTTCCTTAGGTCTTTAAGGCCAGATCTGGGAAGCCCAATGAGTCCCAATAGATTTTGACCTGTCAATTTGGTGTTCCAGATAATTGTGTTGATGGGGAGGAGAGGCAACAGGTGACTGTAGGAACTGTATTGAACATAACATTTCTCCAGCGCTTGGAACCTTTTAAGCAATAAGATCATTCCCATTACACAGATTTTCCTGTAGCTGCCATGTGAACATAGGCGTAGGCTAATGTCTATAAGAGATGACTGTGTACCAAAAGAGTTCATTTGACTTCCTAAATTATAATAATACAGCAGAAAAATCCATGTTCTTTGTTCTTACATCTAGTCCATGCTAATCTGGGGCATTATGAATGTGTAAAACAGATACAAATGGTTATATAAATAAATAAGAGTTATTTTAACTCTTAGGCATAAATTAGAGACTACTAATAAAAATCATGCCAGCTATTTAATTTTCTACCTGGGATATACTTTCTGCAGTTACAGCACTGGAGTGTTTGAGGTTTTTGTTTTTAAAAAATACAGGAGTTCCCATGGTGGAAGTGATGAATTGCTTTTCATTTAAGCATAAGTATGCTGTCTGTTGCCATTCCTAAAGAAACCCTAAAACAGAGCAGTGAAAGAGAAGGCTAATCAGGCAAACATCAGCTTAAGTTGAAAATACAGAAAAAGCCATGGGGTGAATTCTGATAAGGGCTGGGGTTCATCTTGCCTTTATGTGGTTTAATCAGTGACCTGTAAACCTGAGTAACTGAACCTCTTACTTCTTACATTACACCCACTCTCCAGTAACCAAAGAGATTTAAGCAGCCAGATCATCCAGAATTGAGCTGAAGGCACAAATATGTGGATGCAAATTTAGTGGGAACAGATTGCACAATATTTAGTTATGCTATAAAATCTCAAAAATGCTTTTACATTCATTCTGAAGTAAATTCTATTAAATGAGATTTCATCTGACAGAGAGCTATTTATTGCTACTTCAAAAACAAAATCTCATTTAGCCATTACTCTATGCCAATCCAACAAAAAACAAAAACTATCTGAACTAAAATATTATTGATATGCACTTTCTACAACACCAAAACCAAAACATGATAATAAGAATGTACAAGATTCAACCAAAAGTAATAAACAAAAGAAAAAAAATCAAAGTATAATGTACTTATTTCATGTGTCTACAATGCACAAATGCAACCACTGTGAGATATTATCACTTCTTGACTTGTGTAGTATGTGTATATATGATGGCATAAATACACCCTTTCTTGTAAGGCTCTCAAAGTACATTTAAACATGATAGCTAGGAAAGATGAACTATAAAAGTAACTACTACATGATAATGTGAAAACCTAATAGACAGAAATTAAGTTTGGTAGGAAGATTCTCACAGCTGGAACACCACATCCAAAGGCAATATTTGTACTGGAAGCTTATATATGATGTAACATCATTGCAGGCTATTGCCAGCCAGCTCCTCTCAATTTTAGAATCAATGCCTTCTTTCTTAAGATATACGTTGATCCATGTAGCATTTCCTCCGTCCTCCACAGGTCCTCTTGTCATGGCTAAGCTGAGAATAAGAGAACTTGCTTTGGAAGATGAGTAGCAGCCATCCAGCCCAGCAAAGCTGATGTTTCATAATCTTCACTTCAACATTGTGATGTTACCTGCAGCGAGAACATTGGCATTGGTGTAATGATCTTCCCATCTGATACAAAGAATCTTCCTAAGGCAGTGCTGTTGGTACCACTCCAGATGCTCAAGATGGCTTTGGTATATGAGGCATGGGATGACTACTAAATTTTAGACCAGGATCTTAATTTCCTCTATACATATGCATCAGCATACTTCAGTGAAGTCAATGGAGTTATATCAGTTTATAGCAGCTGAGGATCTAGTCCCATATATTTTTTCAATTATGCAATGAATAGTTTTAGACATGGAAAAAACTAAGTCAGCTGTGGTTTGGTAGAGTTATTGTGTAGACAGTCAAAACTGAACCAAGAGCTAGCTGGGTGTATAGGACTAAAAATTTAACCATAGTACAAAGTTGCCTGGATATAGAGTGTTAAAAATGACAGCAGCCATACATCAGAGCATTCATAGATGGCATGCATAAATCAGGGTATTCTTTCCACTGAAGGGCATTTAAAAAAAAAACAAACACCACTTTGTGGAGCCATAAATAGATTAGTTCCTATAGATATTAAGTCTATTAAAAGACAATTGTCCAGATTCTCAGCAGTAGGTGAGCTGCTTCAATATGAGCCAACTGCCCAAAGATTGCTTTAGCCACACTTTCTTTTCTTTTCTCCTCCAGTCACATCCCTTGCATCAGCCATAGGAAAGGGGAATGGTACTGCTACTCCATGCAACTAAACTGGCAGAGCCTCATGTAGTAGAGTGATCTTTCTATAAGTGGAAATGACAAGTTTAGAATGACTTTACAATAGCTGTGATGTGGGGCAAAGCAACTGCAATGTAAGATCTGGAGCAATAACTTTCAACTCTTGTGAAATACCCAAATGAATGCATAGAGAATGGAAAGTAAACTCATATTTGTTCAATACTGTGTATGTGTATAGGGTCACAGGAAATTATAAAATAAGTGTTTAATAATTTAACTAATAAACATATGGATTCTAAAATTAAATGCATGTCAAAGCAAAAGACAATTCAACTGTCAAGCTTACTAATGTATTATTTACTCATCTGCTGTAAAAACATATGTATTGTTTCAAGTTCCAGAGAGGTAGCTGTGTTGGTCTGTGTAAGGCAAAAACAACGAGAGTCCTGTGGCACCTTAAAGACTAACGAATTTCTTCAGTCATGAGCTTTCGTGGGCTCCAACCCACTTCGTTAGATGCATGATGCATCTGACAAAGTGCATTAGAGCCCATGAACGCTCATGCCCAAAGAAATTTGTTTGCCTTTAAGGCGCCACAGGACTCTCGTTGTTTTTGCTGTATTGTTTCAATGAACATCAAATAAATGTGTGATAACAATTCCAATAACGATCATATAGAATGACAGGAATAGAGAAATATTTAAATCCACTTTTCCTTATAAATAAAAGTAAATTGAAATTTATATTCTGTTAACAGAATTCAAAGAAGGGTTTGGGCTTTAAAAGCTGAGAGGGTTTCTAGAGCTGTGCAAAGGCTTGCACTTCTGACCTGACCTAAGAGTATAGCAACATGGAAGACATACTGTCATGAAAGAAAAACTACAAAGAGTTGTATATAACATGCATATGGAAACCATACAAATTGTTTGCGTTCAGTGCTCTAGAAGTTTAAAATCCTCACCCCATGTCTTGATAAATTTGCATATATGGGCATAGGCTATTTGCACAGCTGCACCTGTGATTTTTAGTAAGACTCATTCTCCCTCACCCTTTTCTCTCGCTCACCAGGACAAGGTAAGGGATCCCATGTTCCTCTGAGACATCATCGCACTCCAATCCCCAAGCAAAGCTGCAGGGATTGGTTCACTCTCAATGTCAGCAAAGTTCAGTTCACAAACCGATCATGAGCCAAAATCTGGAAGGTTCATACAGCCCTAGAAATAGATAATGAGCTGCTGTGCTTGGACAGCCTTACAAGAAATACAATAAATAATGTTTCTTACCGAGAACTATATTTACTTTAAGAGTAGGTTTAGGGCAGTATGCCATATAGATTTATTGAGATTTGTCCATTTTTCCTACTATATTTCAACTCCTCCTGGAGAAGAGAGAATAAGACTAGTTATGTGTGTGACATGCCAAAAGCACATTCAGGACCTGTCCCTTACTCCCTACAATACGAATAGCTCCCTCTCTCCAAGTATCACTCTTTATTATACTAGTCACTTTATATCCTTTATTATTCATTTAATAATATTCAGCATCACAGTTTCAGGTACAATTAATGTAGTATGTGGTGTTACACTTTTCAGCATAGGATGAATGAATGTCTATGGTAATGTTCTTTCTGACCAATGCTGTTTATATTCTGATATGTTTAATGTACATTGTATGGTACTTTAAGTAGTTTCTGTTATTTAAAGCTGTAAACATGAAAAGTAAAAGCAAGTGAAGTTTGTGTCACATTCCCAATGCACCAAACTGCAAAATTTCCTGGACATGGACAAATAAAGGATAATGCTCGGTAATCTTGTCATTTATACAATAGCAGCTACAGGGAACTGAGAGCCTCACCAACCTTTACAAATGAAGTAAGTTAAGAATAAAAATGGCATTTAAAAGTTAGCAGATATTTAAAAGTAGCCATCAGCATATACTACAGATCAAAGGACTGAATGGCACAATAAGATGAGGAAAACTAAGCCCTACAACTGCCCATGCCATTTCCTGTGCCTCCTGAAGCAACATTTGATATACCCTGTGAATCTTTGATGTACTCAGTGTTTTTACTCCTTATTAAAAATAATAGTGCTGTGCTTTAAAGTATGGTTGTTAGCTTGCTGTAACAGGAGTCTTCAATGGATAACCAGTAAAGGTCACAGAGAAGAAACTATACAAGCTAAAAAAAGAGTCAGAAATATTCAGGAATAATAAGGAAATAAAACTGTGTCTCAACAGAGCTTGCTTCTGAAACCAATGCCTTGGTCATTAAAAATGCTCTTAGTCAAATCTTGTGTGGCTACTACATGGTGCCAAAAACTAGACAGTTATGTTGTACCAATACCGTACATGGAAAATATTGGTGTCTGTAGATACTCACAGACCATATGTGTCTGAAAACACCTTTTATGCACAAGCACATGATTATCCTGTCCACATCATTTAAAATTATGTAGAACTTTAGTAAATTAAATTCTGCAAGCCAACACCTACAAGATGGTGCAATCAATGACACATTCTATTGAATATCTCTCATACACTTAGTCTCCTTTTTTCTTGCAAGTATAATATGTCCGTCAGGTGGAGGACCAAGATTAAAATCAGAAAGGTAATTGGCTTGCTCCTCATAATATACATCCTTCTGTCAAGCTATTTCAGAGACAAAGTGACATACTCCTTCAGTGGTATATTCTGTTACAAAATAAGCCTTTTCTCACTATGATGTCATATGAGCTGACTAAATAATAGAAGGAGATCACAACATTCTAAAATAAGATAATTATAAATATTATCCTGAATTATGCCTTCTAATTTTGGTAGTTTTACAATATTTTTTTTAAATTCCCTCCTCCCAACTACATCTCCCTTTTGCTTTGCATAGCAGACTAATTTTTCATATAGTACAAACAATGAAAACGATATACAAACTGTTGTGAAAATGAACAAAACGAACCAATTAGAAAAGAAACAAAAAAGTTGTTTTGCTCTAACCTCTTTAGGGTAGTAATATAAACTGTTACATGTAATAAGTAAAATGTATATCATGGAAGAGGTGTAATTTCTTGGTTTGTGTCTCCTTTACACTTATATATCACTAATCTACAGAAGATTTCAAATTCATTTTTATTGAATTCATATATTTTACATTATTAGTCTACATGCAGCTCAGCTTGTTTCTTGTGGCCCATAATCAGCCCCTTTTCACAAGCACTGAATACCAAAAAACTTCAAAAGGCTTTACAAGATAAGGCACTAAAGATGGACTGTACACTTCACAGCTACAAGATATTTAAATAAGAAAAATAATTCCAAACATCAAACTGCAGTATATTAGCACCCAAACCCCAGAGATTTGCTGAATGAAAAGAACAGTAGATTTTGAGGTCTTTAACTTGAAAGAAGTAATTGAAAGAGAAATTTGCTTCCCTTCTAACTCCTACCTCTGGCAAATCATCCTCTCTTTTTCACATCCTATACCAGCAGCAGCTTCCTGCTACCGCCAGCCAGATATCAGTGGCGAACATAAATGAAGTCTGCCACTCACCACATAGGAGAGGCTAACAAAAAGGCAACAGACTGGAGTTATGTCTTCAACCTAACACATCAGTGTCTTCCTTCATAACAAAATCAACTTCACCCAGAAGCAGAGACATCTTCTTTACTTAACCATAGCCTGGACATGGAGTGACAGTGGATAAGAGCCGTGTTAGTCTATTGCAGAAAAACAGAGTCCTGTGGCACTTTTAAAGACCAACAGATTTATTTATCGCATGAGCTTTCATGGGAGAAAATCCCACTTCGTCAGATGCTTTGATAAGATAAGATGTTTGAGTAAGGAGAGGGAGAACTGAGAAATAAGCATTATTTATTTTAGGATCAAAGGAAACAGAGAAAAGGCAGTAACAGCTAAAAAAGAAAATATCAGATTGTTATGGGTTTTTTTTATTTACACCAAATGAAACATGATAGCAACTGAGATAAAGCTGTGTAACTATACTTACAATGGAATGGCCTGTGGGTGGGTCACTGGCAGGGGAGATTGAACCTGTGACCTTTGGCTCTAAAGCCAGGAGCCTCTATTACCTTCATTGAAAGAGCTACTTCTCATAGGTAAGTTTGTAGCAAGCACATGAACCTCAGGCAATATTAAAGGCAGACAAAAGACCACAGAGCAGATGTGGGTTATATATTTGTGGAACAGTATTGTCCTTAGACAAATGTCAGACTACTAATACAATTGTCTGCATTTCACATTTTATACTTTTTGCTATAACAACTTCTTTTCCTTTTTTTTGTTTCACATTTTTAGAAGCATATTTCTTCATCTCACTGCAAATGAAAAAGTTTCATTAAATTATATATTTATGTCAAGTATACAAAGACATAAAGACTTAAGGATGGATGATCAATAAACCAGGCCACATGAGAGAAAAAAAAAAAGCCAGCAATAGATTTCCACACTTTACTTATTTGCTCATATTTGAGGATATTAATGTAAATTTCAAAGTAACATATTTAGCACCCAGAACTCTACTTACAAATAAGTGATATGCAAAGAAATTGAAATATTTAATTGAGGAAGAATCTTACCTTTAAAATATCACCAGTTTTTAATATGAAAGATTTTGAAATGAAATGATTTATTTGGAGTAAGTATCTGAATCCTAATAAAATCACCTTCTCTAAAAAGTATGAAACACTTGATAGCAAAGAAAATTCCAGGAATATTTACAAGAATTAATTAAATTAAATATGAACCACTGGTGTTTAGAACAGAAAGTGGAATTTGATGCCTTATGACCAGAAATTTAGAAAGCCATCCATATCTGTGATTTTTAGTTCTCTCTTGATTTTAAAAATGAATGGGGAATAAAAGGGCTCTTAGAAAGTTTTCTTTTGGATGGGGGGGGGATTTATTGGCCTCCAATATCATTGTTTTTTCCTTTGTAATAGGCTTCTTTATATATATATATAAAAATGTACACGATATCTGACCCAAAGTTGTACATCCTTAGTACATTTTAGAATCCAAAGAGAATGGTGATGTGAATTTATGTCATATAAATAAATGAAGCTATAGCTGACACGGGCCAAACTGCAACATTCTCTCCACCCAGCTCTATGCTAGTCAGCAGTTACTCACATGAATAGTTGCATTGTACTCTAGTTAGCAACTGCTCAACACAAGTAAGAAGATCACAGTCTGGCCCTACAGTAGAAAAGGTACAATGTTAACATGGGCAATTTCTTCAAAACCAGATTGTGATAATCTTACTCCACTAACCACCACCCTACTCCACTAAATAGAAAAAAGACTGCTCATAGTGTGAAATACTATTTAACATAATATCATAATCTAGCCTGTTAAGAGCACTGAAAGGTGAACAAATACAGAACAGGGAGGAGGGCAGAGCACACATAAAGATTACATATTCAAGAAAGAAAAGAGTCCAAATCCTAAAGTGTTTGCTATCATTCCGATGCTATTTTCAGCAACATTTTTAAGTGCTGAAAAAAAAAAGACAAACATCATGAATGGGTTATTTGTTACTTCCAGGGGCTATGGCTATGTCTACACTGGCAAGTTAGTTCGAATTCAGGAGGCTTATTTCAAACTAACTAAAGCCATGGCTACACTAGGCTTTAATTAGTTCGAATTAAGGGCTTCCTTAATTCAAACTAATAAGTTCAAATAGGGTATTCAAACTAAGGGGTTAATTCGAACTAACTAGTTCTAATTAACCAGTGTGGCCATGTTAAGTCGAACTAATTTCTTAGTTTGAATTAACCAGCCATTAAAATGAATGGGGATCGCTAATTCGAACTAAGCAAGTGCTTGCTTAGTTCGAACTAACGTTCCACTGTGGCCATGCTAGTTTGCACTAACTAATTCGAACTAACTAATTCGAACTAATTTTAGCAAGTGTAGACATAGTCTATAATGTTTATCTCATGTCTCATAATCAACACCTGCTTTCTTGTTGCTCACAGTTACATTATAAGCATGGGCATAACAATATCAAGAGGGTCTCCAAACTCAAACAAAGTGGAATCCCCTAATACAACTGTGATGTGCTCCTTCCCACCCACCTACAGTATCCACCCTACCCCACTATTCTCATTTTTCCAATATCCCTAGGGATTCTGCCCTTCTTGAATTCCAAACCTCATAGTTCTTCCCTTCTTCTACCTCTATCCCAAGTCTGGTCCCTGGTGGCTATGCTCCTCTCCTCCTGGCCCTGATGAACCTCTGATGTTATAAAGTCATTCAGTGTAAGGCCAGCAGGGACCACCAGGACATCTAGGCTGATCTCTTGAATATTATTTGCTATACCTTGGGATAGGTGGATGCTTAGCCACATATGTTGTTGCCATACTGGAAAGTTTCAAGGATTACCAAAGGAGACTAGGTGTGGGAAGAGGAGGTGAACAAAGGAGAACAAATGGGGTTGTAGAAGCTTGCTAGAAAGCGTCTGACGAAGTGGGATTTTCTCCCACGAAAGCTCATGCGATTAATAAATCTGTTAGTCTTTAAAAGTGCCACAAGACTCTGTTGTCTTTGATGGACATCTAGTAACTCTTCCCTCCCCAGTGCACCTTTCCTCTCTCCTCTGAGGCTTTCCACTTACTCCTTCTTATACAGCCCACTCCACGAGAGTTGCTGCAGATCATGGCAGAGGTTGTTAGGGTAGAATGACTATTTTTAGTCGCAGGTCATGCTGTCTAGTTTAGGTTTTTCTAAGGTACTGTTGCGGGGTAAGCCCACCCCATCTCCCTTTGGTGTGGAAAGTCCAAGAGGGCATGAGGGAAATGGGTGCCTCCATAGCTTCAACTGGTTCCCGGGGCTTCTCCCAGGTTACCGTGATATCCGCATGTTTCCATTAACTGTACCTCGGATCCAGGCAGCACAGCCTAACGGCCAGAGTTAATAACAAGCCCTGGGTTCAGGGTGGCACAGTCTAGTGACCAGAGTTAATAGCAGGCCCTGGGGTCAGGGCAGCATGGCCTAGAAGCCAGAGTCAATAGAAGGCCCTGGGATCAGCTCGGCACAGCCTAGCAGACAGGGTCATTAATGAGGGGGGCATCCACTATTGGGTACACTGCCCAAGTAGGGGAGTTCAGGCCCTCCCGCTCCATTGAGTCCCAGCCCAGGGCCCTATCAGTGCTGGAGGTACAGCACCAAGTCAACAGGGATCCGGTCCGAAACACGCTGACTTTGATCCTGCACCTCCACCGATTCCACCACTCAGGCCCCCTGCACTACTTCCTGCTCAGTCATTGCAGAGGTCTGCCCACAGGGCTCCAAGCTGCCCATTCTCCCCTAATGCAGCAGTCACCATCTGCTTCCCCTGAAGGTCCTGGAATCCACTGGCAACATTGATCTCCTGGGCGTCTGGCTCTAGGGGATCACCAGAAAGTAGCTGCTCCTTGATAAGGCCTCTCAGGTTGCTCCTTCTCACTGGCAGGGGTTAATGCGACTCCTCACAAGGAGCCGCCAGTGCACATCCTTTCTCCTTGCTGGTCAGCCCTGAATGAGCTTGGCTGTTTCTTTTTATACTAGTGCAGCAGTTGAAGCATGCCCAGCAGGGCTTAAGGGGCGGGGTAAGCCCACCCCATCACAGGCACTTATTACCTTGATATCTAAGAAACACATACATTTCTTGCTTCCTGAGAGCTTGTGTTCAGACAGACCATTATAAAATATTATGTATAAAACGCTGAACTTCTTTATAATTATTTCAGGTAAACTTCACTTTATAAAAGCTCATAAACTTCCAACACTACAATGAGCACGTCCTTAAGTACTCACTTGCTATATTAATGCAAAACTTTGTCTTATGTTGTACAGGTGTGTATGAGGGGAGGGGGGAAAGGACCTGCATGCATAGGAGCCAGAAACAATCTCAGTTCTTATGTTCATGGGACTGCAAGGATTGCTAAAAGCTAACACTGTCAGGAACAACAGCCAGCAGAGAAGACACTTTGCAAGTGACGACATACACTGTGCCTTTTTTAAGCTGCCAATTTTTTTCCAGAGAAACTACACATATTTTAAAAATGAAATACTGCAGTTGTTAAAGAAAATGCCATACAACCAATTTCAGTCATGAATGCTGTTACTTCAAGCTTTTACAGAATAGATCCTTTTATATATGATGGGCCAGATCTTCAGCTGGTGTCTATCAGCAGATCTCCTTGAAATCAAGAGAGACATGCCAACATATGCCAATGGATAGGATGAAGAGACTACATAGGCATTTTGGAATAGGCAAAAAGATGCAGTTTCATATTCCCACTTCTCCCCTCTGAAAATTCCTCCATTAACCATAGTTTCATTCACAATTGCCAGCTCAATGTTTCTTATTTTTTCTTCATTTATTAAGATTTGAATTGGCGAATCCTAAAAAAATTTGAGCCAGATCTTTAGTTAGTGTAAATCAGCAAAGCTCCATAGATTTTAGTGAACTATCGTGATTTACAGAGGGGTAGCCGTGTTAGTCTGTGTACATCAAAAACAAGAAGAGTCCTCTGGCACCTAAAAGACTAAAATTCCTTCAGGCATAAGTTTTCGTGGGCTCCAACCCAGCTTATGCCCAAAGGAATTTGATAGTCTTTGAGGTGCCTTCAGGAATGCCTTTGTTTTTACCCTGATTTATTTGAGCTGAAAAGCTGGTACATTACATTTGGTAGATTTAGGGGGTGGGTGGGGCGGCGTTATTAATGACCTTTTTTGGTGAAGGGTTTTAATATGAGAATTATTCTCAAAACACTTTAAATTCAAGAAACTACAGAGAATCTCCAGCCTCTGCCATAATGGCATCACAATTCAATTTAAAAACATTGGACAAGTGGTCTTCAATCCTACCATGCACACTGTAATTGGATGAAAGTTACAGACATTAAAGGCAATAATTTGAATAAAGGTGGTATTACTTCGCATTTATCCAATGAACCATTAAGACAGTATATTTTCAGATAATAATCATAACTTACCATATTGATTGGATCAACTGGACCAATGCTGTTAACATAGACATCTGTTTCAATTACCGTAGTTCTCACTAAACAAAACAGTAACCATAAAAATTACAGATATAATCAACTCTGTATGCTGCCTACTGTTAATGTAATTTATGTTATTTATTAAATTAAGAACAAAAGAGATCCTTTTATCAAATATAGAAGCAGTCATTGCATAAAATTGGCCTTTGTTTCACCTTGCACTGAATCACAAGTAATATAAATCTCTTGTTTCATTTTTATTAAATTACAATTATCAACATGAAATCTTTGTTTCGTACTGGAAAGCTTGCCTTTGTTTTGTATGTTTTGTGACTATAGGAAGCAGTGATTGATAAAGGTTGGGGGGAGGAAGGAAATAAAAAAAGATTAATCTTCCAAAATAAAATTTGAATCATACACAGAAAAATGAAAATGTTTGGGAAAATAATTTGCACAGCAAGTCATTGGGCCTAGGAGTAAATGAATGTATATATTGCAGAATAAAATCTCAGTGCTCTTTGTCAATTCTTATTGAAAATGTGTAGGAAAAAATAAATGACTTTTAACCAGAGTTTTTCAACCTATGTAATTATATTCTAATAAAAAATACCTAAGGATTACTTATGCATCTTCATCAAGTAGATCAATATGTCACTTCACAGACAACATTTAAAACTCATAATAGTCATTTAAATGTTAAATATTTTAAAACACAAGAAAGACAGTAAAGTGTTTGACAAAAACCAGCTGCTTTAAAGAGATTATCTTTTAACTGAGGAGGGACACAATTATATTCAATATATCTGGGTAGTCTCTTAAAATAAATGGCTGGCTATCTTATAGAAATGTTCTGTTGTGCAGGTATCAGAATATGCAGTGGTTTTCCCATTGCTAGTTTATAGGATGGGAATTTGTGAGTGAGAGAGGCCAGGACTCAGAAGCAGAAATATTTGTTTTTAAAAATATCAAGTTGCTATGAATTTTTGCTTTTCCACTTCATCTTACAGAGTGGGTAAAGATATTCATGAAAAGAAGAGGACACGTTACAACCGAGCAGGAAAAGTTTGGAAGTAAGGTCCTGTGGCCTCATTGCCACTAGCTGAGAGGACTGAATAAGATAAAAATGTGCTGGGAGTGGGCTGGAAGATTTTAAAAAATGAAGCCCCTTTCTCCGTCTTCTGACGCATGGGCAGGAAAGAAAAGAGCCACAGGGAAAGTATTAAACATAGATGCACCCCCCACCACCACCACCACCACTTCTGGTTGACCCAAGTGGAGTTTTATTTTCTTGGTTCCAAAGAACATTTGAAGTCATGCGGCATGGCAGTACAGGAGGTGATGAACAGCTGCTGAGATACTGCTGGCACGTTTGTGGTCTCTAGAATGGGCCTCTTTTAGTTTTGAGAGAGAGCCATGAGATCACCACTTGTTCATCGGCCTCAAGTGTCCTTGTGTGAGATTCCACAAGGTTCCATCTGTCTACCTCCTCCTATTCAATGTGTTCAGGATGCTGTTAGACAGACCAGAAAGAACACATGGGGTGAAATCCTGATTCTCTTGAAGTCAATAGCAAAATTGCCATTTCAGTTGATCCAACAGCATAGTTAACCCAATTTCAGAATGAGATCAGAGATTAGATGACATCAGGATGGAGGATGCCCAATTCAGAGAAGACAGCAGTAACATTGGTAACCTGACAACAGAGTCTTGTGGCACTTTTAAAGACTAACAGATTTATTAATCGCATGAGCTTTCGTGGGAGAAAATCCCTCTGACGAAGTGGGATTTTCTCCCA
>ML685769.1:25234836-25261473 GCA_007922175.1 Pelusios castaneus | reverse complement strand
GTTGTCTTTCTACAATAGACTAAAACGGCTACCCCTTTGGAATTGGTAACCTGGTGAATGTTGCAATGGCTGCAGACTCGGGGGAGCATGTTCTTCTTTCATACAGCAAGTTTGCATTTTGAGGGTCCTTGTGAATCCCAAGTTGCTCATGCATGACCAGTTAGTAGCTGGGCCCTGTGTCTAGTAAGAGGAATGCCACTTTGTCTTTTGGATCTAGACTCTACCTGACTAGAACTGGTCAAAATGGGGAAAGCATGGAACAGGGAGTAAGGGAGATGAGAACAGTGAACATTCTGACTTTTCCCTTTTATTTCACATTGGAAGTTCTGAAAATGTCAACCATGTTTTGTCACTTTGATAACTGACCATACATAGGACCGGAGATGGAACAACATGGACCACTGTAAATAAGAAAGGGTCAAGCAAACAAACAAATGACAAGGCATCACTACACTTCCATTAATACTGATTTTCTAATTTATACAGAATAATAATAAAAACTTTCCACAAGATAATGTCTCTATGTGATAAGGATTTATACAACCTAGTTTCCATGTGGAAGCAATCAGTACTATGTTTAGAACAGAATATGGTTCCATATGCTCGTAGCATTTCAAAAGTACAAATAACCAATATGTTAAAAATAACAGACATAAACAATCCAAGTGGCCATTAAGCAGTCAGTATAGCTCATGACTATTAGAGCAAGAAGGACAGAAAATGACTGGCTATACAATGGTATATTCTTTTATTAAATTTCAAAATTGCCATAGGATTCTCAACTTTCATGTGGAGACTCACCAGAAGCAAGCAGAAAAGATAACTCAGTTTAGTGTCTCATTCCCAAGATTGTACTTTTAACAGTACAGCACTTCCCCTTATTCTAACATGTTGAAATGTTGTGTCAACATCAGGAAGAGACCAAATCCTGCTCTGGCATTTGAAACCATGAGTTTCAGGCTCAGAGACAAAAATGTTTCTACTATAAATGAGCCAAATTAATTCATGAGCAAAAATTCTTCTGTGGGATATTATTACCTTGAAAGTTAAGGATAATCACTGTAAAATAACTTTGTTTTGCAAGTCTTGAGAAGTTGAAACCAACACCAGATTTTATCAATATAAAGGAAATGGAGTATAGGATGAGTTAGTTCATTATAGACTGGCTTTGTTTCTTCCTCTGTTAAATGTCTACTGCATTTCAATAAGCAGCAGGACAGCAGTTGAGGGTGTAGTATATATCTGGGGACTTATTTCCTTGCATAAAATTTTGAAGTCTCTGAAGCACAGGGCTTCAAGTTTTCTTGGTTCTGGGGAGGAGTAACAGAATACAGAGACTGTGATAACCTATGCAGTGTTCAGGGACAAACGTTTGTGAAAAGAAGATTCTTTGAAACAGAAAGGCAATGCAGGCTGATGAATAGGGCACTGGAATAGAGTCTGGAAACTTTGGTTCTATCCCTTACCCTAGCAGTGACCCTGGACAAGTCACTTAATCTTCCAGGGCCTGTATTTCTCTTCTTACATTTTGCCTCATCTATTTAGATTGTTTAAACTGCTCAAGGCAGGGTCACCTTTTCCTATGTGTTCATACAAGATCTAGCACAAAGGAAACAGAATTCACGATTCATGATTAGATACAAATAATAAGTAATAACAACGAGTTGAGTTAAAGCTGTTCATGAAATAGATTGCATTGTATTATCTTTGCCACTACTAAAAACATTGAGTAGAAGCATTTGAATAAATGTTTGTTGATTTCAGTGTACGTTTTTGACAGTCATTGAGAGCTCTGAAATAAAATAGTTTCTTATCAGAACTATGACATTTAAGGTGGCAAAATGTAAACAAAAAAACACGATGGAATTGACATACAGTAGATTGTTACCTATTGGCTATTGCCTCAAAAGTTAAATACAAAGTATAAAAACAGATAGGCACACCATTTTTATTGTACTTGCTAAAAAAGGGAAAGGTTATTTTCAGATGTTCCATTTTATTCAGTTTACCTGGCGTGATGCATTAATTCATGAGCAGCTGACTTTTAAACAGCCATTTGCCATCATTTCATTAAAGATGGTGCAATATCTGCATTCTCTGGTTCATATCTTCTATTTACTATAATGTGACGTGAACTTACCTCCAATGTCTGGCCGAAGTTTGTTGTCATAGCCTTGAAGTAAAGAGTCCAGTATGTGAGTGACATCTCCACCATGAATCTTTGGTGCAAGTACCCAAGTTTTGTTCACTGTTAGATCTTCATCATCCTCATCATCTGCTTTATCAACACTTAAGGGTAGTTCAGTGAAACATGAAGGAAGAAAAATAGTGAAACAAAATACATGTTGCTGAAAGAATTAAATGATAAAAAGAGTAAACATGGGAGCCTACTTATTGTATAGAGTAAAGAGTTGAATGTATTCTGGTGCCAGCACATAGAGTTTTACCTAATTGATGTATTTATTTCAAACAACTACATTTTATTACTTATTTTTATGGCAGCAGGGATCAGCTAATATCTCCTCCACCTGAGAAATGTGTCAGGAGTACTGTTTGCCATTCAGAAACAATAACTCAGATCACAAATAGAGTGAAATCAGTACAGCAATTTCACCTTTATTTTAAGCTACTTTTTCCCAAGTCAACTGCTGTATTTAAATCACTCTGGTAATAACATTTCCAAAGGGATGTTTAATTATTATAGTAGGTGTCCCTCAGAAATCAAGACCATCATCTTCATGGCTCTCCTAATCCCCCATGACAGGCCTCCTAAACCAAGATTTCCAATACAGTAGTATTTTGTTCCAGCCTCAGAATGTTCTAAACCATAGCACATTTATTTTACTTAGTCCAAAGAATACCAATGTAGTCATAATTATTTTTATGAATAAATGCTCATAGTGTGTCATTAGTTTATTTGTATATAAAATATGCTGCAGCAAGAGTGCCATATTGTTCATTTTAGTTCCAATTTTTTTATTATTAGGTCATTTTATCAAGATGGAAGAAATACATAAGAAAAGAACTACATGCCCATTTATTAGCTATCCTTCAATTAGATAAGAAGCAATTTATAGTTTAACACTGAGTCAGAAGGAAAATGGCAGTGGCTTGAATGTGTCTACAGATACCCTCAGATGATCACCAAAAGGTCAAGAATGCCTGGAAGTAATTTTCTATCCATTTGAATCAAATGACTATGGACTTAAATATTTCTCCATTGTTAAAGCTTGCAATCTATGTTATTCATCCACATATTTCAAGGAATTGCTCTGGGCTTCTAGTCAAACAAAGTTAATCAAATTGATAGCAATACTTATGTAATGTTTTTGTAGCCATGCTGGTCCTAGGATATTAGAGACACAAGATGGGTGAGGTGAGGTAATATATTTTACTGGAAGAACTTTGGGTAAATTCAAAAGCTTGTCTCTCTCACCAACAGAAACTAGTCCAATAAAATATATTACTTCAACCACCTTGTCACAGCAGTACATATGGGAGTCATACAGTGTATCTTGACCAGGAGACAATGGCTAGTATTGATTATAATAGAGACTATGGAACCCATAAGTCATAAGTCCCAAGATCAATGCTAAGCTAAGCAAAGCTATTTAGGCAACAAAGGGAATGAAACAATCATCACTGGAAGAAGATGCACACCAATAAAGTTAAAAAAAAAATATCATTGCTTGTCATTGTATTCCTAGGGTGGGATTTTCCAAAAGTGCTCACAGGTACATCCATATCTAAAATCCATGGCAAGCCTCAGAGACAAGGCCTACAGACATGGACTCATGGGGCTTGTGTTACAGCATGTAATGTGAGTAAGGATGGGTGGCTCTTCTGTACTGTTAATTTCTGAGAGATCTGCCTTCCATTACATCCCTAAAGTAACAGCCTAAAACAAGGAGGAAGATTAGCAATTCCTGGGTCTGAAATCCACACACTGGGTAAAGCAGTAGGTGGTTCGAAGGTCCCAGCCCACAGGCAGGCCAGAACGGTAAGCAGTGTAGGGACTGACAGTCTAAGTGATCATAGGCAGAGGTGAGCATCCACACAGGCCTCCTGGAACAGTGGGGGGTGTCTGTCACCCCTAGGACATGACAAGGAAAGGGTAGAGTGTCCCCAGCCCCACATTACTACACTGGGTCTCAGCCCATGACCCTGGCAGTGGTAGAATGTCGCACCACTGGGTTGGCAGGGCTCCAGACAAAATGTATCGATGGGTGGTCAGGCATGAACACAGCCAGACTGTGATTCGCTATCCCCAGTGGACCTGAGTCCTAAGATCATATTCCATCTCCCCAGGACACATGGTCAGTGGTAACCTTACCAGCTCCTCAGTATGGGGTGTCTCTTGCAGTTATGGTAGTTTGGGCTCGTTCCCAGGATAGCCAGAGTCTACAGTGGGCCTTGACTGTGGCAACAGGCAGGAAGCGTCTGTTTCATCATCAGTCTCAGCCCAACTGAGATGCAGGGCTTACCTTTTATACTCCCCATTCCTCCCCTGCGCCCTTGATTACAGTCTGGCAGGCATGGACTTCCTGGTTCTGCCCACTAGAATAGTTGGCCCTCCCTCACTATCAATCTCTGAGGGAGGCCACACATTTCTGTTGCACAGCACTAAAAACAACAGCGGGCTGGCGATCAGGCTCTGAAACCCATCATCCTGACTGAGCTTCAGAGCCAGAGCTCTAACAAAGCTGCAACATAGCTCTTTTTAGCATTATGACAAAAGCCTGATTCTGTAAAGCCAGAATCAGTTGCTGGTGCAGGTTTTAAAATGTAGCATACCCTAAATAACTAAGGACCACAAGTCCCACTGAAAGTCACTTAGGTGATTTAGAAAATCCCACCTTTAATCTAAAGTTTTAGTTTCTTATAGTGAATGAATGTCATTAGATAGAAGATGTGTTGTTATAAATGATGACCAACAGATTACAAAAGTCGCTGCATGTTCTTAATCATTAAAGGGAAATCTTCAAAGTTCTTAACCCCTAAATGTCTAAACTAACTTAAAAGAGTTGTGTACATATAAATCATAGAATCATAGGGCTGGAAAGGACCTCAGGAGGTCATCTAGTCCACCCCCCTGCTAAAAGCAGGACTACTCCCACTAAACCATCCCAGCCATGGTTTTGTCTAACCGGGCCTTAAAAATTTCCAAAGATGAAGATTCTATTACCTCCCTAGGTAACCCATTCCAATGCTTCACCACCCTCCTAATGAGAAAGTTTTTCCTAATATCCAACCTAGACTTCCCCAGCTGCAACTTGAAACCATTGTTCTTTGTTCTGTCCTCTGTCACCACTGAAAATAGCCTAGCTCCCTCCTCTTTGGAGGACCCCTTCAAGTAGCTGAAGGTTGCTATCAAATCCTACCTTAGTCTTATCTTCTGCAGACTAAATAAATGTAGTTCCTTCAGTTTCTCCTCGTACATCATGTGCCCCTACCCCCTAATCATTTTTGTTGCCCTCCACTGGACTCTTTCTAATTTGTCCACATCCTTCCTGTAGTGGGGAGCCCAAAACTGAACACAATATTCCAGATGCAGCCTCACCAGTGCCAAATAGAGGAGAATCATCACATCCCTCGATCTGCTGGCAACACTCCTACTGATGCAGCCCAATATGCCATTGGCAACAAGGGCACACTGTTGACTCTTACACAGCTTCCTGTCCACTATAAACCCTAGGTCCTTTTCTACAGAGCTGCTACTTAGCCAATTGGTCCCCAGCCACGCAGTACATGTGATTTTTCCATCCTGGTCCCCCACTGGCTCACCAGCTGGCTCCCTCCCCCCGCCGAACCCCAGCCAGAAACCTGCCGACCCTCGACCGTGGCTCCCCACCCCTCCAAATCCTGGCCGGATCCCCATCCCCCCCACACCTACCACCAGCCATGACTCCCTGCCAACCCCCGGCCACATCCCCAGCCCTCCACCAAACCCCAGCTAGATCCCCACCCCTGACCCCGGCTCTCCGCCATGGCTCCCCACCCCCTGAACTCCAATCAGATCCCCCCCACCCACCGACCCTTGGCCAGATCCTCACCTCCTACCCCCGACCGGATCCCCACTGATCCCCAGCCTCGGTTCCTCACCCCACCGAACTCCAGCTGGATCCCTGCCTCCCTACGCCCGCCCGCCAACCCCCAGCCACGGGTTGAAAAAAAATCTATCAAAACTGTTTTTTCAATTGAAAATTGCGATTTCAACTGAACTGATTTTGACACAAAAAGTGTTGGCTTCCAGAAGATGAATAACATTAGCTTGTTTCTGTATTTTACTTTAGGAGGAGGAAAGTCTTTTTTGCTTCATGTATGCCCTTAGAGGTAAGACTGGGCTGCTGGGCTACTCAGTGCTGGATGTCCAGGCTGCTTAGGGAACCCACTAGTGATGTTTTCCTCTCCTGCTTCCTGCTACAACAGTTATGGTTGCTTACTCTGTTCTGGGAGTTCCACTGCAGTACATGTTGCTGCTGCTGCTGCTGAGGACCAGGCCTTAGAATGTCCAAGAGTTTGGGCTTTTTGCCAAAATTAAGCAGGCACAACAGGGAAATGGCTATTTTCAGTTGTTTAGAATTGAGCCAAAACTGAATGTATTTTCATGTAATGAGCAAAAGAAACCTCACTGATTCCAGGACTTTCCTAAATCAAAGGCCTGCTGCAAACAACTGAGGAGTAAATAACTATTCAAAAAGTTGTAAGAATATTTTTAATGGAAAATGTTAGGCAACCTAGGTAAGGGTTCACTGCCAGCTTTTCCTTAATAGTCTAGAAATCACTTTAGTTCCTTTGAATTGAAAGGTCACTACAACACTTAACATCTTTTTAATACTATATACACATTATACAAATATCAGCTATTAAATATTTAAAGATTCCCGTTAGTGCAATTCCATACTGAACACTAAAATGAGTAATAACAGAAGCCTCACAATTATACATTTGTCTTTGCTGACCTACCAGTTGCTACTCTTTTATGTTTTGCCCTGTTTTTACCTACTTTGTTACTCTAATCACTGCTTAAATTTGAAAAGAGTATCTGGGTTCTGTATTCTCTTTGTTTTTTCCCCGTAGGCTAATGAATAGTTAGACTGAATTTACAACAAATGTACATTGGAAGGAGAAATCAGTGCTGTGGATCAGGTTTTTTCTTCTATTTTTTTTTTAGGCTTCAGCCAAGGCAACTGGGGCTCAGTACAAGGAAGAATCTGTACCTACCAAAAACTAACCAAAACCAATAGGGCTTCATGCGGTGCAGGATCTGCCTGAAGGAAGTCACTCTATGAATTGGGGCTTTATTAATGAAACTCTGAAGGAATAGTTGAAGTAGATGTGATCGTGTCCCCTTTCAGCGACCTTCCCACACCAAAGTGAAGAGCCATTGATTCACAGTTAAAATAGTTATGTCTTTAGCTCAAGTGGTAAGGGTATAAATCAAAAGGTCTGACTGATTCTAGCGTTTTCTAAATTATAATACTTTCATGTATTCTCTCATGGCCCCTCTCTTTAATCCATTAAACACAGGATAGGATTTAAATATAACTTTTTTACTACCTCACTTTCTCCCAACTAGGGGGAGCACCCTGTGCCCCTAACTTTCCAAACTCTGAACTACAGATACAAACTGTTGAATTAAAGGCTGTAGTTTAAATATCTGAGAAGAGCAGTTAACTTGGGGTATACACTTTTTTATTACTGTGTGATAATAAAAATAAATAACTGAATACTCCCATCTTCTGCAATTATCCTTACTACTAGAATTTTACCCATGCCTAAAACAAGAGAAGGGAGGACAATTTAACTTTTTAATGTATATTTATTTCTTCCAGTTTCAGTCACAGGATATTTCAGTACTTCTACTGCATGACAACTAAACCTCTTTCCTCCTGTGTATTACTAGAAGTGTAAAATAATGAAAGTAAGTATGATTTCTCTTGACAACACCCACTCTCTGTGAAACCTGGAGAACGTTTTCAGGCACTAAGATTAAGAATAAATCCGATAAGACTCCCAAACATTAAAAATGTACAATTCCATGGCACTACACTAATTATCATCCATTACACTTCAGATGCTGGGTTTGACTTCACTATGAATTCTTTTAAAATAAAAATAAATTTGAAAAAGCATAAATAAGTTTTGCCATAAATAAAAAGAAATTTAATTTTTAAACAGGGATTTATTATAATAGTTATGATGATAAATGGAACAGTTCCTACATGTATATGGTTAACTGTAATTAAATAAAAGTGCCCTAACTATGCTCTATACCGTCTAACTAATTGAAGAGATTACCATGACTAATAAATCCCTAAGCACAAGTGACTAATGACTGAATAAGTCTTTTTAACATCAGACAGCATGTTCATCTTTAGATTTTAATATCATAGGTCTTTTTTCTACTTTTCATATGAGGAAAAACTAATCAGATGAGCTTTAAATTGTAATTAACATCTGTCAAGTTATGCAATGAATTGTAAAAAACAGAGCAGTGATATTGCTCCTTCTGCTGGATGCGGCACGTGTAGTTAGGTATCGTCCTGTAAATGTAAGTGCCTGAACACAATCAATGACCATAAAGATAAAATATTTTAGATAAAGTGACCTTAGACTTTTAATAAAATTAATTAAATGATTAATTGTGGTTGATAAGATATTTCAGTTCTGGATAATGGGAATGAACAGTGCACAAGCCAGAGAAGAGCGTACAGTGTTCTCTATGACTTTATGCCCTTGAAGATTTTGTTTTCTTTCTAATAGAGAACAATACATGCAATAAAAAGTTATGCTGTGGTGACAGGAAAGTGATCAGAACTGGGTCAACATTTCAGGTCAACGCTTTACTAAAAGGGCTGATATTTGCACCTGTCTTTCACTGTTGTTTTGCACAGAACTATTACAATTGCAATTACTTCTAGACAAAGCCCATTTAACCCCTTCATTGTTAATGCACTAATGTCTATTAACAGTTAACTGAAGTCACTGTATTGGTATTCATGACACACAGCCGCCACACACATTCCCTTACAACCTGCATACTTCTAAGACATGTGCTAGTGGTTAGATATGAATGAACCAAGGTCATCACTAAAGGCAAAAGGAACAGTTTGCATGATCAATAGACACCAGAGTACTACTCCTTTAAGAAAGCCCAGTCTTGATTCTGTTCCCTTGTTCTATAGGCTGGCAGAGGCTGCAGTATGAGTGCACTCAGATTGGGAAGAAGGGAAAAGAGAAAGCCAGTGTAGCCTTTTAGAGATAACTAAAGATATGGCCATAGTGCAAATATATTTAACAGAACCTAGAAGAAAGTAACAAAACAACCTGCTCTTGTGTGCTTTACAATCCAGCACCCTTGGGGTTATAAAGCAGAAAGAGAGTGAATGTATCCAATAAATAAAAATCGTTACAAGAACAAGATTGACAGGAGTAATAAACAAAATTAGCAGACTTTGTTACTCATTTGTAGTCCCATTAGATAAAACACTTCTTCCATGTTGCAGAAAAGTGAGCCAATCACATAACACAAACTTTAAAAAAAAAAAAAAAATAAAAGCACTAGTTATTCCTTTTTGGGCTTCCCACCGTGTGGTGTATGTGCCTTCTGTATAACGTCTTAGACTATATTCATTAGAATTTTGTCTTCCATTACTTTTTTCTTTTTTATTAAAATTGTGATTTTTGTCAGGACAAAGTGATGATTTCCTCATCTTTTTTTTTTTAATGGCAAATAACCATCTTTATTAATGACACAGCTTGGGATATTTGGCTTAGACTCTGCTTTTATACAATAGTGCTTGGTGTGAAACTCAGTGGTGGTAAACCTTCCAGATAAGGCTTCCACCTGGTCAGACATCTGATCTGCCATTATTATACTCCAGAAAATTGTACATTGTCCTATACTATTAAGAAGTTCTTTTCATGCCCTGGTAATGAGACTTCAGAAATGAGAATGTGAATTTTGGCCAATTCATCCCAACAGGACATGATCCAAAGCTGACTGAGGGTAAATAAGAAACCAAAATGAAACTGTGCTTTCTATAGGACAGAGAATGCTTGGGGAGGTGAAGGGGGGAATCCTGGATATACAAAAATATTACTCAGCAGTAAATAATGTATTATTTCATTACAGTAGGTACTTATTCCAGAGAACTTCTCATCTCTGTGACTGCAATTGGAGAATGACTGAATTTGAGGGGAAAGGCATTTTTAGAAACTACATTAGAGTAGATCATTTCAATACAGTGTTTGATTCAAACGAGGGAGACTAAATATATAGATGAGGCAAGCTTTACGTTGCTTTTGATGCCCCCCATATTATCAACCCCGTGTTCAAAAGAGATAAAATCAGACCCCCAAAATCATGAGATTAGCTCAAAAATTGGATTTAAAAAAGCTAAATCATTATCTTCTTCCTAACTTCTGATTTTTTTTGTTTCATTTTCAAGGTTAGCTGCCTGCCAAATATTTGTGTGTGATCATCTCAGATTCAAAATTCAACTTTAAATATATGCAATGGAAGAAGACCAACATGCTATTCAGAAGAAACCCTCTGTACTCTCTCCCATACCTTAGGATTTAGGGGTTGCTGCCATTCTCTCCCTATCTAAAGAAGTTAGGCAGCAGCGCACACACATTTCCCCTCCCTATACCCAATCTCCTGCCACCCACCTACTCTATATATTTCTTATCCCACATTTCCTGCTCTTGGAGTTTTCTAGCCATCAGTCTCTTCCTTTCTGACATAACATTCTCCTGCATCCCTTCAGTGCCTCTCTTCCCCATACATTATCATGTTCCATCACTTCACTCTCCTACTGTTATTTACATTCCCCAACACCTCTCTTTAGTCTACATCATGACTCTACATTCCTCTAAATTTGCCACTGGTTTCCTCTATTCCCTGCTCCCTACATTCTCCTATACCTCCCTTATTCGGTTTCCTGGACATCTCATTCCTCTGACTCCTCATAACTTTGTCCTATTTCATAAAACATTCCTTTTCTCCTGCTGCTCCTAGTGCTTCAATGTAAGAATCTGATACTGAGATGGTGGCAAAAAAATTAAAGGAAGTCTGAAAATACTGTTAATATATATTGTACACAGCAATCAGAGGCACTTTTATTGAGCAGCAGGAATGCTTAGAGTTTTTAATGGATACACTAGATAAAGAAAATTGTTTAACATTAAATATTAAAAACTTTGTTTAAAAAAATCAAAAACACTCAATTCCCTAATAGAAACCCATGCAGTACTCTTTCAGACATTCCGTATAATGATATCCTTTGCCAATTTTTTTAAGTGCCCAGGCCAACAAGCTATCGGTACCTTAATGGGTATGCCGAGTTGCTCAAGCCTCTTCTGATTCATCACAACATAGCAGTACATCTCCAAAGGACATTAAAAAATTCTCCCTCAAATAATAGGCACAAAAATATTAATTCTAGCCACAACAAAGTCTTCACCTGAAAGAATATTCTTCTATTTCTGATTAAATGACTTTCAACATCTGTGATGCTTGTATAACAAAGTCTGTCCGAACACAGGTAACTGAACTTTCAGTACGATGATACTTAGCTCTGGATAAGTAAAAAGGACATTGTCTGTCATCTCTTCCAGTAAATATTCACTGTTCCAGTTCCATTAGTTCTCTTATGCAATCCTGGCTGAAATTGTAAACAAACTTTAAATTGGCCTCTTATGGTTATTGCTGATATTTCAGGGCTCGACAAAACTCGGATGCCAGGTCACCATGGTGACTGGGATTTGTAGCCTGGCTCCTAGCTCTGCTGCAGAAATACAACAGAGGAGCACCCTCTGGCAACCAAAAATAAAATTGCTGTCACCTAGTTGGGAACAAATTTTGCCGAGTCCTGTGCTATTGGTTTAAGCAGCTTTAAAATTTTAACTAAAATTATCATTGGACTAATGTAGCAGAGCTATTCCAGAAGTAACCCACCACTTCTTTTATACTAGATATGGTCTGATTTCTCTTAAAAAGGTTTGTTCAGAAAGGGAAGTACTAAGATCAATTTAGTAGTCATTTGAAGCCCTAACAATGTTGTATATTTTACATAACTGTCCAGAAGTCTGTTAAATTTTTCATATAACTAACTCTATTCAGAATCATAAGCAGTTCTTTCTGCTGATTAAAAACCGCTCAATTTTGTGATTCCAAACCATTCATCCTGCTTGCCAGAGAGATTTCAGATAGACTGCTTTTGCAAGCATTTCCAAATCTTTATTTATTTTCAGTATTTTGGATTTACAAAAGACAACACCTAGCTGTGTATGCATCTCCTTCTTTCATTATTTGAGACAAGGAATAGGATTCTCTTGTGACTAGGCTGAAAAGTGAACAATGAGATAATATCTCCCTTTCTCACCGCAGCCCACTTTCCACACGAACTTGAATGCTGCTTGACCAGTAGTGGTAATATTTTCTCATGTAATTATGAATGACCAATGATTGACAATCTCACATGACATGCTGCTAAAAAAAGCTAGCATTATGAAAGATCAATGTAGCCTATATTAAATGGATTAAAAATGGTTAACTGATCACTCTCAGAAAGTACTTGAAAATGGAGACTATCCAATGAAAGTTAGGGATCCCAGGGATCTGTTCTTGACCCAGTTCGGTTCAATAGTCTTACAAATTATTTGAAAAAGAATATAAAATTATTGTTTTTAAAATTTGCTTATGTCACAAAAATTGGTAGACTGGTATATAATGATGGCAGGAGATCAGTTATTAGTGAGTAGTCTGGGCCACGTGATGAGGTAACGCCATTGCAGCAACATAGATTTGAATCCAGTCAAATGCAAATACATCTAGCAATAAAGACTGCAGAGCAAAATAGCTGGTTGACAGTGCCCAGGAATGCAGTAACACTGACAATTACTTAGTGGCTCATGATAGATAACCAGCTGAACATGAACTTCAAGTGCAATGCTAAATGCACAATGATAAAAGGGAGAAAGAAATCCTTGGATACATGATCAGAGGAATATCAAGTGGCAACAAGGAGATGGTTTTACTTCTATATGCCATTAGTGAGATCATTACTAGAATTCTATATCCAGTTCTACTGTGTCCACTTGAAAAAAAGAATATTGACAAATTAGATTAGGTCCAGGAAAGAGCCAAGCAAATGATTTGAGGTCCGGAAAGTATGCCTCATAATGAGATACTTAAGAAGCTCAATTTAGTTTATCCAAGAGAAAGTAAGAAGTTACTTAATCATAGTGTACAACTACTTATTTTGGGGAAAGACTTCTCACTGTAGAAAATGTGACATCGTGGAATGCGTCTGTATCAAATTATGAACTCCATTTTCTATTGCAACTTCCATCTTGGTTTGTAACATTCATTGTAGATAATAACATCTATTTCTTATTAGAGGATTGACTGTCTAGCCTGAGAAAACATTACAGAGCAATCTAGGACCACTGAATCTGATAGTCTTTGATGGTCCATCATCATCCGAAAATGGACTCTCTACAAAGAAACCTACCTGGAAGAGGAGAGACTAGAATATCCCAGATGAAGCACATGGGCAAAAAGGGACAGACTGTTTTTAAGGAGGGATATTTTCTGAGCAAGAGGGTCATCTGTGTCCTGATGCTGGTGTACAGGGAGATTTTGATTGACCAATAAAAGGGCCAGGAACCACTTGATAGTGTAATATTGATTACCATAGTTGTTGCTAACTGCATCCCAAATATGTAGGCCTTCACATGCGGAGCCATCCATAGGATAGGGCAGATCAGGGTAACCGCCTCAGGCCCCATGCTTCAGGGGGCACTGCTCAAGACTAAAAGCAAGATGGGCAGCTGCAGCCCTCCCAACTGCGAGCAGGGACCATGCGGCTACTACAGCCTGCCCTCCAGCTGCATGCCAGACCAGGTCCTGGCTTTGTGCTAGGACCTAGCAGGAGCCAGGCCATGGCATACTGAGGGGGCCAGGCCCCCAAGCACCAGCATACATGGGGGTGCCGTCCAGGCCTCCATACTACATAGTGGCAGACACCCCTCAGAACCCCCTGTGCCCCCTGAATGTCATGATGGGCCACCCCGCCAAAGCTGGTGCTGGGCTGCGGGGCTTGATAGAGACAGGCAAGTAAGTGGTGGCATATTCTCCCATCCCTTGCAGGTGCAAACCCCCACTCTATGGAGCAGTGCCATCTTGTGGGAGCCTGGAACCCCTCCTGCCCTGCATGGAGGGGGCATATGAGTCCTGGGAAGAAAGCCCAAATGGAGGGTTGGCCCCTTGGCATTGGGCAAGGGGCCCACAGAACATGGTTTGCCCTGGGCCCTGCAACTCCCTAGAGATGACCCCGTTAACATAACTAAGCCAGGAGGGAAAGGGAGCCTTTTTCTTAACCTTATCTGATTCTGCATTCACTGATGGACATGCTGGGATCTGTAGACACGTCTTTGATGGTTATACTGGGATCTTTGTTTTAGGAGAAAAGCAAGAAGCTTATTGATGCATGTCCTCTAGAAGATGTTTTTCAGGACCTCAAGACATATGGATTCTACACAAATACATCTGACACATAAGTGATCTGAGGAAACCTCTTGATTAAGTTTTTGAAACTGCTTGCCTGACAAGTTTTTTTTCTTGGCATGTTATTGTCTATTAACAAGCATTATGGGGTAGGAGGAGAGGTTTGGACTCTTCAGGAATCCCTTCTTAGACACAGTTTTGGGTCCCCCAATGGCAGCTGAAAGACCAGGCAATCACATAGCCACTGGTAAACTGCTCAAGAGTCACACCAAACATTGGTAATTGTTGAGGGCTAGGATGTTTTACTAACCTGTTGTGGACATATCTTAAGTATTTAAGGGCTTGTCTATACTGAGATTGCTGCAGAGATCTGCATGAATCGACATAGCAGGATCGATTGAACAGCCAGTGGAGACCCACTCAATCGATCCTGGAAATGCTCTCTCTTCCATACAGACCCCCCTCCTCCCCAAAAGGAGTAATGCTGCGTCGAACATAGAGCATTTCCCGGCGGCACAGCCAAGTGAAGATATCAAGTAAGGGAGGGTAAGTCGACGGGAGATACACATTCTATCAGCACATTGATCATGTATCTCCCATCAGTCCAGTGTGGCAGTGTAGATTAGGCCTGAGGCTAAGTAACATATGGCTTTTAAGTTAGAGCATTCTTATATTATCTGTTTCTATGAGTCCATCTATTGGCTGGATGGCTGTGTCTCTATTTGATTTATTTCCTGACACCACCTCACATAGAATAAGGTTACCATAACCTTTAGTTGACAGAATATTGAGTAATACCAGAAGACTGAGCTAGAGAGAAGGAAAAGGCAGGAGGGATACTGCCTTGTTTCAAACGCTGACCAGACCTCAGACTCTGAGAAGAAGTGAGGTGAGATTAACAAGGATGTATCTCAGTATGTTATTTTACTTAAATCTGTTACTCTCTAGTAATTCCTTAAGAGTAACAGTGAATAAATTCATTTGCTAAGCCTGTATTCCTCATTGCATGACATATCATTTCTGAAGTAATTAACTGAGAAGCTGGGAGTATCTGCAGTCAAGGGGACCTCTGACGGAGTGTATCTAAGTCTCAGGTGGGCTGTGGCACCAGTTTCAGCGTATAAGGAAACCACGCTCTGAAGACCTGACCATATCACGAGAAAGAGCATTGGAAGTAGTGTCTATACCTGACACTGTGTCTGAGGGACCCAGAGTTAGAAACTGTGAATAGCTACTACTCAAACCTGAGCGACTTTGGAGCAGGTGGAAGCCAGTATTTGAATCCATTCACAACTGACTGGAGAACATCCAGAGAAGGGGACTGGGACAGGTTGTAACATATGGCTCTTTTTTCTATGAGAAAAAGGCATAACAAGATCCAATCTCTGGAAGCTGAAACTAGACAAGCTCAAACTAGAAATCAGGGAAAATAAAGTAATTAACCATTGGAATAACTTACCTAGGGATATGGTAGATTTGCTATATTTCACAGTCTTTAACTGAAGACTACATATTTTTCTGATATGCCGTAGCTCAAACAGAAGTGATGGGCTTGATACAGAAACTATTGAAGTTATATGGCCCATATTATATAGGACATTAAACTACATAAGTACCGGTATAATGGACTTCTCTGACTTTAAAATGTGCTTACATTCATAGATTGTAAAGAACCATTTGAATTTTGAAAAATATTTGCATTCATCTCCATCACTGCTCTGATGTAAGGAATCCAAAATACAGTGCTAGATATGTTTTCCCAGTCCTTTTAGATTTATTACCTGGCATTTTTTGTAGTGTAAATTTCACCTGGCTATTTCCTGACATTTCTAGTTTTCCTAGGCCCTTTAGTATTATTTCAGAGACTTCATAACTTCTAACAATTTTGGCGTTGGTTCTGCAAGCACTTACCCAAATCTAAACTTACATGTGCAAGTAGATTAATTGAATTCAGGGGAATTATTGACATGCATAAAAGTACTCATGTGCATAAAACTTTGCAGGACCAATACTTTAGTTTTATCTTCTGATTGACTCAGAGCATTGTTCATTCCAACGGACAAGACATTAATGTTAAATCAAACTAAGTTTCTGTGTCTCCTCTACAACATCCTACACTGGCAGCTTCCTTCAACATGATAAACATTGCTATTTACTGTCACTACTCCTCTCTGTCACTGGTTACTGACATGACAACATGGCAATTCTGTTAAAGCATACTCACAACTCAATGGTTTAAAAGCAGTTAGATAGGTTTTTTTATACTTTGTAATTAAAAAAATAAAAACAATTATTTTTGTAAGTGACTTACAGAGATGGGGAGAACTTACATCTGTGATCTGAGTTCAATTGACACTGCTTGCTAGTGTGTGTTGAGATGATGCATCTATACATAATGGTGTTGAGGCATAGAGACTGGTTACCCAGACAATAGTGCAGTGTCAAGATACCCAAACTCTTCAGGTTTGAATGGAATTGCCAATAGCTCAGTTTCTTGAATTCACAGAAATCAGATATTCTATTATAAACAGGAAATAACTCCACTGAGTTCAAGCAAAAACTAATGTGCCAATTCTTCATGTTACATTGTAGAGACAGGCCTTTGCATCCATATGGAGACTGACTAAACACAATGGGGATCTGCCTGGATGGTTCCTTTTGCAGAACTTCTGACTGAATAGGTAATGGGGAAACCTCTGATTCAAATACAGCTATATGTAAAAAGACACTCATATTAAAAGTGACTGGCAAAGTTTTAATTAACTTTTTCACCTAGTGCCAAAATTTGAAAGTTTCTTTTTAAATCACTTGTAAGAAAAGTACAATTAAGAACAGTTTCTTCTCAGTATTGAACAATGACCTTATTTACTGTATGTTAAATCAAGAAAATGTTAAAAAAAAAAATCAAACAAACTTTGCTTAAACAAACAAAAAAAATAAAAACCAGGGACAGTTGCTAATGTTCTTCTTCATCATATCACATACCAACCACATAAAAGAAAATTAACTATTAAGAACATCATAAATATTTTGTCAATACAAATACATTATTCTGATCAATTATTAAGAAATGCATATTTTATCACAATAGCCTTAACACTTTCATTGATGGACTGTTGTGAGAAAAAGGGAAAATTGTTGCTATCTGGAGTTCAGTATATACATATTTTCCATGAAGGATACATCGAGTTGGAAAAGTTGTATTTATTAACTAAATTAGGTATGTGATAAAATTTAATTGCTATTTCTTGAAACTAATGATTTTAAGCAGGTGAGTATATCAATATTGATTTATGTTTCAGTTATGTGTCTCTGTGCTTTGGAGTCGACACGCTCCACTGGAATGTTTAGGGTCCACCCCCGGGATGTTATTCATCGGGGGCTGCGTGGGGACCAGGGTTCTTTTGGCCGTAGAGGTTATACCTCTACCTTTATCTGGTGACTGTTTGGAGGCCTTTATTAAAGCAAAAGAAGTCAGGGTGTATGAGCAATAAAGTATGGGACCGAACCCGCCGATAACCCACACAAACATTAATAGGGCTGGGTGTTTTTCCCATGAAAGAGGGAATGAAAATGAAGTGGCCACAAGAGAGATTAGTAGTGACAGGAGAAATAGGAAAGAAATCACCAAAAGGGTAGTAAATAAAAGAGTTTTATTTTTCACAGACTTGCGTTTCCTGTCTAGCAACAGTGTGACAGGCACCAGAGAGAGAGATACAAAGATGCGGTTTTTAGAGCAAAGATCTTTATGTGTGTGCCTTACGCTGTGATGCAGTTTCCTTATGTTTCTTATATAGCAGCAAGTCTTAAAGGCAAAGATTACATGTGGGACTTAATGCCCAAGTTAAATGCTAAAGCTACTCTTATTACACTGCTGTTGCCCCTACCTTTAAAGGGGACTGCAGTCTAACCAGCCTGTCCTCCCAGGCTCGGGGTGCTAACTATTTGGTCCCTAACCTTATCCCTAGCCAACCTGTTCTCCCAGGCACGGGGTACTAAACTACATTGGTCCTTGCCCCAGGACCCGGGGTACTAAATTCTTCCTGTTACTGTTTCACTGTAGCTACTATGGAACCAACATTCACCGAGATTTCTGTGTGCTTGTAACTAGTTACTCACCAAGCTCAACACCGACGTGTCAAGTCCGTCACACCTAGGATCGTGGTCTGACCTTTCTGATCTGCTCCTTCATGCCAGTCCTGTCACCTGTCTGGATCAGGGGTGCTGACGCTTCTGCCCTAGCTACCATGGTCCTCACTGGCCAGCGACCCAAGGGCAAGCCCAGAGATCGGGGCACCATGAGACCACAGAGCTTTATCGCTAACCCCCCTTTTGGGGATGCGGGGCTATATTTATAGGGTTTTAATCCCTCTTGCCCCCACTTTTGTCTTCTGTGGGCAGCTGAATTCTTGGTATAGAGACGGCAAAGTAGTTCTAGGTATTGTGACGGCCTGAGTTCTTGGCATAGGTTCAAATATAGGTGCAAGTTGTTTGTTACTGGGCAAGGAATGCAGAGACCTTTGAAAATTGGTTCCTTACTTGGGCCTAATCTGTTCTAACTCTATGCTTAAAAACTATTGCAAATACCCTTAATAAACCCCCATCTAAACTCCACTTTCTACATGGAGGTTGATCAACATGTATCACTCGTGTAGTAAGAGCTTATGTTTCTTTTTAATACATAGTTTGTATTGTGTTTTAATTTTACGATTACTAATAAAGGAATATTAATTTTATTGGGTTATAGTCAAGGTTTTTGGGTCATGATGATATATGCATTTATTTATACTTTACTGTGTTTTTATATTTGGACAACATAATATATATGATTTTATTTATTGCAAAACACAAGCATTTAAAAGTAGGTGACTGATAGTTAAGTACAATGTTCCAACACAACCACCACATACCAAGAAAAAAGCACAACCTTATCCTCACCCCAGGAAAGGTACTAATTATTTAACACCCCTTTTTTCAAACTTGAACATGTGTAATTTCACAAAACTGTGCAGAAAGGACAGCAGAGGAGGGAGGTATGGTTTGGCCTATTTGGATATGTCTAGACTGCAGTTAAACACTGGCAGCTGGAGTTGGAGATGGGGATGTTGAAAGGCTGGTATCTGAAAGCAGAGTCAAGGTTACAGTGCATGTGGATTGCTGGGGTGGTGGCCTAAATGAATTTTTTTTTATTTCTTTGCTTTTAGATTTTTCATTAAGCATGTAACTTATAAAGCAACCTTTATGAGACCCAAGACAGTTGAGGTTGTGTGTGTTTGCACATAAGAGCATACATATGTAACAAAGAATGTCCAATTAAGATCCCTTTATGTGTAAGTGTGAAAGGTGGGGGACCTTGTATCAAAGTTTGGGGATTTTCCATCCTGGGCAGTTTTTGGAAAATGCCTGCACTTTGGGACATCCTGATCTATTCTGAAGGTAAATGTTGCTTTTTAGAATGTTTTTTACATGAGCTTCAAAGAAAAGCCATCTTTGACAGTGATTAGAACAGAACACACAGGAGAAAATTCTCTCCAAACTTCCTTTAAACTTAGTGGCGGAATGTTAAGAAAGGGGCTCTATAAAGTCCCAGAGAGCTCCCTGCAGAACATCAGTGAACTGTAACAAATGACACATCAGAGATTCAGTCTCTGGAAAACATATCTATTTGTGGTCACTTGGAAAACCTCTCAACAACAAACTTTACGAATTAGTCTCTGAACAAAACGCAAGCCTGAAAAAAGATGATATAGGCACATGCATATTTATATTGAAGCTTTCATTTGATCTGAGAAGAGATTGTGGAGCTCATAAGAAAATAATTCTTCCCAATTCATTTCTTCCTTTCATTGAAGGGTTCTTCATTAATTTATTTACATATATACAATTAAAAATCCATAACTAATCCTCTAAAACAATCACACTTTATTTCTAATGAGTGAAAAATGAAATGTCATCTGCAACTATTCTTTAGATCTCTCTTCTGGTCTTTGAAATAGTCTTTGAACCAATAAATGAGCATACATATTCTTTTCTCTCAAACCACTTGATAATTTCCTTCATACCTGAGGTGCAATATGTTCATTAAGAAACATTCTGAAGATGCACAGCTGTGTTGGTATCATTTCCATCAACATCTTTGAAAAATTTTACCTCAATCTGCCAAGCTTTTAAAAAGAAACAGACATTAGTACATGCCTAAGAAAAGAGTAATCAGTGATGTTTCTAACTGGGATCACACAGCAGTCCTCTGGAGATAAGAGATAAGCTAAGCTCTGCACACTTCACACAGATTGATAAATGATGATAGTTCAGTAAGGGGAGGGAGCTAACTTTTAATGGGTTTATTTAAACATATGCTAATGGATTTCTTACCATCCTAGTTACTACACAGCTGCTACATCATCTATGAATGATAATGTGGTGCATATAATTAAAAAGATAGGCACAGTGGGCAATATTCAATTGCACTTTTATAGCTACTAATGTTTTTTTTTATGAAAGCATAAAGTAGGGAAAGATGTATGTTACCTTTGAATTATTAAAGAAGTTGAAGGATATAATGGTTTTGTTTTCTTTTTGTTACATCTTTTATGGACATTTATAAATGATATATTGACACAGAAGAGAAGAATGTCTTCTTCAGCGCCTTTATGATCAGTCTTGAAAATTCCTCTTAAAAAGTGTGCAGTTTCAGTTTCATAGACTTCAACAGCACCACAGGACCTATCTAGCTACACTACATGTGCATAATAGACCTGATCCTGAACTCAATGTAAAAAAAGACAAAATCCCATTGATTTCAATTGTCATAAACTTACACATACAGTACCAGACTTCAGTGGAAAACTAAAATACAATAAGCAGTTGCCAATTTTCTTGTACAAATAACTTAGTTTATTTCTTTTTCAAATAAGTTATTAGACTAAGTTATTTGCCAAATTAGTTTATTATTTATTTCCATCAGAATACTTTCCAGCAACCAGACACTCGACAGAAAACCAAGATTTATTTTTCACACACTAAACCAAGCCAATAAATTCATAAAACTAATTGCCCTACCATGAATCTCTGATAATTTGCAGCCTGTTGAGTGCCAAGAAAAATGCATTATTTTAAAGGAAAGGTAAGTTGAAAAACACTTACAGCAACTAAACTGAAGCAGGAGCTCCATGAACGCTCCATACACATTGACAAACATATTAAGTAAAGTTTTGCTTTATCGATGTCAGATTGATTAGAGGTGGCTGCAGTGCAGAGCATCGTTTGCAAAAGAGCTATAACTTAGGTTAAGGTTTGTAACAACGGGGCATTCCGCTTCCTAGAGAACAAAATTCTCTCAGGCAGACTCAATAGATTGCTAGATCAGCTGGCAGGTGGAAGTGCTTGCAAGTCAAAGCAGAAAGTGATCTGACAACAAATGTAAAGGAGGAGTTGGGAGGGAGGGAGTAGGAGAGACCTGCCCGTGATATCCATATTACAACCGGCTGCTATGCAACGTCCCCAGCCCAAAGCGATCAATAGAAGAGAGAGAGAGAGAGGATACCAAGCGGGCACGTTGGGCCCCCTCGTCACTTGTACTCACCAGTTCCCCAAACGCACTGTCAGTAACAGGAGCAGAAGCCTCACCCTGCTGCAGGGACTGCACAGAGGCAACGGAAAGGAGGGACGCCTCCATGAATCCATTGGCTTTAAGTCTCTCTTCTCTGGTTTTCTTACAAGTGACTCTCTACTAGTTACTCTGCAATCTCAGGGTCCCCCCTCCACCCCCCCAGCATTTAGGATTAGGAGGGAGAGGGAGACAAACCCCCAGCCAGGTAGGATTCGACTCTAAAAGGACCCTGCAACTTGGCCAATAAGCTCATCAGGTTGCTCCATAAATTATCTTAAAAAGTGCCAGGCGAATCAATCCCTCGTGGAGGTGGAGCCTCCTTACTCGCAGGGAAACACGCTTGGCGGCCTTTGAAGCGGGAGGCAAACCGAGCCGGCCACGAAAGAGGGGCTTGGCTTGCAAGCGCAAGAGGGCAAGGATCGGCTCGGCACTGCGGCGCTCCCGCGGCCGGGGCAGAGTGCCAGCTCGTGCCCACCCGACAGGGGTCCGAATGAGACGGGCTGCAAGGGAGCTCCGGGCTTCCAGCCCCCTCCCAGGACCCATCTCTCCCCCGGGAGAGAGCCAGCCACCTGCATCCCGCTCCCGCCACACGCTGCTGCCCCCCTCCTCCACGGGGCCGCTGGGCTAGAGAAGGAGCGCGGTTGCCATGGGAATGGGAAAAGCCAGGCTGCAGCAGGTTTGGCCGCCCTGGCTGCGCCTAGCGCGCTCACGCCTGAGCCGGTCCCCGCTCTGCCCAGCGCGAGGCATGACCCAAGACAGGGCTGCGGCTGGGGGCGGGCGGTGTGGCTGCTGGACCTGAATGCCCTGGGGGAGTTTGGAAGATGCATGAATGTCCCATCCCAGGCTGCCACTCAATCTCCCACCCCCACGTGATGAAGAACTGGTGCTCGCTTTGGGCGCTGCTGATTGTGATTAGAGCTATGTTAGTTAGAGGAGGAAGCTTAGGCAAGTTGCTGAAAAGAGGGGAGTGCTAGCTTTTGCTCCCCCCTCTGACCTAGGAGTTTTTAGGCAACACCCTGCCTTTGCCTCAGTTTCTCCACCCCCCCCCCTTTAAAAACAGGGACCATATTATTTACCTGGCAGGAAGGGGGTGGGACTTCGTTCATATTTGTAAAGTGCTCTGGGCTGACATGTATTAAAGGATTCAGGGGCACAGCTGTATGAAAGTCACTGTTTAAAATAAATGGTATTAGGATTTTCAGAGTGCTGAATACCAGAAAAGGAAAATGTCCTGTAATGGTGGGTGGGGTTTTTAACGGTGTATATGATTAAACAGAGCCTATGGAGATTAAGACCCACTCCCACAAACATGTATAAAGTGAAACCCCTGCTTATCTACGTGACTTTAATAAAGCATGTAAACCAGTGCAGCCAAGAAGTCAAAATAAAAAAATTAATTATGTAACATAGCAAGGGTCAGTGGTTTTTTCAGTTGTACTTTAATAACTTGCATTGTGGTAATGCCCAGAGGCTCCACTCATGCTTAGTTTTTCACCATACAACTCTGTAACAGATAGAGTTCACATTTTAAACTACTCTGAAATCAGTATAGTTGCACAAGTTCCCACATCAATAGAGGATTCTTTTATTTATTTTTTAAATTGTCTACTTCATTCAAATGAGTATTTTTTAACTTTGATTATGAAGAATAAAATGGGTCAGTGATAGAAAAATATATTGAAGTGTTAAACTCAATCTGCTGTCTATAGCTTATTTTGATACCTGAAAACAGTGTTCTCATCTCTCTATAGGGTGGTGTTTTGAATTGCAAGATCTTTATATTCTTGAAACAGTAAAAAATTTTACAGTATGCTTCAGGCAGTGGTAGTATATCAAGTAAAACATTCAAAAAGACTTGAAGAGAAGTAGCTGGATATGAGGAACAATGACAGAAGGTAAAGCATGGTATTTTTGCATGACCTAATTGATGAATTAGCACCAGCAGGCCCTCTGACTCCAGGGAATGACAACATTGGCATAAGCTCACTAACTACAAATTTGTTACTGAAAGTAGATTCAGAGACAGCTCCCCTTCTGCTGCTGCTGCTTTTGTTGACTCCAAAGGCACCTTTTGCCCTATACTGGATGTGTACCCCACCCCGTTATCCCCTCCCCACTTGTCTGTGCACAGCGATATCCAAGAGGCCTAAACTAAGTCATTTTACTAGGACCATTAAAGCTTTAGCTATTCCATAAAATGATATCCTACCCACATGTTGTCATAATAGGAAATGGAGACACAGGGAGTGTGTGAAGTGTAAATAGACATACATGAGAACAAAGGCCTGGACTCCACACTTCTTTCATATGAAGAGACTGCTGTACCTTCACAGGAGCCTATGGACTTCACTGAAGTCCCTGTAGGTATAGCAGTCTGTGCAAAGAACTAGTTCTAGGATCAGGCACAGAGTGGGATTATATTCGTGTATATCAGCAATAAACAACTGAAGTTTGGAGTAAAATTTAGGTAACAAGTTTCATTCTCACCTGATTTGTAATTTTAAAGAAAAAAAAAAATCAGCACTTGCTAAAAAAACTAGTTGAAGCCAAGATGAATGAGCTCATGCCAAAAAAAGACAAGCAAAGTAGGTATGTGCTCTGCATGCCACGGTGATAAATTTAGGCCAAAGTAGTTCCAAACCTTAACCTTTCCTCCTTATACTTTCATTCAAAAAGTAGAAATTCATCCCTCATGGAGCCACAAAAAAAAGGACAAGCTATGGTAAATTACATGAAAAATAAAAGATTAATAGATAAAGATGTAAAAGAAAAATCCTAAGACTTTATTGAAGTTTAGCAGAAGCAGGAATCCTAAGAGATAGACTGAACGTATATTCGGAGTACCCGTGAACAAAAGAAACCATGGAGAAGAATAAGGAAATAAGTGAGGATGCTGGGAAAATATGAATTCCAGAACTTTAAAAAATATATTTGTTTTTAGGGGTCATCCTTAGAATTTTTCAGTCATATCAATGAAGTAATAGATATGGAACCAGTACATTGTGACTTTCAAGAAGCTTTTCAAAAAGTTCATCACAAAAAGCTATTAAAGAAACTACATAGTCATAGGCTGAAAGGCAAAGTATTGTAGTGAATTAGAAAGTAACTAAGACAAGGCTGGGCCTCTTCAGCTTGGAAAAGAGGAGACTGAGGGGGGACATGATAGAAGTATATAAAATTATGACTGATGTGGAAAAAGTGGACAAGGAAAAGTTGTTTAAATACTCCCATAATACAAGAACCAGGGGTCACCAAATGAAACTGATAGGTAGCAGGTTCAAAACAAATAAAAGGAAGTTCTTCTTCACACAACGCACAGTCAACTTGTGGAACTCCTTACCTGAGGAGGTTGTGAAGGCTGGGACTATAACAATATTTAAAAGGGAACTGGATAAGTTCATGGTGGCTAAGTCCATAATTGGCTATTAGCCAGAAAGGGGTTAAGAATGGTGTCCCTAGCCTCTGTTTATCAGAGGATGGAGACGGATGGCAGGAGAGTGATCACTTGATCATTGCCTGTTAGGTTCACTCCCTCTGGGGCACCTGGGCACTGGCCACTGTCGGTAGACAGATACTGGGCTAGATGGACCTCTGGTCTGACCCAGTACGGCCTTTCTTATGTTCTTATGTTCTTATGTCAAGGATAGGAATAAGTGGTCAAATGTCAGCATAGCTAAGGTTAACATTGAGATCCTCTAGGCCAGGGGTCCTCAAACTACGGCCCGCGGGCCGGATACGGCCCGCCAAGGTTCTTTATCCGGCCCCCGCCCCTGCTGCGGCCTGCCCCGTGCGTCTGGGGCAGCGGGGTGGCCGCGGCCAGGGCAGGCTGCCGGTCTCCCACCCACCGGCCGCCTCGACTTCCCGGCCCAGAGCCGACCCCGCCCCGCTCTGCCGACAGCGTCGGCCTCCCGGCACGGGGCCAGGATCAGGCTCCGTTGCCGGGGTTTGTCTGCCCTGCCGGGGCCGCGTTCGGTCCCCGCCGGCGCTCCCTCCCAGCTGTGCAGGCTGCGGCCGGGCTGGGGAGATTTAAATCTCCCGCCCTGAGCATGCGCAGATACAGTGTGCTCAGGGCGGGAGCGGCCTGGCCGACAAGCAGCTCTGCCGGCCGTCACTGTAGTTCCCAGCCTCCGGCCAGGTAAGGGGGCTGGAGGGAGGCCTGGAGAGGGGTGTGGGGACAAGGAGACGGGCCGGGTTAGAGGGGTGGGGGTGGGGACAAGGAGACGGGCCGGGTTGTGGGGTGGGGACGGGGACAAGGAGACGGGCCGGGTTAGAGGGGTGGAGGTGGGGACAAGGAGACGGGTTGGGTTGTGGGGTGGGGGTGGGGACAAGGAGGGACCCCCCGCGCAGGCCAGCAGCCCCCACCGCCCCCTCCAGACCCCCGGGGCTGCTTCCTTTCTCTTTTTTCCTCTTACTCTTCCTTTCCTTCTTTTCCCCTCTTCTTTGTCTTCCTCTCCCCTGCCTTCCTTCCTCTTCTCTGCCTTCCTTTCTCTTCTTTCTTCCTTTCCTTTTT
>ML685769.1:25157816-25234826 GCA_007922175.1 Pelusios castaneus | reverse complement strand
TTCTCTTCTTTCTTCCTTTCCTTTTTTTCTTTTTCTCTTCTTTGTCTTCCTCTTCCCTGCCTTCTTTTCTCTTCCCTGCCTTTCTTTCTCTTTTCCCTTCCTCTTCCTTTCCTTTTTTTCTTTTTCTCTTCTTTGTCTTCCTTCCTTCCTGCTCTTTCTGTCTTTGCTTCCTTCCTTCCTTTCTTTTTTCTTTTTCTCCTTCCTTCCTTCTCTTTTTTCTTTCTCTCCCTTCTTTTTAAAAACTTTTTAAAAATTAATTTTAAATAAAAACCTTTCTTAAAATTAAATTTCAATTCAAAATTCATTCCAATTAAATTAAACACAATTAATTAATTCTATTTACAATCACTTTATCTTCAATTAATGCCTATAATTTCTGTCTTGTGAGTTTTCCCCAAAAATTTATTCTGAAAAAGTTTTTCACATGGCTTGAAAATTTTGCACACAAGCCACCAAACCTAGAGGGAACATTGGCTACTAGTTGCGTACACAACAGCAGGCCAGCAGGCTAACATCGGTCAGTCCCACACTCTGGGCCTGGCCGGAGCCCACAGCACCAACAAAAAGTGTGTGGATGCATTACTGCCTGCCACCCAGTACCCAGAAACACAGGCCAGCAGCAGACGTGATAGCTACGCGTTCACGTTTTTTTCTAACTATAATACGGCCCCCCAACAGTCTGAGGGACCGTGAACTGGCCCCCTGTTTAAAAAGTTTGAGGACCCCTGCTCTAGGCCCTAGAGTCTTGGGTCTGTACTAGAATGGGTGTCAGTTAAATCCTATTTTCCTTGGCAGTTAAAGATTAACAGTGAGGTAGCAAAATTTGCCACAGACACAAAGTTATATAGACTAGTCACATTTGGGGGAGGGGGGGGGGGAAGAGAGAGAGAGGGGGCTAATGAAGTTGGGCAAACAGACATCACAACAGCAGATGAAGTTTCACCTTGGCAAAGGCAAGATGCCAAATGCCTTTTACTGAAACAAAAACAGAAAATTAAGTCCAAAATGTTCTGGATAGGTTGGCGATTCCAAGCAAAAGCCCAAGGAGGTTGACAGGAAACTCAGTTCACACCAGATAATTCTGCTGCTGGAAAAAGTTAGCATCCTCATCCCAAAACCGGATTCCCCAGGATCCGTGGAGTCCAGAGCCAACCACCTGGAGGCCTAATTCTTTTTGCAGTTGTAGCCTGATCTTTCCAGAATGAACATTGCTCCATAAACCCTTGCTCCTGAAACCTGTTTAGGATTTTCAACATCAGAAGGAAATAAATAATAATCCACATTATTTTATGTAGTGGCTTCCTGGCCAACGGTATTATAGACAGTCTCCAGTCCTCCTAGTTCTGATAATTATTTCTCCTCTCTCCTGTCACCCTTGTGTCTGCCTTCTGATACTCCATTTGATTCCCATTTTCATCCTCCCTACTCTTAAAAGGGTAGTCCCTTAAGTGCTTTAAAAAAGAAAAAAATCAGGGTCAGAGAGAAGTGTTTTGTTTCATTTCCCATCTATGTACACACTACACTCTCCTTGGTATTGCTTCTCTGATTTAAATTTTTAAGTGTTGCTAAACTCATTCTGTTGGCAATCATTTTAATGAACAACATGAATGAGGCAGTTAATGGATCTGGGTAGAACCTTAATTAAAATGGTATTTAGCTATGGGAAATGAAAGTTTTATACAAATTATTTTCTATTAAAATGTTTACTATTTAGCTGAACATAATTGTTTCGTGTTTTTTATCAGAATACGAATACTGCATTGAAGTGATGTGCTTTTTACAATCATCTATGCCTTTCATACCAAAATTCCACCCACCTCATCTTTACAATTACACTTCAAAAGGCCAGTGCTGTATTTTAATAAGAAAGGTCAATATTCTTCAGATATTTTGTACAACTATTAAAGTAGTATTAAGGCCACTACACAGCATTATTTCTTTAAGCTGTCATATACAGTAAATGTTCATGTAGGTTTGAATATGAACTTATTGTATATTTAATGCTGCTTTGCTGGATCAACAGCTTATTTTATTGTGGTCCACATTTTCAAAAGAGGTACTACTGCATGCCCAATTTATGAGCAGAATACCCAATGTTTATATGTGTAAGTCAAGTCCCTTCACATATTTTGCCAGCTAGTTGGCTATGCATATTCAAATGCTGATTTTGCGCATTCACACTGGAAATCTGTGTGTAACTTCAAAATGTGTGTACAGAATGGCACATTGTCAAAACATGCATTCCCTCTTAGATGCATCATAAGACCTCAGTTGTCCCCATCCCCATGCCCATTCTGAAAATGGCAATAATCATAGAGGCCACAGACCTACATCTAGTGCATATTGTTCATTATGCACCTGCTGTCATTTCCTTAGTTCATGCTGAAAATACTGTCCTTTGCAGAGCTGAAATGTAATAGAAATATCCATAGGCCATGGCAGTAGAACTTCCTGTGCATTGAAAAATATCACAGTTGCCCTAGCACTGCTTCCTGACTCCGGAAAACATTGTGCACCTGGTGTGTTTGTATGGGGCATAACTGACCTTCTGAAAATGCCACGCACCTTGCCTGTGAACTATGTTCTGCTTTTGCTGCACACAGATGGCTTTGAAAATTTAGCTCTGGGGCAATATAGCACTACTAGGTTGGAGGTCTCAGTACTGGGTCCAGTTTTTACTTAGTGGCTTTAAAAGCCACTGGCAGTGCCGGTTCTACATCCCCTCTTCAATCCTGCAGTTTTAAGGTAAGGAACATGCAGCTTGGTTAGGGCTGGGAAAGGGTGAGGTAGGTGGCAGAAAGAAAGCAGGAATCAACAGAGCAAAGAGACAAGTTCAATAATTGAGCAATGCAGCAGTTGACAGAGAGAGAAGACATAAGTGTGTATGTGAAGCTCGAGCTAGGAGGCAACACTCAGATCCTCTCCCCCTCACATACATCAGCCCCCTCCAAACTTCTTTGGCCTTGGCATGCAGGTCTGTATCTGGAATCAAAGCTCAACCGCTTATCCATCATTCCTCACCAGGACAAAGAAATCTGTCAGTCATAGTCACCACTTCCCTCAGGGACCAGGATCCTTTTGGTATGCCATTAGGTGTCAGTCACTCCTAAGACTCCATCACGCTGGCTTGTGGTCTCTCCCAAGCGACACTTTGTACTTTATTAATTTTCTCACCAACAGAGACATGAGACTTCTGCCAGATCACTAGCTTCTCAGCAGCACTGGGAGCAACGGATGGGACACACATTAACCTTAGGATCCTCAGCTGACAGGCTTCTACAGAAACAGAAGGACCTGCTTGCCTGGTATTCATGGATGTGCTGACCAGTTATCTAGTCTGTTTCCACAACATATATAAACTGGTCTACCACTGGTTTGTCTGCAGTGGAGAATTTGTGCAAGGTTGATTGTTAGGCAAGAAGTGATACACAGAGTCACCTCCTGCCTTCCCACCACCTGCCACTGGACAACTATTCCACTAAAAGCATCTCCCTATTCTCATACTGTCCATTTCACATGCTAAAACATGGGCTTCATTATCCCGACAGCTGATCTCACAGGCTCTGGCCCTCACAAGAGAAAGGATACCTTCTCTAACGCCAGATCCCCGTTATTTGCCCTGTTTGTGAGAGATGATTTATCCACGACTCCAAATAAAAAATGACCAGCAAACCATTTATATATCCTAACAATGTGTTCAGTTTCTTCCTTCCAAATGTGAGACATTGAGCCACTGGGTTTGGAAAGATGTTTATTGCAGTCTGTGTATTCCACAACACAAGCCACACAAACAAGAATATATTTTCCTTCAGGGTCAAAGAGATGATATGAAGGAAAATGGTGGTGACGAACTCTCAAGGCACCCCTCAGGAAAAGTGGGTCCAGAAGCCTATCCAAAGTAACACAAACAAGTTGCAAGGTGTTCTTGTCAGCTCTGTGTTCTTGGGGAATGAGGGCATAGTAACCCAGCCTCTCTGACTCACCTGAACAACCCCCTGCCCCAGCTCTCCTTGAATCAGAAACCCAAAGCAATGAAAAGTCAGTGGGAGACACACCTAAACCCCTCCAAACAAGGGTAATAGGATAAGGCAACTCCCCTAGCCTTATCTGCATTGAAGATGTAAGTAGACATCTCCATTAGCAAACTGAATAGACAGAGATCCTAGTTTGTATCAAAAATTGGACAAGAATTAGCATACCGAATGAAGAACCAACTTCCAAGGTAGGAACCACACTGAACTCTGGGATCAGCACAACAGGAAGCACTGCATGATGGGGAAATTTCTGCTCCTGAGGTTAATGAGTCCATACCTGCTCACACACAACTCAGCAGTTATCAGACCAATTCTAGTCATACTTTATTGAGATCCAAAATACTGAAGGGGCAAAAAAGAAAAGGGGTGGTAGGGCAAAAGAGGGCAAGTATGGAGAAGAGCATGGGGACAAAGGCCCTGGTGACAAGAGAGGGTAGTGGTGGGATGGCTGGCAAAAAGAAGAAAAAGAGAAGGCAAGAAGGAAAGAAAGGAAGGAAACGGAAGAAAACAAGAATGAAAAAATAGAAAAAACAAAAAAAAGAAAGAAAAAGGAAGGAAGGAACAAGGCAGCCCAGGAGCACATATAACTAAAAAAAAACCCTTAGGACAGTGTAGAGTAGACATAGCCAAAAAGTAATTCAGTGAAGTACATCCCAGTGAGAATACTCCTCAGTTTCCTTTTCTTTTCCCTTTCTCAAATGAGGCCCCAGGCAACCCAACTCTTTCCCCACAGAATTATTTTGGCTTGTTATCTGAATAATGGCCTGTGTGGGAAAGGGAAAGGAAAAGGAAAGAAAACTGAGGATTCCCACTGGGACGTACTTCACTAGTGCCCACATCAGACTCCTCTTTCCCCATGTTCTCCTCAGCCTCCATCCCCATTCCCTAAGCTCCCTGCCCCCAAGATCGCACTCCAGCCCTCCTAACCCCCCCACCCCCAGTTCCCCATCTGCACTCCAGCCCCATTCAGCCCCCCCAACCTCCTCCACACCTTCCCAGGCCCCTCCATCCCTAGCCCCCACTCCAGTCCCCCAACCTCCTCCATCCCTCCCGAGCCCTCCCACCCAGTCCCCCTTCTAGCCATCCATAGTCCCCTCCACCACTACCCAGCCCCCACCGCCCCCTACCCAGTCTCCTTGTCCCCATGCCCCCTTCACCCCTCCTCCTTACCTTGCCCCCAGACAGCAAAGGCCCGGATTGGGCAATGGATGTTCCGGCAGCCCGACCTGGCCGGCCCCAGGATGCAGCAGTGGCAGCCCAATCCAGGCAGTCATGGGAGCCGCCAGCAGCAGCCTGCTCCAGGCAGCTCTGGTGGCCCCCGGGAGCCACCAGCGGCCCAATCTGGGCAGCCCGATGCAGCCAGCCCAGGTTCCCACCCTGCACAACCCACGTAGCTGGGCTGAGCAGGGCGGGAGATTTAAGTGACCCTGGCTCCCAGCCAGATCTTGCGGAACCCTAAGGTTCTGCCTACGGAACCCTCGGTTCCGCAGAACCCTGGTTGAAAAACACTGCACTAAGGTGTAGACAGCTTTGCTGGAAAGCATCAAGGTACAGCTAACAAAGGAAAGTTAAGTGGAAACCATTCACAATTAAGTGAAAACAGTTTACTAGGATGACACTACCAAAAAGCTGTTAATAAGAAAGGCCTTGCTCTGGTAAACAGGGTAAGGTAGGCAAGGTATCAGAGAGGGCAAAAGAGCCTTTAACATTTCATTGATCAGAACTGTATTTGGAAACCAAATAACTCAAACAAAAAACATGGGTGGGCTAATTATATGCTGTATCTAATCATGTGACCTGCATATTAAGAATAGTGACACCATATAAGGATTTAGGCATGATGTAACCCATTGTATTGTGACCGTTCTGCCTCCCGGCCCCAGGCAGGGCAGGGCAGGCAGCAGTCTCTAGCCCAGGGAAGGGCGAGTCTCTATACGCAAACACAAACCTGGCCCCAGGCAGGGCAGGCAGCAGTTTCTCAGTCAGGAGTGGGATTGGGGCAGGCAGGAGAAAAGAATACCACCGATCAAACCACAGTGGCTATAGCAGGAGGGTTCCAACACATCCGGGGGCTCCAAGGTATCCCTGGTGCGGGGCAGAGGGGTTCCCACCGCAACACATTGCCCCAGGGTATGGTCTGCAGCCATTGCGAGACCACTGGGCCGGACAACTCTCCCCTCTCCCTTTCCCCAGGGTACCTGGTTCCCATCTCCTAGGGGACCCCGGGGTACTCCACCATTCAGAAGTTCCCGAACCCATCTGCTTCATCGGGTGGTGGCAAGGCTGGCAGCATCTCATCCAGGTCCTTGGTGGAGTGCAACTCCTCCAGGTCACAGGGGCCTTTGGGCGGGGCCGGTCCATAGGGCTCCAGGGCAGCAGGTGGCTCCCCAGGGTCATCAGCCAAGGGCAGCTCCTCCAGGTCACAGGGGCCGTCTGGCAACTCCAAACCCCAGGGCTCTGGGGCAGAGGGTTGGTCACTCAGTTCTCCCGGGGGGGGGGATTGCTCCCTCTGGTCCCAGGGGGCTGGCACCTCTCAGCCCAGCTGGGTGCATGCCAATCAGGGCAGTCCTCTGGGCCCCAGGCAGTGGGAAGTTGGGGCCACACCTCTTTGGCCACCTGGCAGGGCATCTGGTCCCAGAGCAGTGCAGCACAGTGCTTCCCCATTGCTGGCTAGGCCCTGACTGAGGGAGAGGGCCACCTTCTTATACTGCCCTTCTTGGCCCAGCCCACTTGCTTCCTGTCAGCCAGGATTGGTTGCCCAGGGTTAACCCCTTTGCAGGGGATTGGCCCGCCCTCGCTGTCTGTCTCCGAGGGCAGCCATACTCCCTGTCCCTTACAATTATATATATTAGATTTAACATATGAGAGAGAGAAATAGATCGATCTATCTTGTGAACCCTGTATACTGGGTTTACTTATATGGGTCCAGGCAGGGATGTGACTATTTCCTGCTAGATTGGATGTAGAAGGGGAACAAGTAGTTTGATTAAAGGCATCCTCTACCCATTCCTGCCCCTGAGTGGACCTGATCCTTTCCTTTCTTCTAATAATCAGTTTCTATTGTCCAGCCTAAAAAACAACTCCGGTATACTCTCTTAAGCCATTATTTACCCATAAACACATTGTGTTCTGCCTTGAATCATTGTTTCTTCCCTCCAAAAACCCCACCGAAGTTCAAAATTCTGTTCTGATGCCTGGATCCAAAAGTTGCATCAGTTCCACTGAGACTTCACCTTTTCCTGACTGATGATTTTGGGGGTTCTGCCTGCCTCATGCACTTCGGACCCTGAGCTGAACAGCCTGTCTCCTGGGAACCTTTGACTGGTTCAAGCTCTGCTGAGTGGTAAAACCCCAACTCTCTCTCTCACCCCCTCTGTCCAAGTTAATTTTCTAAACCCAAACTTTTAATCAAACTTGGGCTAGATTTCTCCAGTACTCCAATTGAAATTATGTAATATTGTGACTGTTGGGTTATTTCCCCCCTCTTTGTATGGTTATTACTATTAGCATCATAAGTTTTATATTCCTGGCAATAAAATAACTTTTGTAATCAAACTGGTTGCTAGACTCTCTCTAAAACTTAAATTTACTCTTTGGTGTTCTTGACTTCCCTATCTTGCTCTGCAGCACCACATCTTTTAGCTAAGCCAAAGATCACTGTAATGCCCAAAAATCCTGTGGGGTTTGTTCATCAAGGGGGTTACTATTAGAAAAATTGTAGAGTGACACCAATGTGCTGAACCTATGGTATATAAGAAGAGCAGCACTTTCCAGCTGCCACGTCCAGCCTGTGGAGTCCAGGGGTATAAAAGGGTGGCAGCTGGAAGTGCTGTTTTGATCCAACCTGATTGAGTACAGGGGCATACAAGAGGTCAGCTGAGAGTGCTGATAAACCTGGTATACTCAGATGCACTTTGTTAATCTGTAAATGTCTGTGTATGGGGGTGTTTGAGTCTGGGACTGGAGGAACCCAGTCCTGGGAAACTTAGGTCTTGCAGGGTAGCTCCACAGGGAGGGGAATTGCAGAAGGTAGAAGTAAGCTCCATATGAAAAACACAAGTGACACAATTTGTACATTAATAGAATTACAACTCTACCCACCCACCCCAGGAACATAAACCTAATAAATTAGCATACTCCAAGGTGATGGGCAAATCTAGTAACAAGGGACACACTGCTGCAGGAGGCATTGAGAATTACTCCTAGCTTGGGAGTGGGAAGGGGAGGTGCGGAAGCGTAAAAATCTCAAAACTTGTAGGACCAATAATTGCCAAATTAAGTACTCTTTATATGCATTTAGCTTATTCAGGCACGTGTGGGCACTGCCTTGGAATCAGTGATGCATCTCAACACAGAGACTGCAATTGTATGTATCTTCCTATAGTATGTCCTATAAGTCACATTTATAGAAGCATAGATTCATGGCCAGAAGGACACACTGTAATCAATCTACTCTGACCTTGACATCATAAGTGGTAGAATTCCCCCAAAATAATTCATAGAGCATATGGTTTTAAGAAAAAAAACAGACATTTAAAAAAATTGTCAGTTACAGAGAAACTACCATGGTCCTTGGTAAGTTGTTCCAATGGTTACTTACTCTCACAATTAAAAATTTATATTGATTTTCTAGTCTGAATTTCTCTGTTTCAGTTTCCAGCCATTGGTTCATATTATACCCTTCTCTGGTAAACTGAACAGCCAATTATTAAATATTTGTTCCCCATGTAAGTACTTATAGCCTGTAATCATGTTAAACTAAGTTTCTCTTTGTTAAGCTAAATAGATTGAGCTCCTTGAGTCTGTCACAATAAGGCATGTTTTTTAATCCTTTAATCATTCTCATGGCTCTTCTCTGAATCCTCTCCAATTTATCAACATCCTGGAATGGCAGACACCAGAACTGGACACATTATTCCAGCAACAGTCACACCAGAGCCAAATACAGAGGTAAAATAACCTTTCAACTCATACTAGAGATTCCCATTTACGCATCCCAGGATTGCATTAGGTTTTTTGGCCACAGCATTTCTTTGGGAGCTTATGTTCAGCTGATTCTCCACCATTAACTCCCAAATCTTTTCCAGAGTCACTGCTTCCCTAGGTAGAGCCCCCATCCTGTAAATATGACCTATATTCTTTGTTCCTAAGTGGTACATTTACATTTAGCCATATTAAAAACACATTGTTTACTTGTGCCTAGTTTACCAAGCAATCCAGATTGCTATGCATCATTAACCTCTCATTATTTATCACGCCTTCAGTTTTATCAAACTTTATCAGTGATGATTTTATGTTTTCTCCTAAGTCACTGATAAAAAATGTCAACTAGCATGGGGCCAAGTAGTTCCCAGTGAGACACCACTAGAAATACACACATTTGATGATCCTCTGTTTACAGTTACTTTGAAACCTAGCAGCATTTAATCCATTTAGTGTGTGCAAAGTTAATTTTATATCTTATTTATAAATCAAAATGTCATGCAGTACCAAGTCAAATACCTTACAAATGTTTAAGTATATTACAGTAGCATTATCAGATTTATCAACAAAAATTGTAATCCTATAAAAAAAGATATCAAGTTAGACAGGAGTTCACTATATTAAAATGAAAACATTTATGTATTATTGTGGGATTGTAAATAACAACTCCAAGGAGGAAACATTACTAGTGTAAAGCTGGGGGAAGTGTTGAGCTTCAGAGGGGTATTTTAAAACACTGAGCCAGATAAGAAGGAACTTTTGGGATGAACAAAGTTAACTGGGTTTTATAGGAAATACCTGGTGGGATGGAATGCAAATTCACTACCTCCAGAGCCAACCTTTTGAAGCTATGCCTTGAGGGAAAACCCAATGTCTGATTAGGGATGTGAAAAGGTAAGGATCAAAGATCCACACCATAAAAAGGGGGGGAAAAATCAGATTAATGGGGGTACTTGTCCTGAGCCAAAACTGCTGTTTTTTCTGTATCCAGGGGGAAACCTCTTGATTGGGTTTGGATGACTGACCAACTGCCGGATTCCGTGTTAGAGGTGAACTGATCTTTGGTAAACTGACTAGGAGGAGTAAGTTCTTTTATTGTTTTTAATTGGCTTTCTTTGTAATACTTTCATTTTAAGAATAAATGTGCTTGTTTATCCAGAGTTGGGTAGTAACTTAACTGTGGCAATTACAATAGTTCATAGCTTCTAAGAAACGAAGGCAAAGCGGGGCTGCTTAGGCAGTCTGACTTGGTGGGGGAATTCATAATATGCACTCTGGAAATATCCCTGTCAGGAGGAAGAGAGATAGATCTCTGCCCAAGAGTGGTGACAGCTGAGGAGGCAGAAACCTGAGAGTGGATGCTCTTGGTAGACCTTAGTGGGACCATGCAGATGCAGTTGCCCTGAACAATAAAACTCCCCTCAGAGGATCAAACTGCTGGTCACCAGGAAGCCTTTGTACCTTAGAATTAAGGGGATGGATTTAGTCTACATATGGTTAAAGTATGTCAGTTTCTCTCACACCAAATTCTCTTGTCTACTCTCCCCACACTTGTTGAATACTAGTCAGCCATAACTGAAAGAGAAAGACCGACTCACCATTCTGTGTATCTGGGCAATGCCTCAGCTGTCTGAGACCAAGAGTGCAGAGTGCATCCAACCCAGTGGCCTGGGGGAAATCAGTGGTAAAGATAGTTTTCACAAGGAAATTGTTTAGATTAAACACCAGGGCAAAAAGTGCTTGTTACTAAAACTAACCTTGTGCATGTCAAACTGCAATATCTGTAGATGATGCCAAGCTGTAAGAAAATGGTTTGAGATGGCCTCAGGTATAGAAAGCAGTTTCATTTCCTTTTGCTTCTTCCCCCGACCTTTGGAGCTGACTTACCAGGCAGTTAGTCTATTCATGACTCATGTCAGTCTCTTTTGAATGGTGCACTAGGCACACAAGTATTCCTGTTCATTACATATGATAGAAAGGTGGAGGGACACATAGGATCATCTATGAAAATGCCTAAGGATATGAATGAGAGTTAATGAGCACTTTTGAATCTAGGCCAAAGGCATTTTTCTTTTCTCGGGGTCCTTCAATATCCTACCTCCTCATAGGCTTCTCCCCAGCTAGGGTGACCAGATAGCAAGTGTGAAAAATCAGGATGCAGGTTGCAATGTGGTGGTGGTGGTGGTGGGGAAGCAGGGGCATTATTGTTTTAAAAAATGATCCGGGGCACCATGTCTGGGGGGGACAAGGAGCAGGGTGAGGGGACTGGCTGCTGGGGCTGAGCCACTCCACCACAGCAAGGGGCAAGGTGGGGCAGGCTGGAGGGTGTGGCTAGCCACCTGCGCAGCCACTTTGTCCCCAGCAAGGGAAGGGGGATCTGGCACTAGAGGACAGGCTGCTTTGTAGTGCAGCACATCACAGGACTGCCTAGCCTGGGGGTGGGATGGACAGTGGCGCTCTGGGTGGCTGGGGCCCCTCTTAGTCCAGGGATTGGGACAGATTGGCTGTCAGAGTATGCCCTCCCGTTGCCCCTAGTGGGGAACATCTGGGGGGTGGGGTATTTCCACAAAACCATTTGAGGCTTGGGGTTCTTGGGTAGTTGTACTCTGGGTCCAATCCTGCCAAACATTTCTATGTTCTGGGTCAGGGCCTCCACTATGGTGTGTTGTGCCCGGGTAAGGGGGGCTCAGGCCCTCCTGTTCCACTGAGCCCCAGCCCAGGGCCCTATTGGTGCCAGGGATATGGCACCGGGTCAGCAGGGATCCAAACTGAAACACACTGATTCAGTCATACGCCATCGCCAGTCCCGCCACTCGGGCCCCCTGGGCTACTGCCTACTGGGTTGCTATGGTGCTCTTCCCCCATAGCTCCAGTTTGTCCATTCTCCCCTCCTGTAGCAGTCACTGTCTGCATCTTCAGGGGCTCTTGGAACCTTTTTTCTGGGGCGAGCACCTGGGCGTCTGTCCCTTGGTGACTCACAGGCAACATCTGTTCCTTGGTGAGGTCACTGGAGTTGCTGCCTCTCCTTGGCTGGGACAGAGCCTCCAGCACACATCCTTCCTCTACACTGGTCAGGCCTGAATGAGCTGCACTGCTCCCTTTTATACACGGGCAGCACTTGCAGCATGCCCAGCAGAGTTTAAGGAGCAAGGCTTCCACCTCCCATAAAGCACACTGGGTTTCTGCAGTGCAGGGTAGGCCTACCCCTTCACAGTGGTGGTGTGGGACAGCACAGTCATTGCCAGAGACTCTTCTGCTATGCCTATGCTCCATCCCTTCTCTCCACATACCAACACAGGAGGAATCCATGACTGGCCCAAACCTGAAGCTACCACCCTTCAGCACCACAGAGAATGCAGTGTGAGACCTGGCGTGGACTCGACCTAGGCTGTACCTCCAGAAAGCAAAGGGTAATTGTCTTCCCTGCCTGGTGGTGTGGAGCCTAGATGGTCTGGGGAGTCCAGGCAGGTCCTGGTTCTGCTCAGTCCGCTCCCACCAAAACCCTCCCGACCCCACTCTGAGAGGCATGAGTGGCAGGTTGGGGAGAGGGCTGAGCAGGAGGGGCATCCACTTGGATCCCTGTGCTGGCTGAGCTCTACACCACCAGTCAAGAAGGGTATGTGCCCTTTGCTTTCCAGGGACAACCCACGCTTGTCTATGCTGGGGCCCACTCTACATTCATTGCTGCACTAGAGGGCGGTAGCTGCAGGGGTGGGCCAGGCCAACTGTAGCAGCAAGTGGAGGCTATTTGAGCAATGGTAGGGCCTCAGAGACAGGGAGGGGGCAGGAGAGAAATGGGAGCAGTCCTCATCCCTGCCCAGCCTCACCCAAGGCAAGAGTCACATGTCATCCATGTTAAAAGTCTGTATCATATATAAGAGGGCTGAATTGTCCAGGCAAACTTAAGTTTGATGTTCTCTAATTTTTGAATGCTTGACTTTGCACCTTTAAATGTAGGATTTTGTACAATAAAGTTTCCTATATTTGAAAATAGAAACTCAATACTCCCTATCAAATTCCAACATGTTGGAGTTCCATGTTGGCTCTCTTATGGTTCATTAGTAGAGTTAGAACCTTTAGACCCACAAGACAGAACTGTCATTGAACAATTATCATAACAACTGATACCAGTATTAGATGGTCATCTTCTCTGTGGACCAGCCAATAAAAGAGAATGTTTTCCCCACTGGTTGCCACAGCTATTTGCTGACAGAAGAGAAATGCTGAGACTCATAACCTGGATTACAGACTGGGATTTATAAGGAGTGTGTACTCTAGTAGTTACAGACCCTGATGTACCTATCTGCCTCAAGTCTGACCCTTTCTGCCCCCAGCCATTCAACTGTTCATGTCTTAGTCCCAGCAGCAAAAAGATCCAGGGCTGTGGCCCCCAGCCCACCCCTGCCCCCAAACCCCCACTCCAGCCCTCCTAACTCCCCAGCTTTCCCCATCTTCACTCCACCCCCCTTCAGCTCCCAAACCCCCTCCATACCTCCCTAGGCCCCTCTGTCCCTAACCCCCACTCATCCCCCAACCTCTTCCATCCCTCTCCAGCCCCCCACCTAGTCCCCCTCCAGCCAGCCATAATCCCCTCCACCCCTCCCCAGCCCCCACCAGTCTCCTTGTCCCCATGTCCCCTCCACCCCTCTCCAGGCCTCCCTCCAGCCCCTTCCCAGCCCCCTTACCTGGCCGGAGGCTCGGAGCTGCAGGGACGGCCGGCAGAGCTGCTTCTGGGCCAGGCCGCTCCCACCCTGAGCACGCTCTGTCTGAGCATGCTCAAGGCGGGAGATTTGAATCTCCCCAGCCTGGCCGCAGCAGGAGTCTGCGGCTTTGCTAGGGCCCCTGGGTGGAACGCAGCGTTCCGCCTGGGTGCGCATGTGCCTGCTGGGGAAAATAGATTCGGGGCTCAGGATTTTCTACCCGGGGCTGGCGCCCTGCCAGCCCGACGACAACAATGCCTCTGAGTCCCAGTCTCCTCCCTGCATCTCTATCCCAATGATTCAGACCCACACCCTCTCCTTCTTCAATCTCCTTCCTTCATACTTCATGCCTTTGTACTCCAAGCAGGTGGTTTTCTCCTTCTTGACCACGGAGTCTGGGTGCCAGCAGAGGCAGAATTGAAAACACAAAATGGCAGTCTCTTTGCTCCCAGATTCTGTGCCCCAGAGTAAAGCAGCCCCTGGCAGCCAGGAGGAGCAATTTAATGGAAATGGAAATGTCAGAGCTTCTCAGTTAATCAGTTATGAGAATTCTTTAAGTGGGCAAAACAAGACATTTTTCACAAATCTCATTCAGAGAAGTGGCTGAACCTTTTTTTTTTTTTTGCTGAAATTTTCAAGACACTTCTACCTAAGATGGACACCTTGAAGGGAAAATTTCAGCCCAAGTGCTTAAAATCTGGTTGATATGGAACATATCAGGGTACCCAAAATGTGAGCACTGATTGCTACCAGCACTGTCTATACTAGAGGCAATATTTTCAAATAAAATAAGGTAGAATCTAGAATGGAGAAAACCACCAAAGATTCAAAGGGTTAGCCTGAATAAGGACACAAAAGTTCAGATCAGTTTTGGAAATGCACCTCAACATCTTGAGTCTGCAAAACAGGGCTGAAAATCTCATGAGAACAGACTTGTAAAGAGATTTATAATTAATAAATGTAGCACATAAAGGCCCTTCTAAAGGTATCTGGCTCCATTTGCTATGTACTGTAAAAATCACTCTGTATAAGCTTGAAAGCTTGTCTCTCTTGCTAAACAGAAGTTGGTCCAATAAAAGGTATCTCACCAACCTTGTCTGTCTAATATCCTGAGACAAATAAGGCTACAACAACACTGCATCTATCTAGTAAAGACACCACCCTAAAGAGATTACCACCTTGGTTGATGCTTTCTGCTTCCATTCAGGATGGGAAATGCTGTGAGAATGACAGAAGAAAGAATTGTTTCATGGTTTAAAGATGGTCTCAAGAGGCTGATATTTGATTAGCTCTCTGGTCTTATTTCATTAAGGGCTAACAGGGCAGCTGTTCTGTCTGAGAACTGCAAGCACTTACTGTTCCAGCCAGAATCAGTAAGCACAAAGACATGAGAAAATGAAAAATAATGGGGCAGGGAAAGTTTATCAGCTGAACTTTTTCCAACATCAAAAAAAGATTCAGTTTACATTTGGTTCAGGATTTGAATGAAAGTTTAAATTGCTTCTTATTTTTTCCCAACCTGTTTAGTCTTCCTTATGTAAATAGATTGTGTCCCATTCATCAGATTTCTTAAAAAGATGAACTTACTAATATCTCATTAAGAATGAAGTCTGTCTAATGACTGAAAATACACTCTCTCAAGAATTGCTGTTCTGATTATATCACTACATCTGCTCGCTAACTGACTAAGCAAATGTAATTAGCTTTTATATTTCCCTTCACTGCTGTCAATACCATGGTCTATTGTCCAAGATGGGACTAAGATCTTTGACAGGTCAACTTTTTTTCCTCCCCCACCTTTTAAACCTCCTTCCCCATCATATCATGCTATTATGACATTAGATATCCATTTCCCCCCCTCCCCCAGAAGTATTTGGCCATGCATGTATTCAGGCTGAGGTTTGGATGACCTCTTGATTATACTACTTTCTACTAGGTACCCAGATATATTGTATCAAGGCTAAATTGTGAACTAAGGCAGGGATACATCCAGTACCTGAGTAGAAAGAGAAAACATTCACATTTGGTTTAGGAAGCTACAGGATGACAAAGTTTCTAAACAAGCAACATTAAAGTAAAGATTTCACATGTGCATCTATAATTCCATAGACATTTCCACTTCACAAAATTAGAATCATACAAAAAAAATGAAGGAAACTATAAAAATGTAGAGTTAAAAAGAACAAAAAAATCCTTTATTTTGCCCATTCCTTGCCAGTCTACCATTAAATCTAGATGCATTTTAAGAAAATGCTCAGATTTTGGTTCCTAAATTGCACATATTAGCAGAATTTTCTGGTGTATACTTATGCAGAAATATATCTATTTAATTTCACAGTATGTCAAAATAATTTCTTATACTATTAAGTGACAGCAACAGGTAAAGGATTGGAGAAGGAAGATTTCTGGAATCTCAAATGGATAATAAAAGAACAAGCTTTATTGGTGTGTTTCCCAATTACAAAACCGAGCTGACACCCAAGCTGCTAGGTGAGCTTAGTCCGGAAATTGGTTTCAGACAGGACACAGGAAACCAGAAGTGACGGTTTCTGCAGTGGAGAGCTGGCAGCCTGAACTCACATTAAGCTACACAGAACCTAACATTTAAAATAATCCATCTTCTTGAATCCTCTTAATGGCTCACAAACAAAATATAAACAGACAAAATCCAATACACAATACAATAATAGTAACAGCAATACCTAAGGCTATTTCAATGGTTATTCCCTGAGTTAAAACAGAGGTAAGGCTAGACTCATTATACATTACAACTTATCTCTAAAGGGAAGTTAATTGATAGGGGGAAACATGAGTTTACATACATACCAGAACCATCAAGCAGGTGACCAGCAACAGCATGATGAGTTTTGGGCCGAAGGGGTGTTAACTTGACACGGGCCGGCACTTTTTGGGAGGGCCTCCTACTGGCAGGTTGATCAGGCCTGACAGTTGACACGTGGGGCTCTCGTTCGTTCTGCGTGGCAAAGGTGGTTTTATTGCCTAGGCCGTTTCCTGCAGAGGTCGTGTTGGTCTGCGATTGGCCCAATTTTGCCGCAGTAGGAAGGGGGGGGGGTAAAGTGCTGCCCAGTCCCCTTGTCCTTTTTTGGGCACGGGGCAACTTCTATTGGCTCTCCAGGTTCTGGGCTAGAGCCCTCTACACACCCTTGCAGGGGGGGGGGGGGAAGCATGGGCAGCCATGTGGCACGTACACATACATGCCCTGCTGGTCCACCTACACAGTGGGCGAGAGGGTTAACCCACCCCTAGGAAACCCAGGTAGGGAAAAAATTGGGGTTCCAAATTAAGCAGTGAGTGGTCACCAGCCAGTGGGCAATGGACATATGGCTGAACTGAGGGTTAAACATACATATTAAACATACATATCAGGGTCTCTACTATGTGGGAGGTGGCGGCCATTTTATGGGGCACAGATTGGAGCAACTAACATTAAGTATCCTTCTGATTTGCTAAAATGTGTGTGCAGTCTCCAGAGTCCATTAAGAAGTCCCCTAAGCTTTTTTTTTTTTTTTTTTTTTTTTTTTTAAACACATTCACATATGGACATGATGAAGCCTGGAACATATGGCTAGAACCATCTGAAGCTCAGTACTTAGTATGATGTATGTAGCAAATCCAGAAAACTTGACATTTTTAAATAACTGCATCCACAGCTACCTAAAGGGTTTCTAAAAGGTTGAAAAGGTATTTAGAGCATCTGTTTATGGCAGGCCTTTTCCATTTGCAGTGTGGAAAGGTCTTTGCCTATCTCTTTGGCATGGATATAAAATTAATTATAGTTTGCTAGATTTCAGTTCTTGCAAACAGACTGTGGACTGTTGCATATTGTGTATATAGTATTTCAGTGGCTGTGACATTCCCCTGCTATCTGGTCTGGTGTGCCACTGTGCCTCCCCTATCGCCCACTCCTGGACTCCAACTTACCCTGCTTCGCTAGGTGGCCACCCACTCCTGGATCATCCCACACCAGCCTCCTGCATGTAATCAGTCCCAAGCAGTGGATGTGTGCACTCCAGCCGCTCAGGGGATGATCTCCCAGCAAGTACCCTCAGCCCCCAGATGCTACACTGGCAACTTCCATCTTTCAGGATCAGGGTGCTTCCCAAATCACTGCAAATTCAAACACTGAGTTCATCCATTTAACAAAAACAGAAATGCAACAACTTTTGTTCTTTTACACTCTCTAAAATCCAGTTTTAGATAAAATGAACTCTAGTTTATTGATTAGAAATGATTTTAAATGAGTATATAGAAAATCAATCCACAATCATTTAATAAAGCAGTCAGGAATTAACCACTACCAAATAAAAAATAAGATGCATACTAACCTAAAGTTTACTGTTGTAGTCCATTCTCAATTCATCTTACCCACATGCCTGGCCTGTGGTGGTTTTCAACTAGTCTTTGCCCTTCTGGCCATGTGGACAGATTCAGTCCCTTGCTTGTAGGTAGAGATGTTACAAGACAGGGTTTCTCTGGCCAAAAACTTCTAACAGGTCTCTGTGTGTGTACTTCCTTCCAAACACTCCACTCTCCTGGGGTGAGGTGATCTTTTCCCTCTGTCTGAAGCCTGTAGTTTGCATAGTCTTTGTGATGCATCCTTTCTGTTTACAAGCTGGGATCAGCTCTGAGTGCCTGCCTCGCCCCCGATCCACGTGAAATACATGGAACAGGTTTCACCTAGTACATGTGTGAGGCCACAGAAAACATGTACCACAGCATGTACTGCAGAGCATGGCATAATTGGCATCAAACCATACAATTACATTGCAAAAATGAACAGGAAAGTTACATAGATCATATCCCAGGGGAGGAATAGGGCATCCCATGACAGTGGCATTTGGCTATAGTTGGGGAGCAGTTAGTATGTTTGGGTACCCCTTAAGTGCATTTATATTATTTGAAACATGCAGATGCATTGCCAATAGGGGGATGGTTAAGAGGCAGTACTACAGGCTGAAGAGACAAAGGACTTCTGTAGCTATGGCTCTGGTATCTCACAGGTAATCCAGGATCTGCATGGATGTCAGGCTGGTCCCTTGGCCTACTCCTCAGGAGCTGCAACCAGCAGTTTTCCCATGCCTTCACTGAATGCCCTCAGAACTTCACAACAGTCCTCTCAGAAATGTCCTTCCTCAGAGCAAACTTCTGTGTGTTTTGTATAGTAGACAGCTATCCAGTTCATTGAGGTTTCTAGGCCAAATCTTGAGATGCAGTGATCTGCAAAGTGAGAAAAGTTTTCAAGTAGTGAAAAAAAACAATCTTTGATTTGCCTTGTATAATAAGATTCATATCTATTCTGACATATGAAAAATTTCTTTTGCTTGTTAAGTTAGAGGAGATTGGTCAAAACCAAGCTGAAAATAGAACGGTAGTGTAGTTTTAAGCTTAATTACTGAAAAAAAGTATTATATCATTATAGCTCATATTTGGATTTTGGAAAGGAAATACAGATCCATTTATGAAACAGTTAACCATCAAGCCACATTTATTGACTTCTCCTAGGTGGCTGTTTTAAGGAGTGCTAAGGAGGAATGAAGATTAAACATTAAAGTTTAGGAACATTGCTTGTTTTTTCCCTCCATTTCATTGTATCTGAACATAGTAATACTGTTCACTTTTTAAAAGCTACTTGTAATTTATACCCTCCTACTTTCTAGTTCATCATAGTTCCAACAATGTTTTGTTCTTTTTTAATACATGTTCACAAAAGTAAAAACATTTTGGTCTTTCAAGGACTATTAGTTTTGAAGTTTCTTAAAGTTAGGAACAGAAGACCCTAAGGCTGTGTCTACACTTGGAGTCAGAGCTATGATCCCCAGCTCACACAAACACACTCAAGCTAGCTATCATTGAGGTAGCATGCTAAAAATAGTAATGCAGCCATGGTAGCCAGGGCAGCAATTAGCAATGGCATGGGCTAGTTGCCCATAGTACATATCTAGGGACTGGGGTGGGTTTATATTCGAGGCAGCTAGCCCATGCTACTGCTGAACATGGTCTGTGCTACCACAGTCACACTACTATTTTGAGCACACTAGCTTGATTACAGTTAATGCTACTCTGGCTACAGGAGCTGGAAATCAGACTTGTAGCTCCATGGATAGACAGAGCCTACAGCCCCATCTAAATTGATGGCAGCATATTAGCCACTATCAGATCAATCTTTCCAGATCAACTTAGCAGTCACTTAAGACCTGTTAAGTCGATCCAAAAATCAACTTAATAAAACCATCCTCTCAAGTGGCTTAGTGCTGTGTTGATGGGATTGCATTGTCTGTTGGTGCAACAGAGTGAAGATGACCCCCTGAAGGGGAGTTAGAAGTTGATAGGAGTTACACGGACTGCTGCCAAATTTCCCCATTAGTGTAGACCTTGCCTAAATCTTATTTCACCAGATCTTTCCCCCAGGCACACAGTCTCTTATGCAGTTTTCTTTAAATCGCTGGCTTCAGTAATCTAGCATATTTGGATGGTGCAAATTTATCATGCTAGCCTAATAGAAGTTGTTGCTGTGCATAGGCTGAAATGATGTAGAAATGCAACAATTCTTCACATACCTGGAAAAACACTCCCAGGCTATGTCTACACTTGCAAGTTAGTTCAAATTAAGGAAGCTTAATTCAAACTAACTTAAGCCTTGGCCATACTAGGCTTTCATTGGTTCAAATTAAGGGCTTCCTTAATTTGAACTAATAAATTCGATTGCTTAGTTCAAATTAATGGTTAATTCAAACTAAGTAAAATGTGGCCATATTAGTTCGAACTAACTGCTTAGTTCAAACTAATCAGCAGATTGACCTTCTTGCAACTGACTAATTTGAACTAAGGAAGTGCCTTGCATGGCCATGGCTAGTTCAAACTAGCAATCTAGTGGGGGCATGCTAGTTCAAATTTAGTTAATTCAAATTAACTAAATTAGTTCGAATTAACTCATTCGAACTAGCTTTTGTAAGTGTAGACATAGACCAAGAGTTTACAATATGCTTTCAAGAGGGCCAGATTTCATTTGGGCCTAACAAACCAGCTATTCTCTTTTATAGCATTGAATACAGTCATTCCCTATCTATTTATTTGTCCTTTATTTTGAAAGCATCTCCTTAAATGATCTCTTGATAAGGCTGGTGATATTCACAATATTCTACCTTTCAGCAGTCTTGCTAATGTGACACTGGATGTTATTTAGTCTTGATTTTCCATATAGCAACTGTTAAAAGTGCCTTATGTCTTCATGAAGCTTCTCCCACAGCTTTGCCCTACTTGAACCCTGATTTACTGGGTTGTAGACAGAACTCTTAACAAGTCTTACTTCAACCATTACTACACTAATATTGTCTTCTTTGCAAAGCTAGCTTTCTTCATGTTTGAAGACAGCTATGGGTTTGGGGGGAAAAATTACTAGACTCTCTTTGGCCAGTTAACTATATGTCTTATCAAATTTGTTTGTTTTCTTCTTAGATTTTTGGGAAGCTGGTTGCAGATCAATTTCCTAGCACAAGTTAACTAGCAATATAAAAACCCAACTGAAAATAGAGTATACATCTAGCCCGTAACAGTCATAATGTATATGCACATTGATCTGTATTTGTTAAGGAATAATGCATTTATTGCCATGATGTATGACATTCTTAAAAATATTCTAATAGTTGTATTAACCTTATCTGGAAAGTGACTAAGTGTACAGGCTGATGTTATAATTCACAATTTGTGGTGTTTTCATGTTACCTTGGTCATCCACTCCAAATCACACTGCTTCTGAGACTAACACAGCACAAATAGCAAATATTTTTTCCTTAAACTGCAAAAATCTGCCAGCCAATAATTATTTGTTGAAAAAAATGTGCAATTCCATCTAATGAACTCCCTTTAAAATTTTATGATCTATTTTTGGACAATTTATAAAGAGAGAAGAGGCAACATTTATAAATAACTATTCTTTGTCAATTATGCCCTCACCTTTATCATCAGCCATGTGTAAGCCTGAAGTATCTATTTTTACTTCCAAAGTCTCAATTTGTAGCACAGCACAAGTAGCAAAAGTGTTGTCTTTGCATATTATAATTGCTGTGCTTTACTAACTGCTTAATACAGAGTTGTCACCTGGGCTAAAAATAATACTATTGTTTTCTGTTAGTCTGTTAAATAAAATAGAACTTTAAAATCGATCATGATTTTCTAGTATTTCAGAAGCACCAAGGAATTTACCATATACTCCAACTTTTCAACACAAGACAGACTTTAAATATATATAAACTTGCTATGATTTATGAAAGAGATGCCATTAAGTCAAAGAAGCACAAATCATGGAAACACTTACTGCCATGGTTCCAGGATACCTTTCACAGATAATAAATACTTAGTAAGAAGTAATGATATATGTAACATTTCATAGCGCCTTTACTTGCTTCCAAATATTTGCTCTAAAATTCTTTTCTTGGTTTCTTGCACTAGTGAATGCTCATTAGGAGGTTGGCCTCAAACATTATCATGCTAGGCCTGAAAAGGCCAGGTAACCTTGTAAACACATGGCCCAAATCTGACTTTTAAAAACATTATAAGAAAACACAATGGTGGTGAGGATCATTTCTTACAAATAGGATTATACAGCTTGGTTTTAGGCATATGTACTGTTGGTAGTTATTTAGTGATGTTTACATCTATCTTGTTAGAGGTTAGCAAGGTAGAAAAACTTTTACTGTTTTATTTGATGAAGATAAATCTTTGATATACCTATGTAAACTGTCTATTAACTATGCTAATTCAGCTGTGGTACCTTGAAGGTGAAGGTTTTGCTTCAGAGGACAATATACATTACTATTCTCCACTCAGGAAGTATTTGTGTACTGTCGGGAGAGCTTAAATGGTTATTGCTGACTGTATTGTCTGAAGAAGAACCTGTTGAGTAAAGGACAAGCAACAGCATTGCTGTCATCAAAGCTCACATGAGGAAATTACCTGCAAATGACCACCTTGCTACTAGTATAAAGGAAGTTTGGAACATAATCCTTTCATCTCATCTGTCAAGCTTCTCAGGGAAAGTTCAGACCACAAGATTGAGATACCAGCTAGCACCAGCTTCAAGTCACCCTGCTAATTCACATGGGAGAAGAAGAATAAACTCTATGCAGGGACTATTTAGTCTACCTTCCTTTGAACTGGATTTCTAACTGAATCTGTGAAACAAAGGAATTAAATCCATCCAGGTACTGGATGTTCATCTAAGGGAGTATACTAGCCTGCAAACTCCAAATTCTACTGGAAACCTGATGTATATGGACTTTCAAATCACTGTGTGCATGTGATTATTTTAACAGTGATTTCATAGTTTGTTTCTCTCCTTGTGTAATAAACCTTTAGTTTTAATTACTAAAAGATTAGCTGGCAAGCATGATATCTTGGGTAAGATCCAAACTTATATCGATCTGGTAAGGTGGTTGATCCTTTGGGGCCAAAACTCTATTGGTAAAGAGCATGGAGTTTTAAGTAACTTATCTCTTTACTAGACCCATTGGCTTAATGGAGGCCAGAGATTGAAATGCAATAAAGGGGACTGTTTATATTTTGTTGCAGTTTCTTGATAACCAGTGTGGGGAATTAGAAGCATTGTTTGCTTGCTGATTGGGAAGCCTGACTTCAGTGTCACCCATCAGTACTGAGAGAATTGGCTTTCATTTTGCAGCCTGCCCTGACCTTGGCATTTTCAGGTGGATTACCCTAGGCTGGCAGGGTCACAACAATCAAGGACAATGAACTGCCCCTAGGAGAGCAGTGCAGAGACTGAAGTGTATTAATATCAGTCCCTCTGGCTAGGTTTTACTTATTATAGGGGCACACAGAGGCTCATGCATAATGTAGCAGCCCATATGCTAGCTGAAGACATCTCTCATGCCAGTATTCCACATCCTGGTTTCCTCATCTTATTTCAGACACAAGTCAAGGCCCTAGCGTTGATTTACAAAGCAATACAAATTCTTTTTGTATTACTCTCTCCTCAAATGTAATTTACTTGACAATAGTACCACATCTTCACAACTTCATTCTCCAACTAATATCATCCTCTAATTAAATTTTCTCTGTCTCCTGATCTATGAAAGAGCCACTAACTTGGCATAAGGTTGTAGGAAATTCCATGAAGGAACTCTGCAGGATGCTGTTATTGAAAGAGTATTGGGTCCATAAAACTCTATGAGAAACAACTCTCTTCAGACTCATCGCTCTAGGAAGGCCAGTGCATAGACATGCCTGTCCTGAACTTTGCTTGGGTTGGACTCGGCCTTTTCTCTTCTGGTAACTTGTTGTGTAATCACAGAGACCCTGTGCTGAGAATTCTGTGCCTCCACTTTTTGATAGCTTGGTATTTAGGGACTTGATATTTTTCAAAATCAACCTTAATGCACTTATCCATGACTCATTTGAAAAGAATACAATTCTCAAGGTTGTCTGGCCCCAGTCAGCTTCAAGACTTTTCAGTGAACACCAAGACCTTGTAATGGTCTCAGAATAAAATGAGGATAAACCAGGGGAGAGAGCAGAGCATAGGTCTGAGGGAAGTGTTCAGATGGTCTCTCAGCCAGAAGGAGTGCTGCCACATTATCCATGAGCTGTGTGCTAGATCTTGGCCTCTTTGGCTATGTCTACACTTGCAAGTTAGGTCGACTTAAGAAGGCTTAAGTCAACTTAACGAAAGCTTAAGTCAACTTAATAAGAACCGCCGAGTAGGTTGACCTAACCCTCCTTAGGTCGACCTATGCAGTGTGGACGCTTAAGCCCACTTTGTTAAGTCGACTTAAGGACAGTTAGGTCAACTTCAAGTGCATTAAGTCCACGTCCACGGACACCACTTTGTTAAGTCAACTTAATAAGGGTCAACTTTAAGTCAACTTAAAATCAACCTTATTAAGTCAACTTAACAAAGTCAACCTAATTTTTTCTAGTGTAGACATAGCCTTTGTGGCTTGCATCATAAACCCTAGATAGAGTGAATCACTGGAGCCAAGCTAAAGGTGACAAACCCACGTAGTACAGATGCTAGATGGCTGTCCTAAAGGAATAGGTGTGATCTCTTTCATTTGCTTTATCTGCTGAGGAGACAAAGCTTGTGCCAGCAGCATATTCTTCTTATTTAAACCCACAATGGTCATATATATATTAAAATGCTTCAAAGTCCAGGGCTGTAAAACAATGCAGTTTTTGCTATCAAATTCTTACCTAATTTGTGGTGTTGTGACTGAGTTTTACATTTGTTTATAGGATTTTCAATGATGTTCAGTATATTTTTACTGTTACAATAGCTGTCCTTAAAACTTGTTAATTGATCCTTAGAGAAATACCCTAAATAAGGTTGTTCTATTTCCCTATACTTCGATAACTTTATATAGATTACTTTTCCAATGAATAATTGGCAAGTATTTAAGAGAGAGATGTGTGAAAAGGGATTACTGCTAGAATGTACTGCTAGGAAGCAGAGTTGACTAGGTACAATGCATAACTGATTTTCAGTAAGATAATTTCATTAAATACCAATATGTGCAAGTGAAGAGACATGAAGAGACAGGTATAGTTACACAAATAACCAAATGCAGAGTTAAAAACAAACTGATTTATCTGACTAAATTATTTAAGCTACTACACTAAACATATCTGCCTTCACAGGACCAATGCAACATTGTACTATTTTTCCAACCATAATTAGGGTATTCTTATTGCAGTTTTATAGTACCTCAGGAATGCATAAGTCAAACAAGAGGTAATGCCTGCAAACATGAGCACTTATCCATACATTTTAAAAATGTAACAGTGGTTTTTAGTAGTGAAACTCATTACAGCCAGTAAACATCCTGTGGCTTGGCTTCATGCAATTTCTTAAAGATGTAGCAGTTAATCTAATTCCTTTTAATGTTTTTAAAAATGCTTTCAGAAACTGAGTCATGCAGCTGATTCCAGTTCTAGTACATAGCTGCAATATCTTTGTTTTTGTTGTGAATTTTGAATTTGTGATAGATGCCTGTTGACAGCCCAGGGCCAGGGACTGAATTCTTCTGTTTAACCAGAAAAATCAGTACAGTACAAGCAACAGTTCCAGACACTGGCCTATATATGTGCCTTAATCCAGCAGTGGAGAGAATACCTGAAAGAGTAGTTCTAACCTTAGGAAGAAACAATCTTGCCTTCTTTTATGAAGCTACTATTAAATCAGTCAGAACTGAATGTGATGCTGGTTCCTCTGTTTTAGACTTTAGGAGGAGGTCTGAAAACCACATTATTTCAAGACAATAGTAATGACTTTTAGTCACAGGCATCCTGATGACTCAAATCAACCATCCTCTGAGCCTTCTACTCATCCAATAGTATTTTGGCTCATCACCTGTAATAGTTACTTTAAGCTCTCTCTTTATTTATTCACCAAAGCAGATATATTCTGAGTACTGTGGATATTGTAATAGATAAGCACTTGCAAATTGAACAACCTAAGGGCAAATCTAGCAGGTGATTAGTAGAATATGATATGCAATTGATTTCTGGTAGGACTACAGAGTCTATTGTACTGCAACTTGAGATGATTGGTCGTAGTTCTGCCATATGCAACCACTGAAAACAGCCTCGTTCCATTCTTCCTGAAATCCCCTTTCAGGTAGTTAAAGGCTGCTATTGGATCCCTGCTTATTCTTATTCTCTGCAAGCTAAACAAGCCTAGTCTCCACAGCCTCTTCTCCTAAGGCATGTGCTCCAACCCCCTAATCATTTGTTACCCTCTGCTGGACTCTCTCCAATTTATCCACATCCTTTCTGTAGTGGGGAGCCCAGAATTGGACACAGGATTCCAAATGAGACCTTAACAGTGCTGAATAGCAGGGAATAATCACTTCCCTCAATCTGCTGGCAATGCTTCTGCTAATACAGCCCAATATACCATTAGCCTTTCTCTTAATAAGGGCACACTGTTGACTCGTATTCAGCTTCTTGTCCACTTAACTCCTTGGTCCTTTTCTGCTGAACTGCTGCCTAGCCAATCAGTCCCTCTACCAGTTCATGGTATAATTCCATCCACTATACCTATATTTCTCTTTGGTTCCTCTCCTAATTTTCCCTCCACAGGGCCTCAGTGTTGGTCCCAGAGCTCCCACCAGTAAGCCGTTACTTCTATTTCTTCCCACTCTCCTTCCTGATGCCCCCCCATCACAACTTGATATAGGTTTGTCCAGTTTCTTCCCTACTGGGATGGATGCTGCCTTTTCCAGTCATGTCCCCTTCCCCAGCAGGCCTAATTTCCAGTCTGCCATCATGTGAAGCCTGTCTCATCTACAACTCCCAGAATGCCTGAACCTTAAAGGAGCCGATGTCCAGCAACAGGCATACTGGCCCATTACTATTTTTACCACACTTGCAAACTCTACTACAAGTCTACACAGTGATCAGATGATGTTTGAACTGTTGGCATTATTTTCTGTGAGGAACTTTGCAAATCCAATGAACTTAGAAGTAATTGCTTCACTGTTTTTTCAATATAACTTTTGACACCATGTAATATTTAAAAAGCACACAGGAGTTGGGTTTGTCAGGAGAGAATGCACAATGCTGTTAATTAACAGCACAAGTGTTTAGCTCTCTGAATCTCCTATGACCTCGGGAAAGAGCTCATTCACACTAGACATGCTCAGAGGCAAAAGGCAGGCATTAGCAGAGTTTCTCCCAACCTAATATTCCATGAAGATTTTGTGTAGGTATTCCCTGCCTAGTAACGTGATATCCTTCCTTACAAATATATGTCACATTACATACTCAGGTAGTTTTCAACTTTTAAAGTTCACAATACAGAGATTCTATGTAACCACGTGTTTTCTGATAGGAAAAGGGCACATACAGAGAGATGTTTTAAAAAAAAAATCGTCATGCATATCAAAGGCTTATGTGCATAGTTGTGTCTTTACAAAGGGAATCCTGTTTGCAAACATCCATGGTGAAGGTGAAAATAAGTTTGTGGAACAGAATGTGTGGTGACTGCCATCTTGACTGACACTTTGGGGATCTCAAGAATTAAGATCCTGAGTAGTTATACTTAGATTGGTACCAGATCAGATGCTCAGTGGATCAGGTACACAGATACACAAGCTGGGATCTGTGTAACATTTCTGAAGAGTTCACGTGCACTCTGTTGGGTGTGCTGTTGTTGCTACTGGCCAGCACCTCAGATGGAAACAGCAGAAGGGATGCAGGCATTCAACCTTCAGTCCAGCCAAAGTACATTTCCTGGTGATATTGGTAGTCCCCCATAAGGTCAAATTCTTCTCTTTTCACACAATGATCATCTCCTTCCCAAACAGAGAAAGATTTGGATAGAGATCCAGGATAAGTTTATTATCCCAAAAGGTGGGGGAACTGATGGACAGACCTTTTATGTGTATTTTGGCGTAAGTCAAATTTTAGTACTATTGGAGGTAGTTTGACAATAACCAATGCTCATAAAAAGCATTAAACACCTTTAGAAGGTGTAGTTAGATGCCTTCATAAAAATCACAACTGTCAGGCCAAGAACAATTCCTGTGAGGGCAGTCTGATCTGTTCTTTACAGAAACAAAAAAGTGTGTAAAGCATCTCTAAATACACAGCACTGCAAAGCATGTTACTCAGAGTTAGTGCATCGCCCATCTTTTCCAGAGTGTCTGATGTTGCTAGTTTACAATAGTTCTCAAATATTTAGTTAGGTTGGAAAGGAGGATTAATTCTTGAGCTGAATATCTTCAGAGAATGCTTCTTTAAAGTACTATACTCTAGCTTCTGATTAAATAGCAAATACTTACCTGCTGTCTTTACTGTATTCCTGCATTGGTTCTAAACTGCCAGAGCATAATTATTTTATTTTTTCCCCTTTAAAGTGCCTGTGTTGGTCATAAAGCACAAGAGCAATAAGGGGGGGGGGGTGGAGAGGGAGGGTATAAAAGTCATGTCCTAAAAATCCGTAGGGGGACCATGCAAATACGACAGTTTAAAGTAGTAAGTTAAACAAAGCTCTCTGAGGCTGAACTGGCCTCCACGTGTGTGTTGGTGCAAATTCACATTGGTGGGAAGTGGGGGGCGCAAGGGAGAGAGAGAGAATACTGCTGGATTATAGATTACAGCAGATCTCCAGATATCTGGTAGAACACAGTATATGGCTTCAGAACAGAAGTTTTTCCAACTATAGCTGCTTACAAGGTCTATTTGGCTTGTTCATCACATGGCTTCAAGACTGAGCTTAATAAATTTATAGAGGTGATTGTATGATAGGACTGTCCCCAACATGTGGCCCACCAGCAAATTCCAGTAGCAAAAAGTCCCAGAAAACCAGCAGTGGCACACTTGATTGGTAGGTTTCTGAGTTACTACAGAGAATTTTTTCCCAGATGTCTGACTGGTGGGTCTCACCACTTATTCAGGGTTTAACCAATTGCCATATGTGGGGCCAGGAAGGAATTTTCACCAGGTCAGACTGGCAGGGACCCAGGGAAGGGAGGTTTGCCTTTCTCTGCAGCATGGAGCACAGGTCACTTGTAGGGTTAGGCAAGTGTAAATGGTGGATTCTCTGTAACTTGCAGTCTTTAAACTATGAGTTGAGGGCTTCAGTAACTTAGCCAGTGATTAGGGGTCTATTACAGGAGCAGGTGGGTGAGGTTCTGTGACCTGCAGTGTGTAAGAGGTCAGACTAGATGACGAAGATGGTCCCTTCTGACTTTAAAGTCTGTTAGTCTGTGAATTTTTTTGAATAGCTGTAAATGCTGTTTTAGCAGCAAACAAGCCATCCCTCTTTCACTTAAAATTCAATGCAGACTCCCAAAGTGAGATTTTTTAACAGTATTCTGAAGATGTGGCTGCTGGCAGTGACATAGGAACTCTGGACAAAATTACTACTGATAAAGCACCAGGGGCATTCATGTCACCTTACAGTTAATTCAAACACATCATCTCTGCCAAATAGTGTGATAGAGTTTAGACAAAATTTTACTTGTAACAGGAAACAAAGGGACTGGACATCACTTTGCTTATCTTGATGATTCCCCTTTTAAAGTCATTATCTTTGCTTCTTATTTACTTTTTTTTGCACATGAATGAAGATGATTGGGTAAAGGAGATAGTACAAGAGGGAAGGGAAGGCGACACAGGGTGATGGAGGAAATATGCAATAGCATGGTAAAACAAGGCAATTGAACTAAATTTGGAGCAGTGAGTTTCTCAAGCAAACCAAAAGGAAAAGAGTCAATTAATGGCAATGACACTATAGGTTTCAGAAGAGTAGCACTGCAGGTAGCAGAGATGAAGACAGCTCCTAACTCCCAAGAAGAGAGCAAGTCAAAGCAGTTATGTAATTACAGAGCAGTAGCTGTCTGCAGTCCTTGCACTGAAGGTGAAACATGGAGGGGTGGAGTGGAAGGTGAACAATATGGTAGGTATGGGTGAGATGCTCTTATGTGCAGCAAAGATGTGCCCTTGCTGCTGGTGGTGGTGGTTTGGAAATTCCTTCCAAGGGAGCAGGGGCTTTTTATAGGCTGCCAAGGAATAGCTTATGCAAGAGACAGTGATGCTGCAGAACTGAAGGGCTGGCTAGCAAGGACACCTTTATGGAAAGGCCCTACACAATAATAAAGTACATTCCTTTTTATAGAAAAGAATGAGATGGTTTGAAACATGAATAATTCTCTCAAATTCTACAGGTTTTAAAGTAATTTTTATACATGCCTATTAGTTTTATCACCAGGAAAGACTTTGGTAAGGGCTGGTCAGGACAGCAGGTAAGCTATTGCTGCTTGTAACAGTGCCGGTATGGAGGACAGCAGCTGAAAGGATGCTCTGTGACACTTCTCCACTCCACCAGGGAATGGAGGACTTTAACAAGGACTGTGTGGAACTGTCAGGATCAATGGTGTGCTTCTAGGAGGGCATGAGCGTTCCAGGAGTACTCAAGGCTATGTCTATACTTACCAAAGTTAGTTCGAATTAGTTAATTCGAACTAATTTCAGTTAGTTCGAATTAACTTAATTCGAACTAGCAAATTTTAGTTCGAACTAAGCAAGTACCATGCATGGCACTTGCTTAGTTCGAATTAGTCAATTGCATAGAGATCAATGTGCCCATTAGTTCGAACTAAAATGGCCACATTGGGCTAATTCGAACTAACTAGTTCAAATTAAGGGTTAGTTTGAAAAGTATAAGTGAATTTATTAGTTTGAATTAAGGATGCCCTTAATTCAAACTAATGAAAGCCTAGTGTAGCCAAGGCTTAAATTAGTTTGAATTAAGTTTCCTTAATTTGAACCAACTTGCCAGTGTAGACATTGCTCAAGAGATTTATATTTTCTGTGTGTCTTGCCTACTAGGCCTGGGCCCAGCACAGCACTAGATGGACATGAGATACAGTGGAAAAGACACTACATTTCAGTTCCCCATCTTCAAAGCGTCTGACGAAATGGGATTTTCTCCCACGGAAGCTCATGCGATAAATAAATTTGTTAGTCTTTAAAAGTGCCACAGGACTCCTTGTTTGTTTGGTTGACCCAGACTAACATTTGGTACATTTCTGTTGTAATATTTTGGCTCAGTGCAAGTTTGTCAATTTCAGCAAAATTTCAGTTGTTTAGAGTCATGCTTTCCCATTTTCATTATGAATCCATGCATGTGCTGAAAAAGGATGAAAACCTGGGTTTGGATGCACACATTTGTAAAATATGAACCCCCCACCCACCCCCACACAAGCTCAGGAAGTAAATACTAATTCCAGATCGCTTCTGCTAGGTATGCATGGGTATGGAAGAGATCTTGATTTCCAGTGTTAAAACTTGTAGGAGAGGGCCCAGGAAAGGAAGGGGGAAAAAAATAAAGCTTTGCAGGGTTCCTTTAACTGAACTTTCTCCAAAACCTTCTATTGGAGGTAACAGTTGAAGCAGAGGAGTCATGAAAAGAGGGGGACTATCCTACAGATCAGATAAGCGTCAGTTACATTTTAGGGAAAAAAAAATATAAAATAGAATTGTGAATGTGCTCTCGCTGATCATTCTTCAGCTCTGCTGAAATCAGAATACAATCTGAAGATACTAGAATATAGGGTGAGGAAATTGTCTCCTTTTCAAATAAAGTACTTGAAATGTTAGTCTCACTTAAAGAATAACTTGAATTATTTCGAAACTGGCAACATTCAGAGTAATCTCGTGTATTCTGAGTGGAAAATAAAGATATTAGAGGATATTTTTATTGACTTATTTTAGAAGCTTATTGATTAAACTAGAGATTAATACAAAGAAAATTAGATTTTTTTTTTAAAGTACTTGCTATACTGTAATTTCCCAAAGGGAAATCAGGGGACATTTAACTTTTTCTCACCATGTTTTATGGGAAATATAGGCATTTTATGCAAGCAAATAAAGTGGGAAGAATTCCTCTGAGGCAAGTAAAGGGCAAAAATATAATTATGCTCCAGCAACTCAGAATAGCATAGGGAATAGATATACTAAAGTAACGCAAATGGTAAAAATATGAGCTATATTTTATCCAAAGCTACAATATGTTCTTAAGGAGAATTCCCTGAATGGCAGTTTAAGTAATTCATGTGCAAGAATTAATATTCTAACACTTACTCTAGATTTCAGAAATGATTTGAGGTACCAGGCAATCCGGAGGAGATAGAGAATGCCTTAAGTTAAATCTCCCATGGCAGATATTTTGAAGCCTGAATATTACAAGTATTGAACGAAGAAGCTCCTTTAGAGCTATTTAATGTTTATTACGATCACTGGTGGTCTCCCATGTTTTTAACAAATCACATTTGCTTCTAAATGGAAGAAGAGCAACAAGTTAAGGCTATGTACACACGATCAGATTAAAGCGCAACATGGCAATCGCACTATAAAAAACACGTGACCTTTATTGCGGGAGAGCGCATACACACGTCGCTCCTTGCAATGCAACAGAATTCTTTGCTATATCGCGATGTAGCGCAATGAATTCTGGGCACCTATCCCACAGTTCAATTTTCCCTCAATCGGCGCTTGGAATCCTGGGATGAAGGAAAGGAACGCAAAGCACCATGGGTAAACTCTCATTTTCCCGTGGTGCACTGTGTTCCCCTTGTGTCTTCCTCGTGGCCAATAGCAACTCGCACCTATTTTCAACAGTGCAGTGATGCACTACTTGTGACCAATCACAACTGCGACAGCATAGATCCTGCTCTAATCTCCACTGTCACCTTCAGCATTCTAAATACATCTCGGCTGGTTGCTCAGTACGCAATGAGCTCCGAATCAGACGAGGACGCTGAGCAGCAGGGGTTGATTGACGCCATGCAGAGCAACAGCTCCGCATTGCTCAGCAACTTCACCGATCATTTACACACGGTGCAACGCCATTTCTGGTTGCGAGAGACGATCACAGAGTGGTGGGATCGCATTGTTATGCAGCTGTGGGATGACGAGCAGTGGGTACAAAACTTTCGAATGCGGAAAGCAACCTTTCTAGAACTGTGTTCAGAGTTGGCCTCTGCCCTGTGATGTAAAGACACCAACATGAGGTCAGCCCTAACCATGGAGAAGCGTGTTGCGATTGCAGTCTGGAAGATGGAGACTACCGACTGCTACCGGTCGGTTGCAAACCAGTTTGGAGTCAGGAGGTCCACCGTCGGATTAGCCCTCTGACAAGTGTGCCGAGCCATCAATCGTGTTCTGCTACGGAGGACAGTGACATTGGGCAATGTTCGTGAGATTGTGGAAGGCTTTGCTGCCATGGGATTCCCTAAATGCGGGGGAGCCATAGATGGCACACATATCCCAGACCATCTTGTGACCGAGTACATAAACAGGAAGGGCTACTTCTCCATGGTGCTGCAAGCACTCATGGATCACAAGGGGCGTTTTACGGACATCAATGCTGGGTGGTCGGGAAAGGTGCATGATGCCCGCATTTTCAGAAACACTGGACTGTACCGGAAGTTGCAAGGGGCTACCTTCTTCCCCGATCAAAAAATTATTGTGGGGGATGTGGAGATGCCCATAGTCATCCTTGGAGACCCAGCATACCCACTGATGCCATGGCTCATGAAGCCGTACACCGGGAACCTGGATTGCAGCTAGGAGCGGTTCAATTACTGATTGAGCCACTGCAGAATGACTGTGGAGTGTGCCTTCAGCCACTTAAAAGGGCGCTGGCGCTGTTTGTATGGGAGGCTGGACTTGGACGAGGACAACATTCCTGCTGTAATTGCGCCATGCTGTGTCCTTCATAACATTTGTGAAAATAGGGGAGAAAAGTTTTCCCCGGGTTGGGCTATGGAGGCACAGTGCCTCGAGGCAGCATACGAACAGCCAGCCACTAGGAGTATTAAGGGGGCCCAAACGAGGAGCTGCTCGCATAAGGGAGGCATTCAGGGAGTATTTCAATGATGCCCTCCCGTAGTTCACTTCAAGTGCACCTTATGAGATTTTCACTGTGTACAAATAAAGCCACTCTTCCAATTTTTTGTTACTGTTTTTATTAAAAGACAAAAGGGGGGGTTGTTGGGGGTTTTTGGAGGGTTTACAGGTGGGTGTAGTTGCAGGACTCTGAAAAGTAGCTCTGTGAGGGACTGCATGTTGCAGTATACCAGGGGGATGGGTGGCCTTCAAATAAATGCTTTGAAGGACTACGGGGTGTGGGAGGCAGACACGGCTGAAGTGTCTGGAGGGGAGCCCATACATTAATCGCCTGGGTCTGCAGAGCAATCATGCTCTTGAGCAGTTCTGTTTGCTCCTTCATGACGCTTATCAGTTCGTCCCTGTGTTTCTGCCTCCTCTATTGGGATTCCTCTCTCCAGGCTCGATTCTCCCTCGCGGATGCCTTTGTTGTTTTCATCAGCTCCTGAAACATATCCTCCCTGTTTCTTCGAGCACACCACCAAATGTTTCTCATGCGGTCAGCTGCGGTAGACACCGGCCTTGTGAAGGTCGAATCTAATTAAAAAAAAGAATAATAAAGCTATTGTTCACACATAGCATAGATAACCAATGTAACCTTCCAGTAGCACATTCCACTGGAAGGTAAGGGCAGTCAACATCTTATGCTTTGCTGAAGCGGACAAGGTACGTCCTAATAGAAACCTTACTGGGGGCTAACATTCTGCACAGGGCACACAGATGGAACCCGATATCTCTCTCCTCAGAGTGCCCCTGCCAGCTAAAATACATATCCTACATGCCACCGGATGCCAGCTGGGACCGTATGCTGCTGCCTTGTGTGCTGCCATGGTCCCCAGTGCTGTGCTTTGCAGCTGGCGAGGCCAAGTATCCTTATATGGGAACGTAGACTCATACGCTATCCCATCCAACGTGAGTAGGAGGCTCTGGAGGCACATCGAGGAAACCTTTAGTGACCTAAATACAGATGATTTTTGACAATCACTGCTTGTGTTGATGCACTTCTAATGAATGCATAGTAAAGAGCGTGCACAGCAGGGACCGAGACAGCACGCACCCCCGCCGCGGACAATGATTTTTTAGCAGGAGCCATAGCTGCACAGAAGAGAAACTTACCGGAACCCCCTTCTGCCGCCTAAGAGGACACGCTGCAATTCATGTCTTGGGTGGACATCTCAACAGGGGTGCAGAAGAGCTCCTGGCTACATGCTGTTGCGCTCTCCTCCAGGTCATCCTCCATCTCCTCCTCCTCATTGATCACGTCCTCATCATGCTCGGCTCTGGCATTCAGTGGATGAGGGGGGGCCAATGTGTCCACAGGATTCTTTGCAGTGGTTGTGGAGTCCCCACTGAGGATGGCTTCAATCTCCTTGTAATACCTGCATGTAGCAGGCGCTGATCCTGAACGGCGGTTTGCCTCCTTCGCTCGGTGATAGGTTATTCTTAGCTCCTTCACCTTTGATCTGCACTGCACAGTGTCTCTCTCATAACCTCTCTCTGACATGGCCTGAGAAATTATGCCATATGTGTCGAAATTTCGCCTGCTGCCGCGTAGCTGCGCCTGCACAGCAGACTCTCCCCAGATGCTGATCAGGTCCAGCACCTCTGTCATGCTCCAAAAATGGGTGCGCATCTTCCACAATGGGCCACCATTGCTAGTGAAGATCAGAGCTGCACTCCACTCCATGAGGAAGAAAACAGGAAGTGAAACAGAGGAGAAATTCGAAAATCCCGGGAATCAAAACAGGGCAGGGACTGACTGTTTCGTCACGGCCACAGAGCAGGTGGGGGGAAGACCAGAGAGGACGACTTTGGAATGCTGGGACACTTCCGGAGGCCAGTCATTGTGCGGTAAGCGTACACACGAGTCGAAAGGCGCAACAGCTGTTCCACGTTAACTGCTACCACCCTCGTCGAGGTGGGTTTTGTATTGCGCTACCACTGGGCTGTTGACGCGCAAGAGCCCTATTGCACATGTGTACGCTGTTGCTGTTATCGCGCGGTAATGACTGTTAAAGCGCAATAAAGTGATCGTGTGTACATGGCCTAAATCTAAATGCAAAGTAAGATGGTTGCAGAAGTCTGATCACTTTAGAGGGAATTTTACTCTTGTAGGAATTTCTAAGACATCTCACTTTGATATCTAAATTGTAATGAATCACTTTTATTCTGAGGATGAATATTGGTCTGGATCTGTTTCCAACCTATCCTTTCCTTCCAGGCAGATTCTGATTCCATAGCTAGTTCAGGGTAAAAAGCACTATATGAAAAAGGCCTGGAACTCCACCCCACCCTCCTCAGGGTGAAAAAAAAAAAGATTTTTCTTTCTGACTGTTCTTCACCATGGAAATATTAGGTCTCTCAAGTCTAGCCTTCCCCAGCTTTGCTTCGTGGACTGTTGAATGTCTCAAATATTTATTGTGAGCTCCCACACACACTAAAGGAGTAAAGGTGCTAACCATTGAAATTTTAACAAGTATGTCCTGTCTCCTACATATGCTATAGACATTTGAATTAGATAAGTCCTAACAAAGCAAAGAGCTTACATAAATTAATTAAAAAGCCTTTCCCCTTCTGTTGCTCAACTTTTATTCTCTGTGATGCCATAAACTCACCAATTCTCCAGTCTAATAGAATATTAGATTTCCTTCTATGATGAGATGACTGGATTTGTGGATGCGGGAAGAGCCATTGACGTGGTATACCTTGACTTTAGCAAGGCTTTTGATACGGTTTCCCACAGCATTCTCGTCAGCAAGTTAAGAAAGTATGGGTTGGCCGGGTGGACCACAAGATGGATCAAAAACTGGCTAGATCAACGGGCTCAGCGGGTAGGAATCAATGGATCGATGTCTGGTTGGCAATCGGTAACGAGTGGAGTGCCCCAGGGGTCGGTCCTGAGGCCGGTTCTATTCAACATCTTCATTAATGATCTTGATGATGGAATAGACTGCGTGCTTAGTAAGTTTGCGGATGACACCAAGTTGGGGGGAATGGTAGATACTCTGGAAGGCAGGGACAGGATCCAGGGAGACTTGGACAAATTGGAACACTGGGCTGAAAGAAACCTCATGAGGTTCAACAAAGACAAGTGCAAAGTCCTGCACTTAGGACGGAAAAATCCCATGCACTGCTACAGGCTGGGACCGATTGGCTAAGTAGCAGCGCTGTAGAAAAGGACCTGGGAGTTATGGTGGACGGGAAGATGAATATGAGCCAACAGTGTGCCCTTGTTGCCAAAAAGGCCAATGGCATATTAGGCTGCATCAGTAGGAGTATTGACAGCAGATCGAGGGATGTGATAATTCCCCTCTATTCGACACTGGTCAGGCCGCATCTGGAGTACTGTGTCCAGTTTTGGGCTCCCCACTTCAGAAAGGATGTGGACAAATTAGAAAGAGTCCAGCGGAGGGCAACAAAAATGATTATGGGGCTGGGGCACATGACTTATGAGGAGAGACTGAAGGAACTAGGCTTATTTAGTCTACAGAAGAGAAGACTGAGGGGAGATTTGATAGCAACCTTCAACTACTTGAAGGGTTGCTCCAAAGAGGAGGGAGCTAGGCTGTTCTTGAGGGTAACAGAGGACAGAACAAGGAGCAATGGTTTCAAATTACAGCTGGGGAGGTCAAGGTTGGATATTAGGAAAAACTTTCTCACTAGGAGGGTGGTGAAGCATTGGAATGGTCTATCTAGGGAGGTGGTAGAATCTTCATCTTTGGAGATTTTTAACGCTCGGTTAGACAAAACCCTGGCTGGGATAATTTAGGGGGAGTGGCTCTGCTTTTTAGCAGGGGGTTGGACTAGATGACCTCGTGAGGTCCCTTCCAACCCTATTATTCTATGATTCTATGAAATCAATGCAGACAGTGCTATGTTGGCAGGAGAGCTTCTCCACACTGACATAGCTGCCGCCATTCATTGTGGGTGGATAAGATCAGCAGAAGAGCTCTCTCCTGTCAGCTTTGAGTGGCCAGGCTAGAGAGCTTACAACAGTGTAGCTGTACCGCTATCAGCTCTCTAGTGTAGCCGTAGCCTGATTCAAAACACTCTAGGCTGGGCCTCAAACCACAGTTTAGTCTAAAGGATTAGAGTACATGAAAGTAATAGAATTCAGGCTGACTTCAGCCGTTCAACAAACTTCAGTGGGGGATAATCCAGCACTGAATTTGGTCACATGGTTTTTAGTTATTAAATTAGTGCTTATTTTTTACATGATTTCCAAATAAGACATATAGATATTAATATTGTTCTATTATCTATAGCAGAGGTTCTCAAAGTGGGGGCAGAAGATGGATCCTAAGTGGGTACAGTGGGCACCAAGCTGAGAGACTCTTTGGAGGAGAGTAGAGGCAGGAAGAGGTAGCTTGCAGAGCAGAGGATGCTCCAGCCCCTACAGCGCTGTAGCCACCAGTCTGCACTGGATCACTAGCTCATTGCACCCTACCCCCAGGCTAGCTAGTCTGCCCACCCCAATCCCAGCTGGAGTACTGCTGCACCAGCCCGTGCCACAGTATTGCACCACAGCATCAGTCCACCTCAGCGCCAAACACCAACCCCAGAGCTCGAGATGGGCCGGGGGCCAGCCCCCGCCCACCCATTGCTGGAGTTGGAATGGCTTCTAGTCCAGCCTGTGTGCAGGGGAGTTGTCAATCCACTCCAGCAGCTAGTCCACCATCCCCGCTGCTGAGTAACTGCCAGCCCTGTCTGTCCCAGTGGGGTGCAGCACCATGACACACTCCAGCCCTGGGCCGGGTGTTTGCCCCAACTGGGCACTGGGCAGCTACCTGTGCCCCCTTGCCCACATCAGAGAGATGACTAAGACTACCAGCATCAGTAGGGGGATGGGCACAAACTCTCCCCACAGGAGTGAAGCCTGCCCTGGACACTTTGCACAGCTGCCGCAGCCCCCACCACTGCCAGGCACGCCCCTCACTCTCCAGGTTGGTGACAGGCACACTTACGCTAGTGGCTACTGCTGTTGCTCCCAGCAACCACCTACTGCTGCTACCAGGCGGCGTGAAATGTCGCTGCCACCATCTGGCAGTAGCCCCTCACCGCTCCTGAGCGTGCAGCATGCTCCACATACTGCTGCTCATTTCCCATGCTGCCACTCAGAAGAGGGGGTCCAAGTGTTACACAGAAGTCCATGAAGGGATTGGGGGGGGTATTCCATTTTCAAATGGTTTTATAGCATCAGGGACAACAAACTTTGAACTCGCTGACTAATGACCAGTCTAATGAAAATTCACTAGTTAGCAATAGGTTGAGCACATGTCATTCTGAATATCATGAAATGCAAGTTTAATTCTGATCCCACTTTACATTCAGTGAACATTAATTTTAAATGATTTAAAGGTTTATTTGAGCTGGTTAGAGCATGAAGAAGAAATGTAGGATTTTTAATATATTCTGTAATATTAATCATACATTACAAAAGGACCCTCCAAGCATCCGTGACCCACTTCATTGACACTTTTCTGTATTTCTCTTACAGGTGCTTTACATGAATGAAGATCTTTTCTTTCATGGCTGTGTACAGAACATGGTTTCAAAGAATTCAATTTTAGCCTTAATGTAACATTTCATTGAATTGGTCACACTCTTGGATCATTTCTTCAAAACAGTATAAAAAATACCTATTGTGACTATTACAAAGTTTTTAAAAAAAAAAATGAAAAAAAAAAAATCAATAACATCTCAGCTAATTATCATTTCTGTAATTCAAAGGAACATGAAAACCATTAATACTTTGAAAAGTAGGTCATGGTGTGTGGGAAGGTGGTGGGGGACAAGGGGAGAAGAAGCTTAGAATAAAGCAACTTTCTAAAGTTGTTATAGTCTGAGTGGATCTTAATGCTCCATTGTTTCCCCACAGCTTGAGACATTGCTGTGTGATTAAAAGAGATCTTTGGAGTTTCTGTTTTAAGATAATTTGTCCCCATAAACTCAACCATAACTGAATTATTTTTTTCTAACCTTCTGTCCCTAGAGAAGGCTACTCCCCAGCTCAGAAGCATACACTGCTACACCCAATCACTAGCAAGGAGATTTAGTCTCTGAATAGAAACAAGTAAACAAACAGAAAAACAGTCTTTTAACTTAGTCCTTACCTTCAGATTGCCACTCCATCCCCTCAGAGGCTTATGGCTAGTTTCCAGTTCTAGCCAACTTTGCTTCTCCTCCAGAGCACCAGCTTGAGTACTTAGCTTCCTTGCTCCCGCCTAAGCCGCCACCACCACAGTAGTTAGCTCTACTCCATTGAAGGATTACCTCCCCAGGCACAGCTTCTCCCAATCAATCCACTGCACCAGCTCAAAGTAGTTCTTTATGTTGGCTGGATTGGACTCACCTGCCCTAGTCCAGGGCCTTATCTAGTCACAGGGACCAATTAGCCTGAGACACTTTCTTGAGATGCAAGTCCTGTTTGTTTTTTTCTCACCGTGTCTTTCCTTGTATTCAGTTTCCATGACTTTTCCTGTTTTTCTGTCACTTGAACTGTTTTATTTGTTGAAGAAGTTGTTGGAGCATAGCTGACTGAGTGGGATGCTGTGTAAATGCCTGGGCTAAGAGCTCCTTTACAACTGTAGCATTTAATGGTAAATTTAAGGACTCATATAGATAAATGGCATAAGTGAGCATAAAGTCCTTATAGGCCTTCATGTGCCAGTCCATGGCTAGAGATGCCCAGGATTTTTCCCAGGCATGTACATAAAGATCAAGTCCTGCTTTTCTACTTTATGGGGGTCAACTTATTTCCTCTGCTGAATCAGGCCCACACCATGGCTGGCATGACGTGGGGATGGGGACCTGGACCTGGACACAGCTCCTCTTTGTTTCTCCCTCTCCTTTTAGGGCAGAGGTCAGCAACCTTTCATAGAATCATAGAATAATAAGGTTGGAAGGGACCTCATGAGGTCATCTAGTCCAACGCCCTGCTAAAAAGCAGGACCACTCCCACTAAATCACCCCAGCCAGGGTTTTATCTAACCGAGCCTTAAAAAACTCCAAAGATGGAGATTCTACCACCTCCCTAGGTAGCCCATTCCAATGCTTCACCACCCTCCTAGTGAGAAAGTTTTTCCTAATATCCAACCTTGACCTCCCCAGCTGTAATTTGAAACCATTGCTCCTTGTTCTGTCCTCTGTTACCCTCGAGAACAGCCTAGCTCCCTCCTCTTTGGAGCAGTTGAAGGTTCCTACCAAATCTCCCCTCAGTCTTCTCTTCTGTAGACTAAATAAGCCTAGTTCCTTCAGTCTCTCCTCATAAGTCATGTGCCCCAGCCCCCTAATCATTTTTGTTGCCCTCCGCTGGACTCTTTCTAATTTGTCCACATCCTTTCTGTAGTGGGGAGCCCAAAACTGGACACAGTACTCCAGATGCGGCCTGACCAGTGTTGAATAGAGGAGAATTATCACATCCCTCGATCTGCTGGCAATACTCCTACTGATGCAGCCTAATATGCCATTGGCCTTTTTGGCAACAAGGGTGCATTGTTGGCTCATATTCATCTTCCCGTCCACCATAACCCCCAGGTCCTTTTCTACAGCGCTGCTACTTAGCCAATCGGTCCCCAGCCTGTAGCAGTGCATGGGATTTTTCCGTCCTAAGTGCAGGACTTTGCACTTGTCTTTGTTGAACCTCATGAGGTTTCTTTCGGCCCAGTGTTCCAATTTGTCCAAGTCTCCCTGGATCTTGGCCCTGCCCTCCAGAGTATCTACCATTCCCCCCAGCTTGGTGTCATACGCAAACTTACTAAGCACGCAGTCTATTCCATCATCAAGATCATTAATGAAGATGTTGAATAGAACCGGCCCCAGGACCGACCCCTGGGGCACTCCACTCGTTACCGGTTGCCAACCAGACATCGAGCCATTGATCCCTACCCGCTGAGCCCGTTGATCTAACCAGTTTTCGATCCACCTTACGGTCCACTCATCCAACCCATACTTCCTTAACTTGCCGACGAGAATGCTGTGGGAAACCATATCAAAAACCTTGCTAAAGTCAAGGTATACCACGTCAACGGCTCTTCCCGCAGCCACAAATCCAGTCATCTTATCATAGAAGGAAATCAGGTTGGTCAGGCACGATTTGCCCTTGGTGAATCCATGTTGACTGTTCCTGATCACTCTATTTTCTTCCAAGTGTTTCAGGATGGATTCTTTGAGGACCTGCTCCATGATTTTCCCAGGGATTGAGGTGAGGCTGACCGGTCTGTAGTTCCCCGGATCCTCCTTTTTCCCTGTCTTAAAGATAGGTACTATATTTGCCTTTTTCCAATCCTCCGGGACCACCCCCGTTCGCCACAAATTCTCAAAGATAATGGCCAGCGGCTTTGCAATCACTTCCCCCAACTCGCTCAGCACTCTCGGATGCAGTTCATCCGGCCCCATGGACTTGTGCACATCCAATTTCATTAAGTGATGACCCCCATGCTTGTCCTTCCCCCCCAATCCTCAGTTGGTGCCTGCAGCCAACAAAAAATTCAGCAGCAGCAGCCACAGCTGGTGTTGGGTGGTGGGCACCTCCAGTCATTCCACTGAAAGGAACTGCTCGCAGAAAGAAGTCGCCCGGAGTGGCTCCTCTCGGTGGTAAGCCTAGGGACAGGGGTTCCCAGGCATGCCACAGAAAGAAGCTGCTTGGAATGGCTCCTTTTGGTGGCAGCATACTGTAGAGAGAGCCACCACGGGCAGCTTCTTTATGTGGGATCCCCGGTGCCCCAGCTGCCCCCCAAAAGAAGCTATCTTGAGTGGCTTTTGATGGCAGGAGCAACAGTTTCTGTGGTGTCGCAGAGGGTGCCACATGCCACTCCAAATAGGCTCGAGTACCATTGTCGGCACACGTGCCAGGGGTTGCCTAGCTCTGCTTTAGGGGCTGCAATTCTAGCGAAAGTTACTTAAGGACAAAGGCTACATGTGAGCTTCCGCTATTTTGCATATCTGTATAAATGCAAGGCAGAGAATGAGTAGATATCTCAGCTAACTGCATATGGGCAGCTACTAATTCACAGTCCGTACCAGACTCTGTTCTAGATCTGCTGGAACACATAAGAACTAGAGCAGAGGCTAGGAAGGCATTCCACACCCCCAATGTATTGTGATAGATTTTTTACCATCTCCTCCTTCTGAAGCATCAGAGATGGTCACAGCTGGAGATGGGGCATTGGTCGGGAATGGCTGGATTACTCTGAGATGGCCCTGAACATTCTCTGTTTTGGGCTTGGCTGGCTAGTAATTGCTCATAGGCTCAGATCATCATATGTAGGGTCAGGAAAAAGTTTTCCCTCAGGTCAAACTGGCAGGGATCTTATGAGTTTCACATATTCCACTACAGTGTGGGATATAGATCTGAAGCCAGGATTATCTGGATACATCTCACTTAAACAGTTCCGTGTCATTTTAGTGGCCTCATGCTCTGGTGCACCTTAATCCCTTTTTACTCTCTGCCTGGCACATATTAATCTTGTCCCATGTAGGCTGTAATGCTCTGGTCTAATTTCAGTTGTTGGGTTTAGTGTAGGGGAGTTGGGTGATATTGGTGAGTAATATACAGGAGGTCCAATTAGGTGACATGGTGGTCTCTTCTGACTTTAAATGCTATGATTAATAATCTGCTACTACAACTTTAGAGCTCAATTGTGCCTCTCTTACACTGTGTAGTACTTTACTCTGTGAGTAGTCCCATTAATGTTCACAGTGAACTACAGAACAAGAACACAGAGGAAGGGTTGCAAAAACTAAATTTAGAAAAAAATATAGGGTCCAATTCTGCCTTCATTACTCATTCTGGACAGTAGGTTGCTTTGTGAGAAGTTTCACCGAAGCTCAGTGGAGTTCTCTGCGGAATAAGGTACTGCTCAACAAAAATAAGGCTGACAAAATCTGACCCAAACTGAGTGAAGAAAAAAGTTCTTGGAATAGAGCATCAAAAACTTATATTAATGGGCAACTAGTAGTAAACTCCTAAATTAGGTTGCCTAACACTTTCCAATATGAAAGATTCTTGCTATGTTTTTTGAGAAGCTCTAAGAACTCCATTGCTTGCAGGCCTTTGATGTTCAGCAAGGAGAGGATGACACTTCTGGATCATACTCTGTTCCAGTACACAGCATCAGCAGTCCATACCCAGCCCTGCTAGCTAACGCAGTTAGTCCCGTAAATGAAGCAGTAGAAGTCTGTGCTGAAGAGTCAAGATTAAAGCCCCACTGATGGTGCATGTTGGTAGGGTTGCTACAGTTGCATGTAATAAAGGTTTTTTTTTTAATAAGAAAGCAAATTCTAAGAAATTATATAAAAAATCTGTGTTAAAAGAATGTTATTTAGGGTTCAAAGTTAATCATTCAAGAGTTAGGAAATGCCTAATTCATGGCAACCTTAATTTGGCCCTAAGGTGTGGATGCACAGTAGAATGCAGTCTAACTACAACATGATCGTATACTATTTTTCCCCCACAGGAGTAATATACAAGACCAACCTTGATAAGTAAACATATTGTTAAACAGTTTCTTTCCCTATAATTCTGATATATAATGATCAAGTACTCCACTGGAAAATGTGTAGGAGAATTCAACATTGGATTTTTTATTTTGATTGGATCAAACTTTAAACTGATTTAAACTTTTCAATGAATGGCACTACTTACAGAATAAGATATTTCTCAGCATAAGCATTGGCAAATCTAGCCATTAAAGACTAAAACTGACAGGCTATCTTCAACATTGATCAAACAAGAAACTCTGATGGAGAAGACTGGCATAAGACTGACAGCAGTTGGGGGATTGCCAATATTTTGGAGGACAAAGCTAAAATTCATAGAGATCTTGATACATTGGAGGATTGGGCTAGACAACAAAATGAAATTCAGCAAAGACAAATGTAAGGTGCTACTCTTAGGGAAGAAAAACCAAATGCACAAATACAGAATGAGGGATGACTGGCAGGCAGCACCACTGCTGAGAAGGATTTTTTAAAAATGGAAATGCAATTTTAGGTTGCATTAATAGAGGCATAGCTCGCAAGTCACAGAATTTGGTAGCATTTCTCTATCCGACACTGGTTAGAACTCAGCAGGAATATTGGGTCCAATTTTTGTCACCAACGTGCAGAAAGGATATGGAGAAACTCCAAAGGATCCTAGAGGCAAGCATCAAAGATGATAAAAGGTCTGGAATTTAAGCCATATGAGCAAAGGCTGAAGGAGCTGGATATGCTTAGTTTGGAAGGCAAAAAAGGCGATTAAGGGAGGGAATAGGATAGCGGTTTTCAGATATTTGAAAGGCTGCCATAAAAAGATGAAGAAAAGTTGTTCTCTTTTGCTATAGAGGGCAGGACAAGAGGCAATGGGTCCAAATTACAGCATGGGAGATTTAGATTCAATCTCAGGGAAAAAAATATCCTAACTGTAAGAACAGTAGGACAATGAAACTGACTGCCTAGGGAGGTTGTGGAAGCTCCTTCACTGAAGATTCAAAAGGAGGCTGCATAGCCATCTGTCTTAGGCTATGTACACATGATCAGATTAAAGCGCAAATGGCAATCGCGCTATAAAAAACACGTGATCTTTATTGCGGGATAGCGCGTACACATATCGCTCCTTGTAACACAACAGAATTCTTTGCAATATCACGGTGTAGCGCAATGAATTCTGGGCACCTATCCCACAGTTCAATTTTCCCTCAATCTGCACTTGGAATCCTGGGATGAAGGAAAGGAAAGCAAAGCGCCATGGGTAAACTCTCAGTTTCCCGTGGTGCACTGTGTTCCCCTTGCGTCTTCCTCGTTGCCAATAGCAACTCGCGCCTATTTTCAACAGTGCAGTGACGCACTACTTGCGAGCAATCACAACAGCGACAGCATGGATCCTGCCCTGATCTCCACTGGTTGCTCAGTACGCAATGAGCTCCGAGTCAGATGAGGATGCTGAGGAGCAGGGGCTCATTGATGCTATGCAGAGCAACAGCACCGCGTTGCTCAGCTCCTTCACCGATCATCTGCACACGGTGCAACACCGTTTCTGGTCGCGAGAGACGAGCACAGAGTGGTGGGATCGCATTGTTATGCAACTGTGGGATGACGAGCAGTGGATACAGAACTTTCGAATGCAGAAAGCAACCTTTCTGGAACTGTGTTCAGAGTTGGCCCCTGCCGTGTGACGTAAAGACACCAACATGAGGTCAGCCCTAACTGTGGAGAAGCGATTGCAGTCTGGAAGATGGCGACTCCTGACTGCTACCGGTCGGTTGCAAACCAGTTTGGAGTCGGGAGGTCCACCGTCAGATTAGCCCTCTCACAAGTCTGCTGAGCCATCAATAGCGTTCTGCTACGGAGGACGGTGACGTTGGGCAACGTTCGTGAGATTGTGGACGGCTTTGCTGCCATGGGATTCCCTAAATGCGGGGGAGCCATAGACGGCACACACATCCCTATTTTGGCTCCAGACCATCTCGCGACCAAGTACATCAACAGGAAGGGCTACTTCTCCATGGTGCTGCAAGCACTCGTAGATCACAAGGGGCGTTTTACAGACATCAATGCTGGGTGGTCAGGAAAGGTGCATGATGCCTGCATTTTCAGGAACACTGGTCTGTACCGGAAGCTGCAAGGGGGTACCTTCTTCCCTGATCTAAAAATTACAGTGGGGGATGTGGAGATGCCCATAGTCATCCTCGGAGACCCAGCATACCCACTGATGCCATGGCTCATGAAGCCGTACACCGGGAACCTAGATCGCAGCAAGGAGCGGTTCAATTACAGATTGAGCCACTGCAGAATGACTGTGGAGTGTGCCTTCGGTCGTTTAAAAGGGCTCTGGCAATGTTTGTACGGGAGGCTGCACTTGGCGAAGGACAACATCCCTGCTGTGATTGCGTCGTGCTGTGTCCTTCATAACATTTGTGAAAGTAGGGGAGAAAAGTTTTCCCTGGGTTGGGCTATGGAGGCACAGTGCCTCGAGGAAGCATACGAACAGCCAGCCACTAGGAGTATTAGAGAGTCCCAAGGAGAAGCTGCTCACATAAGGGAGGCACTCAGGGACCATTTCAATGATGCCTTCCCCTAGTTAACTTCCAGGACGCATCAGGTGCACCTTATGAGATTTTCAATGTGTACAAATAAAGCCACTCTTCAAATTATTTGTGACTGTTTTTATTAAAACCTAAAGTGGGGGGGGGGGGGATTACTGGTGGGTGTAGCTGCGGGTCTCTAAAAAGTAGCTCTGGGGGGGACTGGATGTTGCAGTGTACCAGGGGGACAGGTGGCCTTCAAAGAAATTCTTTGAAGAACTACGGGGTGTGGGAGGCAGACACGGCTGAACTGTATGGAGTGGAGCCCGTACATTAATCGCCTGGGTCTGCAAAGCAATCATGCTCTTGAGCAGTTCTGTTTGCTCCTTCATGACGCTTATCAGTTCGTCCCTGAGTTCCTGCCTCCTCTATTGAGATTCCTCTCTCCAGGCTCGATTCTCCCTCGCGGATTCCTGTGCTATTTTCAGCAGGTCCTGAAACATATCCTCCCTGTTTCTTCGAGCACACCGCCAAATGTTTCTCATGCGGTCAGCTGGGGTAGACACCGGCCTTGTGAAGGACGAATCTAAAAAAAAAATAATAATAAAGCTGTTGTTAACACATAGCCTAGATAACCAATGTAACCTTCCAGTAGCGCATTCCACTGGAAGGTGCAGGGCAGTGAACATCCTATGCTTCGTTGAAGCGGACAAGGTATGTCCTAATAGAAAGCTTACTGGGGGCTAACATTCTGCACAGGGCACACAGATGGAACCCGATATCTCTCTTCTCAGGGTGCCCCTGCCAGCTAGAATACATATCCTACATGCCACCGGTTGCAAGCCAGGACCGTATGCTGCTGCACTGTGTGCTGCCATGGTTCCCAGGGCTGTGCTTTGCAGCTGGCGAGGCAGAGTATCCGTCTTTGGGAGCGTAGGCACAAACGCTCTCCCACCTAACCTGAGTAGTAGGCTCTGGAGGTACATCGAGGAAACCTTTACTGACCTAAATATAGAGGATTTTTTGACAATCAGTGCTTGTCCACAGCGGGGACTGAGACAGCAAGCACCCCCACCCCAGACAATGATATTTTGGCAGGAGCCATAGCTGCACGAAAGAGAAACTTACCGGAACCCCCCTCTGCTGTCTCAGAGGACACGCTGCAATTCATGTCTTGGGTGGACGTCTCAGAGGGGGTGCAGAAGAGCTCCTGGCTACATGCTGTTGCACTTTCCTCCAGGTCATCCTCCATCTCCTCCTCCTCATCGATCTCGTCCTCATCCTGCTTGGGTCTGGCATTCACTGGATGAGGGGGGGGCGATGTGTCCACGGGACTCTTTGCAGTGGTATATATATTGCTGGAACTCAAAACTTACTATGAGAACCCATGAGTGTTCTAGCATAATTTTCTGCATTCAAGCACAACACAAAAGTTATAGATCAATGTACATGGAAGCAAGCAAGATAAAGTGTGGGGGTCACATTTTATTCACTAACTACAGAAGTTTGAATTTTTAAGGTTGGAGGATGAGTTTGTTTGAAGCAAGGAAGCTCAGTTACATTCTTGCACATACCTAGTTATAGAGAGATTTGTATACATTTGGAGGTTTTATAAATTGCCTCTATTGAATGGCAGTAGTTTTTGTAAAGATCCATATTCTTAGAAAGGAAAACCCATCACTATAGCTGGAGTGTCATCGTCACTGTCTCTTCCTAAAGATTACAGGTTTATTTACTTACTGTCCTCTGTAACTGCCTGGGTTGGCTTCTGAGGTTTCTCAGAACTCTGAACATAGCTCCCTGAATTGAATGGGTGGTGAAACACAGACCAATTTACAGTTAGGTGGCTGGCATATGACGTTCACTGCTACTGTTGGAGTTAAGGCCATCGCAAAGTGCATCCCAGCTTGTTGCCCATAGCCTAAGAAACAGTTCTGCAGAGAAGGTAACGTGGCCACTTGTGGCCATCAATAGCTTGATCTGAAGAACAGGTTCCTGCCTGGGAAGTCGTGCAGGGACCTACAAAATTTGGATCCACGTGTAGCCCATGGTCCAGAGTGCTTCAACAGCCGTGGTGAAAACTACAAGTTGTGGGCTACAAACTGTGGCATGTTGGGAGAACTTCCTGGTTCCTGCCAGGAAACATCCTCTGCCCTGCCCAGCAGGGTGTGTCTGCACTGACTGAAACTGAGAGCATGTGGCAGACAAGCAGGGGGGAGATTGATGGACTGTAACGCTGCTAATAAAACCCTGTTCCTGGTGATCAGTTACAGTGGGTCTGGTCTGAACACACACACTAACACACAACGCAGAGCACACAGAGAATCCTCAGGCCTAGTTTCCCAAACCTGTGTAAAAGGGCACAAGGCAGACTTCCCCTATCTTGAACACCCTCATGCTGGGCCAGGAGGCAGGGGGGGCTACACACAGATAATGTGGTCTGCCACAGGGACTAAGAAGCAGAAGATAGCTTTTCCGGGCAGGAAGCCAGGAGACACAAGAACACTTTTACAGGAAGTAGGATTGGATCCAGGTCCCACTTAGTTTTTAAGTCATGAGAGGCAGCATGAACTAGAATGGGACCGAGGACAAGTGAATCCTACATTCTGCTGACAAGTAAAGCTGTGCAAATAACTGATTTTCAACTGACTGGCCATGCCAAAGAAGAAAGAATCAATCCCCTCTGCCCCCGCACCCAACCTGTTAAATTTCCATTTCAAAATTTGTTTTCAACCAAAACAACTTGAGAAATTCAAAGTAAATTCATGATATATTTCAATAGACCCAAGTTTTTGCTTAATAAAGATTTGATTAGAAATTTTCACCCAACTTTAATGCCAGCTCTGACTTGCTTTAGTCACTTGACTGTTCTTCCTTTGTCTACCCATCAGTAAAATAGGGATAATTGTTATCTACACCATGTAGCAGGGTTATGATTGGGTTTGATTAATATTTGCCAAAATTCTCACAATATTCTCCAGCTGCTGATGGAAGAGTGGCCTCTAGACCTCTGTCTTATTAGCAAGTATGTCCCTAAGATATTTGTTTCTAAGTGTTGGTCACTACGCACAGACACCAGCACAAACAGCTGGGCTCTGGTTCTCCTGAAACTGGAAACTAGGCATGACCCCCTCCTTTTCCCAAAAAATCATTTTATTGGCATAACCTTATACCATAAGGCCAGTCCTTTGTACAATGATGTGGTGTGATCACAGTGGATAGGAGGAAGAGAAATGGGCTATAAAATCGCCCCATCCAAAAATGCTAACACTGGCACTGACAGTGTGCCAGGCAGTGATTAAAAAAAACAGAGCTGGTTGAAAAATGATAGCTTGAAAAAAAAAAAGGTCCGGACATTTTGGAATGTTGAAATGTGAATTTTTTGACTACCTAATAAATATTCTGTAGCACTATACAGAAGAATAGTCCCTGATAGAACTCTTTAGATAGTGTTAAACTACGCAAAGTGGGAGAGACACTGAACTATCCTTTTTAATAATTTATATCAGGGACTCTAAAGATCTGCAAAGAAATTGAAGTCAGAGTTGCTTTTAATATTTCAAACATTATGAATATTAATTTTCCATTTTAGTTGTTGCTCACATCCACAAGTGACAAGGACAACTGTTCAAATGTTTTAATTTTGCCATATTTTTCCTTAATTCTGAAAATGTTTCCTGCTCCTCCTTCATTATTACCTTTCTGCAACTCCCACCTACAAACAAATACCACCACCCACAAAACAAATACCCTGTCCCAAATAACCAAAACCTTCCCTTCCACAAAATTTTATTTTGGATTAAAAGCAAAAATGTCATGAGAAATGCACTGTGCTCTAGACAAACTACCACTAACCTTTGGGGAATCTGTAACTGTCCAAGCCTTTCTATGGGTGCAGGTGTAGAGAGAATAAAATCAGATAAATAGACAGATTTTCAATAAAATGCCATTCCAGCTGTTTGAACCAACTGGTTATCACTGACAAAAATATGCTGCCAGTATTGTAACAAGGTGCTACCACAAATATATTCTGCCTGCACCTGTGTGCCTGCAAAGAGGAGGGAAGAGGGCCACTTCTCTTCTTATCTCCTAGGCGTAATGAAGGAAGAAGGCAAGAGAGCATGTCAGGCAAACTTATATTAAGTACCAGAAAAAAAACATTTACACTGTACTACAGAATAAGTTGAACAGACAGAGGTAGAAGGGTACAGGGCTGGCCACACCAGCAATAGTTGTGGAAAAAAATGTCATTTGGTGCAGTTTGAGGCAGAAAAAGTTGCTCTTCAGAAGCATTGTTAAGAGCCCTAGGGATAATTCAGTTCTAGCAAGGATAATTTAAGTGTGTGCAGAGAGGGAGGAGAACTCACCTCAAGTATTCATCAATATTTTGATACAACAAGGAGCTGTGGACCAGGAGTGGGTAGTCACTGGAGGCTCAAGGGGCTAAGTCACAGTAGAGACATCTACTTAGTGTGACTGATGTTTTTCAGAGCACAATACCTCTTGCTGGCCCTGGGGACTCCTGGCAGGGCTGCAGAGTCTAGCAGTCATCAACTGCAGATAGAAGAGGGAAGAAGCACAGAGCAAGGAATTACCGACTTCATTTGGGCCAGCCCCACAGAAGAAATATATAAGGCTGTCTGCACATACATCCTACTGTATCTACCCCTTGATTTTCCAGACCCAATAACAAGTGGTGCTGGTAGTGGATCATGTTCTGAAGGGTACCAGGCAGGAGGGGGAGGCATTCTGAACTTGAGCACGTTTGTGTTTTTTTAGTATTTTAAGCCTGGGTGAGCAGATTGTAGCCCCATCACTTTTATTAACTGCAGCTGTCACTGCCCCAGCAGCTCCTAATAACAACTTTCAGCTCCAGGAAAGCTACACCATGTTCATTCTCTTTCCCTCCTACATAGTGTCAATGTAATACATTTTCACACATGACAGAAGGAGCCTGGCATTTAATTCAGAGATGAAGGAATCAATATGCATAAGAAAAGGACCCAGTTCTAACCTCCAAGTGGAATTTGAATCAAAACTGTTTTGGAGAATTGGAGGAGTTTGAATAACATTTTCCCTGTTATTCTTTTTCTTTTCTGGGTATCTATCTGACCTTCTCCTGTTTCTTACATCAGGAACTGAGCCCAGTAACAGAATTCCTGAATGTAACCAAAGTTACACAATACAGACAGATTAAAAGTCTTACCTCAGCATCAGCAAGAGTTTGTGTAGACAAGGGAGATTTCTCTCTCCTTCCACTATGTTGTCTTTTCTCCTGTCTTCAGCAGAGTTACTGGAGGAAAACTAAAGTATAATCATGGTATGTCAACATAGCAGGCGGTAGGTAGATCCCTGTGTGAGAATGCAAGGCTGTTTTGTTGACTCACCCTGAACTAAAATGCTAGAAGCCTTCATAATGAGGCATGGTGATTTTTGTGAATCTGCTGACTGGTGGAGTTTGTTAGTCCAACCAACATTTCCTTCTGGCTCGGGAAACAAGGGACTGGGGTAGTGGAGGTGTCAGAGAGAAAACTCTAGAAACAGCCAAACTTGAAGTGAAATCTAAAGTTGATGTTTAGGTATTATATTATTTAAATTACCTGTAAAGTCAAACCTTAGGGAGTAAGTTTGTAGTATATGCAGCATATGTATATGCCATTCAGAACATGGTGCTTACATATGGCTCTCACATATTGTTCTGAAGGAAGTGCAATCTGTGGTTATTCTAATTTATTACAGAAGAGGGTTCAATAGCTGTGGTCCAGGAACTGAGAAGTCCAGTTCCCTGCATTTGTGGGTTTCACCTTAGGGAAAGCCGCCTCCAGCAGCATGCAGAACATTGCTTGTCTTGGTAGGTTGCAGTTAGAGATGAGGGATGGCAGTTTCTGAAATATTTAAGACCTCTTCCATTGCAATCCTTTAAACTCAAAAGCAAATACTGTACTTACATTTCTTTGTCCTCTGTTCTTCCTGCATCTCTGGATGTGACATGGGGACTTGAAAAGCTTCCCGGCCCAAATGACTTCCAGTTTTAAAAGTTCTGATAATTTTACTTCCTGCCTCTGATGACGTGATAAAGTAATGGTGAGACAAGACTGGAGATGGGCAGATAGAAAGTGGCAGAGAACACAGGAATTTACAAACTAGATCAAAATAGTGGGCCATCTCATCTGGTATCCAGTCTCTGACAGTAGCCAAGATGTGATGCTACTGAGCTGGCTATTGGGAGGTTTCTTCTCGATCCCTGTCAGTTGGTGGCTGCTATACCCTAATGGTTGCTATACCCTGATGCATGAGGTTTTGAGTCCCACTCAAATATAAATGCCACACAAATGGATAAACCTTTGGAATCGTAGTATGGCTGGGGACATAAGTGAAATAGATTAGAGAAAAAACAGAAACTGCAAAATATTCTACAATATGAGTTTGTTGGTGGTTTTAAGGTTGAGGGTGCTAAAAATGTCATATTCTAATAGGAGCAGGAGTTCCTAACTGATTTTAATATATCCTCATTAGTTATGGCTTTGAGTCAATGTGTTGGATACAACAAATTATTTATTTTTTTAAAATGAAAACAAGAATTTTCAATTATTATTACAGAGAATTGTTTCTTGGGTAACTGGCTGTAGAGACTTGCCCACGTGCTCCAGATTTAACTGATCACCATATTTGGGGTCGGAAAGGAATTTTCCCCCAGGGCTGATTGGCCTGGGCTCTGGGGAGTTTTCGCCTTCCTCTGTAGCACAGGGCATGGTGAATTCTCTGTATCTTAAAGTCCTTCAATCATGATTTAAGGAGGTAAATAACTCAGTCATAGGTTGGTGGCCTATTGCTAGAGTGGGTGGGTGAGGTCTTGAGGCCTGCATTTTGCAGGAGGTCAGACTAGATGATCGTACTGGTCCCTTCTGATCTTAAAGTCTATGAATCTATAATAAATATTCCTTAATTAAAGAGCAAATAATATCAGAAAAACTCCAAGAATGTTTTCTTCCAAAATGGTGTTTTGTTTTTTCCTGTAAAATGTGTCTATAACTGAAAAGCATCTTTGCAGGGGGTACAATTCTTTCAATTTAAGAGAAGGGAAAAGACATGAGCAGCATCAATCAGATATGCTGTTAAATTAAAAACAAAACAAAAAACCCCAAATGTAGTATATTTAAATTAACTTTTAATAAGAAGTACAAAAAGATAATGTTAAGCAATATTTTGCATGTGGTTAATAAATATTCTTTAACAGCAAGCATAGTGACACATTCAAACATAAGTCAAGTTCTTTCTTTTACACTTTTCAAAAAGTAACAACTTTGTCCTGTTAAAACAAGGTCACAAATTACAGAATATTATCATCCCCTTTATTTATTTATAACTATGAAACCTACTAAATTAGTGAACTGTCACCCAGAAGTTTTTATATGATGTTAATGTTCAAAGTTAAATATACTTACTTTTAACATGCAGTTTCTTTATTGTGCATGTGATTTATATTTAAATTTGTGACTTTTTAAAAAATACATCAACTCCATTCTTATTTCTTATTACTTAGCAATATCTACTAAGCTTTTGTTCTTCAAGCTCCTATATATTTGTAAGTCCAAGTGTCACACTAAAATAAACTTACCATCAAGTATTTAGGTACATCTTGATTCCCGTTAGTTGAGAAATTACTAGCAATGATTTCTCTCTGAATCAAACTTGTTTTTTTAAAAGCACATGCATTTATATTTAGTGTGATCACTTCTGTTAAATAAATTTAAAGTGCCCTCAAACAATTCTTTGTAAAGTGACTATTTCCAGATTTATTTATTTATTGTTTAGTGGTGGGATATTATTTATTCAACAGTTTACCCTGTGTGTACTGTATATATATATATTCTAATAAATAGATGTAAAAAGATGTAAAATAATAAGATACATTCAGTTCTAAAGCTAAGCTACAGTAGCCTGTTAATGGATAAATTCAGCCAAAATGAACATCTAACTACAAAAATTACCAAAATTAGAGGATCAAAGCAATATCTTGTTTCAATCTGTACTTGCATTCATTCCAAAAAGCCTAAAAACATAAGATACTGGAAACCAAAGATGGCCAATGAAGAGTGTGTGTGTGGACACCAGCACTAGAAGAAGGGTATACATCTTGCATATTTTAAATCACACTTCAAATGTATTATTACCCACTTGTAATCCATAGCACTTTCAAAATATTCTTAAATTTACATTAATACATTAGTAGGTGTAAAACAGCCATGATCAAGGCCCAATTTTAAATGTGCTTGATTCCTTTATTTAAAAGCTCATCTTCTCAGTGTGAGGGCCGGATATGACTCCCATTAGTCAAGGGAAAAAGACTTTGATTGACTGCAGCAGTACAGGGACAGGCCCTGAGGACCCAACCAACTTCCTCGAAGATGAATGGAAGTTTAGCTATTGATTTCAGTGAGAGTAAGATCAGGCCCTAAACTCTGCTCAAATAAGGCCCCCAATCCTGTACTGAGAAACACATGGACATGAGGAGCTGCCCAGGGGGCTGTGAGCATAGAATCATGACCTAAGTTTAGAAAAGAAAAGGAAGTGTAGCTAAAAAGAAAGTGAACAATGCATATTTAAACAATAAAAGCAGAGCAAAACAATATATAAATGCCATTAACATGGGCCATTATTTGTGGTGAATCTATCTGCTCACTCATGGATCCCTGAAAATCCTTATAAAGCTGTAATTTAGCCATTCAAATTCAGGATAATGACACCTTATTTTCCAATTGTTAGGGATTTGGATTTATTTACAATAATAAGGAATATATATATATATAATTCTCAACATATATATATATATATGTTGAGATTTAGTTGTCCAAAGGAAGACATATATCAATTCCTGGGGGAAAATACTCAATATTTTTTAATTAATAGGTTGCTTTATTTGCAAGCCTAACTAGTGAGAGTTTTTTTCAGATAAACAATTTAATGATTCTAGGGGTTGCAAAAGATTTATTTTTAACAATAAATTAGAGTTCCTTATTTCTATGGTATCAAATGACAAAACCCTGATCATTGTAGATTTTAGACTTCTTCCTATGTTTACCCACTTATCCTTCTACTCAGATTTTCTGAAGGAAGAATTAAATAACCTTCTTGGTTCTGCTGATAACACTCACTTTAAAATCTATTTTTGCTCTGCTTCATGGCTCTGAGTTCTGCAGATCTGAACTTTGGAAGTATGTGCCATGTACTAAATAAAAGTGGGATTGGGACTGATTGCAATTTCATACCCCAACATGGAATTATTTTTCACATAAACACTTAAGTGAGGAATAGTGCAGATTCTAAAAATTCCAAATAATAGTATTCACTATTGTAAAGAGGACCAATGCAGCCCTTAGGCTCCACTAAACCCTCAAAATAAGGCATTGCATATAACCTGAGAAAAAGTATTGGGAACTAAGAGGATTTACTTTATTCCTGAAATATCTGTTTTCTCTTCAGGAGCTGCAGAGAGCTGGAAGAGTACAAAATTAACTAGATTATATTTATGAAGTGGTTAGTGGCATTACCAATCCAGAGGACTCAAGATCATAAATCAGATCACAAAAAATCATGAATAAAAAAGATCCATTCAAGTTTGTTTGCCTCTTAGCTTTTAGAGTGAAACTGTCTGCCCACAATTGCTGTGTGATATCTGCAGGTTCAAAATCCAACGTCATGCACACACAAAGGTATGTAAGCTTCTCCATGGGCTCTTTAGAAAGGGACTCCACTTACCATCTCCTGTGGAGAAAAGGAGTTGCCATTCTCTCCCTTGCTTCTCCACTTCTTCCCAATTGCTCCCCACACTGCCCATCCAATCTCCTGTTCCACTCACATTCTCCCACAGTCTCCTAACCCCCTCCATTCACTTGCCCACAGGTCTTTCCTTTGCTTCTCTTCAGTTCCCTTCCCTTCATATTCTCCCTCAACCTCTTGCTTCTTCTCCTGCAGTCCCTTTAGTATTCTTTGTTCTACCAACCTCACCCAATCCCATGTAGTTTCTCCTCCAGTTTCCAAACAATTTAGTGCCCACATAGCAGACATTTTCCCTGAGAACTTCATGGATTAGATCTACAAAGATATTTGGACTTGACTTCAATGGAAATTAGGGAACTAAGTTCCTTTGCAGATCTGGGTCCGTGTAGCTTCAGAGCAATTAAAATAATGGGAAGTGGTAGCCACTTTGAATAAGTGAAAAAATGTGCATGAAAGTGGCAGAAGATCATGAGGACATAAAATAAAAGTCATAATAGCACAGGAGTTGCCAGCTGCCTTAAATATAAATGAAAGATGATGTAAGTTTCTCTGTCTGAAAATAGCAACAAGAATGTTTAGAAGCCACCCTGTTAGAATGGATACACTAAAGCAGGAGACTACCGCAGAGGATGCGTGCCATGGCTGATAAACCCAGGGCTCTCCATCTTTCCTCCCCCACAATTCCAAATCACTATTAATATTTGGTTACTATTCACTAGCCTTATGCTTCATTCCTACATCAGGAAGTTAGTCTTCAACTCAGACTTCCAACCATGTTGAGTCCAACTCAAGTTACCACAATGTGAGGCCATTTTATTTATTTTTTAAAAACTGTTAAATTATTATTGTGTTTGTTTTTTAAGTCACATAAGAAATGCTACACCACAAGGCTTGGGAGCACGGACCCGGAAGATTAGCAGAGAGGGTAATAAACTGGAAAAGGACAGAAGTTGAGGTATGATATAGGCTAAAAGTTCAAACTTAGATTCCTACACCCACAATAAATCTCTTAAATAAAAGTGGGCATCAATATCAACAAATCATATTGAAACTGATGAGGTTTCTGAGGTTACATCTACACATGGATTAAAGACACACAGCATGGCTGCAGCTCACCTGGGCCAGCTGACTCAGGCTTTCAGGGCCTGTGTTGTGGGGCTAAAAATTGTTGTGTAGATATTCGGACTTTGGCTCTGGGACCCTGAGCTCTAGGTCAGCTGACCCAGACCAGCCATGTGTCTTTTTTAAAATCCTTCTAGAGATTTACCCCGAATGCTCAGCATCTATGAAGGTGCCTACATATTAATTTAAGAGCGTAAATTTTAGGTACACAGGTTTGAAAAATTTTGACCACAAGACTAAGACCCTAAGGCTATGTCTACACTTGTAAAATAAAGTCGACTCTGTTAAGTCGACTTAACAAGGTCAACTTTAAGTCGACTTAAAGTCGACCTTGTTAAGTCGACTTAACAGAGTGGCTACACTTTAAGTCGACTTAACAGTAGACATAGCCATCCACACTGGCTGTAAGTCGACTTAATAAGGTCGGCTTAGCGCTATTCCCCACCCACACTGGCTTAAGTCGACCTTCAGAGGTGGTGTTATTAAGTCATTATTAAGGAAGCGCTTAAGTCGACTTAATGAAAATCCAGTATGGACGCAGCTTTGTGTAGGTCCACTTAAGTGTCCTTAAGTCGACTTACGTTGCCACTGTAGATGCACCCTAAATGATTTTTTAAAAAAAACAAAAAAACCCTATACCTGGCATTTCAAAATTCATTTTGAGGTACTTCTGAATGGATCACTTAAAACGTCACATTCAGCTACACAATTGTCATTCTGAAGAACTCACCAGTTATATTTGTAGTCATTTTCATCATAAATGATTGAATTATAAGGACAAGTGATAAAAATTGCTTACAATGTAATAAAAAAAGAAGCCGACTTTAAATCTAGACCAACTGTACAAGGCTTTCAGCTGAAACTCTGCTTTCAGATATGCCCTTGCAAATACCACTGACTTTATCGGGAGTTCCATGCAGCTATCTGACCGCATATTTATGTCTACAGATTGCATTTACATGGTGTGCTTGTTTTTCTACATCTCAAGTATATGATGAATACCTGGTGGTCATTCAACTTACTTTGGATGTTACAGAAATCCAAAGGGATTGTTCAGTGAATTAAATAATTGCTCCTAAAGCACTATTTCTCACTGACCCTCCTCCCAGAACTCCCATTGATTTAGGTGGGAAGATGACCTGGCCTTTTGTACAGTGAAGGGTGAAAATTTACAGCAGTCCCCATGCAGCTATCAATTATGCATGCTATAGTTCTGAACCAAGGACAGGGCTTGCTTGAGTCTAAGTCAGAGCAGGGGTGTAGTTATAGGTGGGCGTGGGCAGCCACATGCTTACCCGGTTGGCCAGCAGGCTTACCCACCCACCGCAGCACCTGGCAGCAGCATGAGCTTGCTGCCGTGGCAACAAGCAGCAGAAAGCAGCAGAGCTGAGGGCAGAAGAGCAGCCGCAAGCAGACAGGTGTGGGTGGCTGCTCCTCTGCCCACAGCTCTGGCCCCATGGCAGGGGCTAGCCTGCCTCTTCCACACCCTCCTCCTCCTCCTGACACTACAGTTGCTAGGCAACTGGAATGTCAACAGGAAGCTTCCAGTCATGTAACAGGAAGCAGGACTGGCCAGCCCCACCCTGAACAGTAAGGGGTCTGGCCAGAAAGCAGGGGCTGTCTATGCCCCCGAGTCAGACACATTGTTCCCTTTTATAAAAAATAATCAGGGGTAGACAGCACTCCCCCATTACATAATCTAATGCACCACATTCACGTATCTAGAGAGTAGATCTGACTTATTATTTGAGACTTTGTGTAACTTTGTGTAAAGAATGTGAAAAATTTGAGCTAGCTGGGATGTAATTGGGGTAGAATTCAGACCTTACTCTTTATAAGCCCAAACCTGTGAATGAGAGTCCTCAAATCCCATTGAAATTAATAGGAGTTGAGAGCTGTAAGGTGGCACCCAAAGGTACATGAAAACAGTAATCAACCTATTCAGAGTCTGAGAGTAGATAAGCCTGGATCTCCACCACCATACACAGTCAGAGCCCTTTGCCAAAAACAGAGATAAACATGAAAGGATTTTTCTATGGAACCAATATTTACAAATATCCTACATATGTACATATTAATATATCTTATATCTGGACACTATGACATTAAAGGGATCTTTTTATAATTTACAAATAAAACATTTTTTAAAATGTATAATTATACCATGAAAAAAAACTTTTTATTGCTTGCCTTCAAACCTTATACACTTTATCAAGCTATTGCACACATCTCTGAATTACATGGAAGATCTACATTTATATATAAATATATATATGAAAATAAGGATATTTCTATTTTAATGTTTGAATAAAGTGCTTGTTTTTCAACTACTGTTGATGAATAAAGATGGTTTGATTAGAGGGGAGTAAGGGAATACACATTTCACTAGTGGTTCTGTCTTTTATTTTAATGATGTCATATGGAATATCTTGTTTGATTAACGTCAAGTCTGTCTTCATTGTAAATTCTACTAATAAAATGCATTTGTGACCTTGGCATCTATACTACCATGCAAAGCACAAAATAGAATCACACTAAAAACAAAGAAAAAACATGAAAATTAAATAGCAAAAAAAGCAGCGTTTGATTCTTGTTCTTTGTTTTTCTAGTTTCCATGTCTTAAGAAATTTCATTTATTCATCTTTAGAAATATTTGTATGAGTTTGTCAAACTTTGAACATGTCTATTTTATGCACTATACTCAAGTACTGTACAAAACTGCAATAAATGACACTATACGATGACATATGCTTTTACTATAAACACACCATTATAAAAGTGTGTCTGTTTTAAAAGGTCAACTAATAACTGCTAATGTATGTGTGAATCAAAATATTTTTGATTGGCCAAGTATATTAAAATCTAAATACAGTACACAGTTATTGGGTATGCCATGAGTTACCAGGCCTTTCAGGGCATAAGGAATATTTGGAACGGTTCAAACAAAAATTAATTTTACTGACATTAAATATTCATATAAAATTGCAAATGTCAGCTCGAATTTTGTTACATTTTGTGGATTAAATAATTGACAATTACTAATGATGCACTGAAGTTTATTAAAAAATAACATTCAAATCTTAGCAAAACTCTTTCTAGTATACAAAGTTAAGTTATATCAATGAAATGCAAAGTTGTAATTTACAAAAGCAGCAATAAATCTTATCCATGAGGAAATCTTCCTGGACTGAAATCACAAACTTGTTGTTTCTTTTGAAAACAATGGCTTCTATGGGCAGATGTGAGAAAAGCCTTTTAAAGGCAGATTTTCCTGTAAATACTACACAGGAAAAAGAGGATCTTATATTTCTGATATACTTGACCCTGAAAAATTTCTGAGTGCCAGTTACCAGTATTTGATGTCAGGCTCAAAATATAAGTTAAAAACCTTTTCTGACCTTGCTGAATAAGAGAACTTGGTCCAGCGACTTCAAACAAACAAACACTGAAGAGAGTACAAGTTTTTCTAGTGGAAGTTGAGTGATGCTAGAAATTTGATTAACCACTACTGCTCACTAAAATGAGTTGGAGTGTTTCATTAACAAAGCAGGTCTAGAAGTATGAAACTAATGGCCTTGGCATTCCAACAATCTTTACTTTAAATTTAAAACATAATTACTTTCCAAAATGGTTGTGAAGAACAGAATAGCTTGAGCTCATCCCTCTATAATATGTACATGGGCACTGCTATTGTATGAAATAAGATTTTTTTTAAAAAAAAAAATAATTTTTAATGACAGCTTCTTTCATGAAAGTAGAATCAGTTATTTTGTAGAAAAATATTTTAACTTTAAATTAAAAAAAAATACTGTTCCTAAATATTTATGTAGGACCATATTTTCATCAAATTGTAAGAAGAAGATATAATTCTGTGTATTTGAATCCCAATTTAAAGGAAACCCCTGCGTAGAACTTTTAAAGAGCTGGCTATGTTTGTCATGGGTGTTATCTGTTTACAAATCCCATGAATAAACATTGTGTGCCTCCTTTGGAGATACACAGATAAGATATATATATACACATACTGTACATGTTGGTTCACAGATTAGCAGTTATTAGTTGTATTGTACATAGCAAAACAACCCATCTGATTATAATGATGCTATACATCCCCAGTGTAATTCCACTTTTAGGTTGAGGGAGCAAACCCAAGTAAGACAGGTTCCCTGTTTAAATATGTAGCCCAGTACACTAAGTTAAAGGTACCAAATAAAACTGGGAACACTATTCTAGACATTCTGTCAATTTTGCTAACGCTGTTGAATGTTTTCTTTGCTTCTTGTGGCTTGGCTTCTGGCTTTGCCTTGTTGGGCTCTGTAGTTGTAGCACTCTTGGAGATTGTTGGTAGCACTGAGTCCTTGGTAATATTTGGAGCATAATTGGCAACAGCCACCGCATAGGCATTGTTTTTCTTAATGACAGATGCTTTTTCTTTTTTCTATTGGAAGACAGCATGGAATTAAATATTTACTGTATGGCACCTTTGCCAAATCAGAGTCAGTAAAACAGCATTTCAGATTTTTTTTAAAAAGTGAAGATGGTAAAATAAATGTCAGTGAGTACTTTAATAACAAATTATATGTAGATAATGCCTTCAGTCTCTCAGATGGAAGCTACAGATTAACGTCTCCATCCAGGAAAGAAATATACAAGCATGGGCCCTTATGCCCACATAGAGTCCCACTGAATTCAGTGGAAGTCTCCTTGGGAGAAAGGGTCTGTGCTGGTGGATATCTTTGAAGCACTGACTACTACCTACATTGATTGAGTAGAAGTCAGCTTTCAGAAAGCATTACAGTCTCTAGTTTTGGCTTGAGGGCCAGTGTCCTGATAGAGTTAACCATAAAGAGAAAGCAGAGGATGAAACAGAAAAATAAGAGGGACAGCACAATAAAGTGACTCTGGCTGACCTAATGCCCAGTGCTTATCATAGTGAAGTGAAAGGACTATTACAATGCACAGATGTCTAATGACAGATGACTAAGTTTACCTGTCTGTTCATTAATATAAAAATTAGAAAATAGCCAACTCTCCCCCACCAATGTAATTTTAGTATTAGTCATATACCCCAAAATTCCACACCAACAAAATAGAAAATCTTATTGTAATTCAATTATTTAAGAGACTCTGGCTATGTGCATATTTTTAATTACATTTATGTTCCTTGGTTGGTTGAGTAAGGACATTTTAACTTTCTGCAATGGTTAAAAACTAGGGAAGAACCATATGTGAATGATTGACAGCCCTACTTCCCCTTATCATCACTACCTCCTATATGTATCCACTTACCCCACCCCAAGATTTGATGGTCTGGATTGAAGATACAGAGGCCTGTCAATGACCACTTCCATACCCTGTTCCTTCATTCCCTTAATACACAAGTATTCAAACCTGTAGTGTGTGCAGAATAGGTTGGCAGCTTGTTTACCCTAACATGGATACCTGGACAAGATGTGAACTAACAGGGCTATGTGGTCCAAAAAACCTTTCCATTCTCTTTCCAGCACTATGCAAGATCATCTCTTAGACAGAGATACACATTTTCAAAAGCTAATCACCATCTTTGCTATTTGCTTACTTTTTGTATTTCAGTCAGCTTGGCATGTGATTTTGAAAAATATTTTCTGTTTTTCAATTTTCTTTTTTTCTTGTGTGCCAACACAATGCTACAATGTGAATGTTCAAATCAGAAACAAAACAAAACAAAAAAAGTCTTGATTGATGCTTTTTAAAAAATCCCACCTGAAAATATTTCTGTTCATATTAAATTTGGTAAAACTTACGTTACACAAAACCCTAAATTCCTTGATGGTAACACATATCTCTTTGTCTATGCAAAAAGCAAATTTAATAGCAATCTATCTGATAACCCTACCTTTTTAAAAAGGATGCCCTTCAGATATATGTAGGTACACACATATATGTAGGTGTACACATACAAGTTTCATCCATGGCTTGGGTCATTTTTTCCTCCTGGAAAATAGGCCCTCACTCTAAAGTGTTGTGGAAAGGCAAATGCCTGTGACTGAGCAAAGCAAGATTGACTTAACTGAGGCTTCAAGAACCTAACCATATGCAAGGAGGTTCAGGATCTGGTCTTTAAACACTAAGGTTTCAAGAGAGACCATCACCCATTTACTCCCCTAAAATGAAGTGGCCAGATTTTCATCAAGAATAATGTACGATGCTGGCCTCTGAGTTCTCTTTGAAAATTTTGTCTGAGCAGCACTCCTGAAAATCTGGCTCAAGAGGTCTCAGCAGTATCCAAGTTAATCAATATGCAGGTACTTTTGCTCCAATACAAGGAAAGCTCACTAACTTAATAAAATATTAAACATGCCACATCCCTTTTTTAAAAACTGCATCAGTACTAAAAATAGGAATTTGAACAAAACATGAAAAAACATCCAATCAAAACTCAGCACATGAAATCAATAAACTGAACCACTTCATTTTCATTTCTATATTTGCAAAATGCTTAAGAGGTTTAACAATTCTGGGGTCATTCAAAACAACGCATTTGCAGCTTTCTACATAATATAAGCCACAAAAGACTATATGCCAGCTCTGCATAAGGTCAGTCAGGATCTAAATAGTCTGCTGGAGGAAGTCCAAACTAAAAAAACCCTAATACGGTGTGTGTGGAGGAGTGAAGGAATTAGAGCTGCTCATGAAGAGAGAGAACCACACACATTTGTTGTACTCAATGAGGTGTGAGAATCAGTGTATTCCCTGTGAAAAAGTTGGGATGAAACAGCTACATGAGAAGAGAGATTTCATTCCTAGGCTATGTCTACACTAGGAAAAGTTAGGTCGACTTTGTTAAATCGACTTAATAAGGTAGACTTTAAGTCAACTTAAAGTCGACCTTATTAAGTCGACTTAACAAAGTGGACTAAGTCGACTTAACTTTAAGTCAATTTAGACCACTTTATTAAGTCAACCTAACCACCCTTAAGTTGACTTAAAGTGGACTTAAACATCCACACTGGGCTTAGGTCAACCTAAAGAAAGATCAGGTTGACCTAAGGAGGCTTAAGTCAACCTAATGGATGGTTCTTATTAAGTCGACTTAAGCTTAAGTTTTAAGGAATTTCTTAAGTAGACTTAATGAAAGCCTAGTCTGGACGTGGCTTTGTTTAAGTCAACTTAAGCCTCCTTAATTCGACTTAAACTGCCAGTGTGGACATAGCCCTAGAGGCTTACAAAGGTACATCTAAACTGCACACTCTTTATGGTAGCGTGCATACAATATATGCCCCTCTCCTCCGGGCACAGATATAAATAGCAGTGTAGACAGTGAGGCACTGGTAGGGTGAATAAAAACATGCCTGAAAGCTGAGGGAGGCAGGGGTATGTACCCTACATGGCTCTCTACACACACAAGCTATGCCATCCCTGTCCGCATTGCTCTTTTTAGCTATGAAGTGTCCTGCTGCCTCCGCTCTGCCAGAGACTTTCCTCACTACCTCTGTTGGAGCCTTTCCCTGAAACTATCAAGCTACACGTGGCAGTGTGCACAAAGCCCACCTTTCACTGGAGCGTGTAGCTACACACACCCTAACAAACTACCAACAGCGGTGGGCAGAGTAGATGTAGCCTAAGATATCATCATGCTCCATGGAAAAAGCTGCTGGAGGTGGCCTATGGAAATGGTTTTCAGACCATGGTTCGGGACACCGTACTCGCTCACAAACCCTCAGGTACTGGGGTCACGGCGCCCCCTATTGCTGCTGCCAAAAGACTGGAATGCATTGCTCAAAGATGTAATTGTTGGGTTGCAAGCATAAATGATTTTTTTTCAAGTGGGTCCCGAGAAAAAAAGTTTGAAAACCACTGGCCTAGGGGCGGGAAATGTGATTAGAATCCCCTTGCTGAGTTTTATTCAAGTTCTCACCACATGTTGGACTAAGTGTCAATCAGTGTATCGACTGGAGTGTGAATGTGGACTGACACGTGCTATAGAAATTCCTTTGAACCCTGCTTCAGCTCCTCAGTGAAATAAAAGTTCCAGTGGCTTCTTCAGAGTTAGAAAAGAACCTCAGTGGAATGTAAACATAGTGATTTCTTGTTGTCCCAACATATTGCTCCTTAGCTGTAAGCAGCTGAGCTGTGTGTTGTCAGGAGTGTAAAATCAGAGAGAAAAAGAACAGAAAGAGAGAAGCATATTGGCTAATCTACAAAAATCAGTTCTTTTACACACTGTCAGTGTGATTTTAAAAAGCTACTATGGTATTTGTAGTCCATTAATGAGCTCCTTAGCCCAAGCACAGTGAACTCGAGTCAGTTGGCATAGGTCAACCATCGGTATCTAATTGCAGTGTAGACATACCCTGAATCTGTGCACTCAGGATATCAATATATCTGATTTAATTAATTATGGATCATGTCCCAGAATTTTATCAAACTTCAGTTTACATTCATTTAAAATTCTAATATCAACATACTAGTAGGGATATGCTTTTGACTAATTGAGCCATTTTCACATCCTTTGGAATCCATTACAAACAGCAGTAGCTGCCTGGTATCATCCAGCTGTGTTTATGATCCTAAGACATCACTCATTTTAATATACATTATTTGTCATATTCTGTGACCTTTTTACTACCTTCAGTCCCACTGAATTATATTAAACTGAATTGGTCTGGAAAATGATAAGGGTCAAATTATAATTTATTTGAGAAAAAATGTAAGTTAAAGCGAGGATTGTCTGATGAAATAGAAACACTACTGGACAATACTCACTAACTGCTTCACTTAAGAAATATGTTTTATAATATTTTATAAATTGCCTAAACTGGCGATTCGAAAATAGATGAAACAAGCCAAAAGGTCATCAATATTAGCATGGCTTTGTTCAGAATTTAAAATGAATGAGCTAAATCCTGAACCTCTTAATCAAGCAAAATTTTTGTTGACTTTAAATATGTTCAGGATTTGGTAATACAAAAATAGAGACTACACAAATTTCTGGTGCGTGGAGACTTCTCCATGAAATACTAAAATTAGAGTTATTGCAAGATATTGATGCAAATTTCATAGGCTATGTCTACACTACAGACTCTGTTAAGTCGACTTAAGGTCAACTTTAAGTCAACTTAAAGTCGACCTTGTTAGGTCGACTTAATGGAGCATCTACACTTAATGTTGACAGTTGACTTAAGTTGACCTTGTTAAGTTGACTTAACAGCGCCTGTAGTGTAGACATACACGTCTACACTGGCTTTAAAGTCGACTTAATAAGGTCGACGTAAGCCTTAAGTCGACCTTCAAAGGTGGTGTTATTAAGTCAACTTAAGGAAGCGCTTAAGTCGACCTATTAAAAGCCCAGTGTTGACATGGCGTTCTGTAGGTCGACTTAAGCGTGATTAAGTCAACCTAAGGTGCAAGTGTAGACACACCCATAGTGTCTCAACTACTGCTATTATAGTGTAATGACTGTGTGTTATAACTATATGTTCTCAGAAAGACAAAAGAGTCTTGTGGCAATTTTAAAGACTAACAGATTTATTATGCGATTAATAAATCTGTTAGTCTTTAAAAGTGCCACAAGACTCTTTTGTCTTTCTACAATAGACTAACACGGCTACCCCTTTGGAATTTGACTATATGTTCTCAGTAAAGGTAAGTGTGTGTCTGAAGATTTGATCTTACATTGATTCATTCAGATATCATTTGTAGGTATTAAGAATAGAGCATACACTAATTTCAGCTTGTTTGTGGGGACATCAGTCACTCTGCAGAAACTAACAATTCAATTTAATGCCCACTGAAATCAATGCGAGTTTTTCCATTGACTTCTATGAATGTTGGATTTGGGCATAAAAGCTATAGATAGGCAAGTAGTCTGCAATGTAAAAATATAAAGGATCACATTTTCAATAAGAGGTGCCAAAATTGTGCCTGTAGAATATACAGATACAGGAAGCATAAAAAAGGCAAAATATGCAGTTACTTATGCAAACCATATTTCTGTGCAGGCAGCTACTTATTTGATGCATGGAGATAACTGTTTCATAGCTGCATTCTTATTTTGCAAGTGATGCTTAGACACCTACACTTGACAATTGTCCTAAAGCAGATGTCTGCAACCTGAAAGATAAGAAGAGCCATTTAAAAAAATTCCTTCAATAACCAAGTGTTTTGAGAGCCGCAGTGGGTATAGCTTCCTGGTGAGGGGTGGGGTGAGCTGGGAGTTGGGCCAGGGTGCATGCTGCAAGGTGGGGAAGACCAGAACCAAGAGAGAGCCCTCTATAGGGTCCCCCAGTGGCAGGAGGATCCCGGAGCCTGGCACAGACTGCCTGCAGGGGCCCCTGGAGCTGGATAGTCCAGTGGCAGGGTGGACTCGGAGCCTGGAACTGCAAAGAGGCAGCCAAATAGCTGAATGTTACAATTTACCAAATGGATGAAGTATATGCAAGAGCCTAGAGCAGTGGTTCCCAACCTTTTTGGCTTGAGGGTCATAGGTATCATTTTACTGTCCTGAAGGCCACCAGCATCTGCCAGCAGGGCCTCCCACCCCCACCAGAAAAAAGAAGCAGTTTGCTTTCTTGCTTATGAATCTCCCATCTCCCTGGCTGCAGCAGGGAAACCACACACATCATGCAGCTCTGTGCACTCTCTGCCCCAACACAGTGGCTCCCTTCTGCAGCCAGGGGGGCAGAAGATCAGTGCTCCCCTCCCACTGACTCCAGCAAGGACCCTAGCACCTATGAACCTATGCAGAATGCTTTGCCATGCTCCCCACTACAGATGGAGGGATGGGAGCTCTAATCTCCTATCCCTTTGGCTGCAGCAAGGATCTTGCATTGGTCTTTTAGCCCTGTGGAAACGTGCTCCACCTGGGTCTTTAGGCAGTGACTTCATGATGCAGCCAGCAGTAGGGGAGCCGAGGGCCACTTTGACAGCCCCTTAAGGCCACTTTTGGCCCCTGAAACATAGGTTGGGAACCATTGGTCTAGAACATAGGACTGGGGGTCAAGAATGGCAATTTTGGTTCCCCATCAGCCACAGTCTCAGAGCATGACCTTAAACAAGTTACTTCACTGATGTCTTTTTTTCCTGATCTGTAAAATGAGGATAATATTTCACATAGGTCTGCTGTTGGGCTTCATTACATTGTTAAAGCTTGTAAAGTGCTCTGTGATTTTGAAAGGTGCTAAAGAACAGCAAACTATTAATACTTACTCTCTATGATATCTCAGAAAGCCTAATAATCAACTGAATATTAACCAAATTGAGCCAGGGTCAGAATAATGATTGTAGTGAAATATCATTTTCCTTAACAAACTGGATGTCTACAGATAGCCAAATGATACTTTCTTGACTCTCCTGCAGATAGATGAGTGCTGCCAATAGAAATGAAAAATGAGCTGACACTGAGAATTTGAGCAAAGAGGTTTCTGCATAAAGCAAACAAATGTGCACAAGGATGAGCACCATGAACAATCCTGAACTGCATTAAATTCAGCAGTGATGGGTTAGGGACAAGGTGGTGGTGACTGAGGGGGTCAGAACACAGCTGCTTAAGTGCAATACAATCAATAAAAAACAAACAGAGCTGGCGTTTTAATGATTTTCCATTATTCCTGCTGCCTATCTGGAGCACTTTTATGTGTTGCACTTGAAAGAAACTCAGAGACGGAGCAGGCATATGGGCCAGCCACTGAGGGCTGGTCTACACTGCCTACAAATTCAGCAGCAGTCCACAGGAGTTACACAAGCTACACAGAGTAGATTGCATAAGTCCCATTGACTTCCTAACTCACCTTTACTGAGGTGTCTTCACTGTGCTGCACCGACAGGGAGTGTTCCTGGCAGCACAGCACTATGCCGCTTGAGGGGTTGATTTTATTAAGTCGATTTCCGGATTGACTGAGCATGTCTTAACTGAGCGCTCAGTCGAACTGAAAAAATTGACCTGGTGGTGGGTGACTTTGCTTTGCTTAGACATGGCCTGAGAAATGTATCCTGGTTTCTAAGGAAACAGTCTCTCTCACGTCTAGCTGCTTAATGCCTTGGGACCTAGTCAGGGCATGCTACTTTTGCCAGCCCACCAAGCTGTCTTCCCTCCTACTCTCAACTTCCTAGTAGTCAGCACTTACTTCCTTCTTTGCCAATCAGAGCTACTGATTATGGTAATGGTAAGATGGAGAAGAAATTTCAGATAGCCTAAGAGATTCATAAAACTAAACAGGTTTCATCTTCTGAAATGAAATTGGTCACAAGATTTTTATGTGGCTGCATTTTCCCATGATTTTTGAGATTTAGATACCAGGCTGATATTCAAGTTCAATTAAATTTTGCAAAGTTCCTCATGATCCTCTGGTTCATCAATAATTTGCCAATTATACAGCATATGCCATGGTTACTGAGAGAGTCCTCCTTCAGTATACATCTCTGCTGAGAGCTGCCTTCCTGCATCTTGTTCTGAGTGGAATCACAACTGTCCAATCAATCTGAGACTGGACCTCCGGACTATAGCCCCTCCCCCCTTCACAACCCGTTAACCCAACAACCCCAATTGAGCTTGGCACGTTTCCTTTCAAATGCCTGTGACAGTGTAAGTCTGCAGTCATCCAGAGCAGTATCTTCAAAACAAAGCATTATTCATTCACCCAAAGATATAACACACTCAGAGCAAAGGTTTAAACAATGGAAAGTCCTTTACATGTACTGTCCCTTATCTAAACTTTAAACTTTCCTTGAAAGCTTTTGTACATTCCCCTTAGCACAGTTCTCTAGGAGAAGACGACCATATCTGGTAGAAACAGACTATCCTGCCTGCAGCATGCACTCACAGCCTCTGTGTATCTCCTTGCATGACTGTTAGCTCTTCGTGACACTCCTCAGGCAATCCCTTCTCATTCTCATGGGCAATATCTTTAATTAATGATTTTAGGGCTTCAGTGTTGGGATGACTAAACCTGCAGCCTGATGGGAGCCAACTAAGATCATTCCCTAATTAATAGTTTATCTCCCTTCCCTCCCTCTCCCCCCCACACACTTAATCCCTAAGGGAACCTTATCTTTGCCACTGTTTCAATTCCTGTTTGCTTCCTCCTTAATAGCCTCTTTGATTTAACTCCTGACCTTTGGGCAGATTAATATCAGAGCTATCTTGAAGGACATGTGATATTCATCAAAAACAAAGCAAAAAAACCCCCAACATATAACTCATTCTCCACAGTAAAACAGATAAAGAACAAGAGGGAAATGGATAGCTATAAAACAAAGAAGGAAAAAAGAAGTTAGGTGAATGGGACAGTATCTCCAATGTTTTGATATGTAATATAGGCAAGTGTAGGATGCTTATTTTCATTAAGTTGAAGAAAGATGGTTTTTTAAAAAAGAAATATGACTGATTTTATTTATTTTCACATGAAGGACTCAGAAGTATAATATGGTGTAATCTCAGATTTCATATTTTTGTAGTTTAACAAGACTCAAATAAGCTATTGATTAATGTGGAGAAAGCCTTGACACACTAATCACTTCTCCAAGGACAGCCTGCTATAGAAAGTTCTTATATGCAGTTTAATTTTTGGCAATTTGAGCACACATTTTACAGTATCTTTCTATCTACACCTACTTTCAGTTCACACATCATAATCATTCTAACTGGTCTGAAACATCAACAATTTTTCAGTAATAGCCAACTATCAAAATATGTGTTAAATTGTTTTCTTAAATATAAATAAATGTAAACATAAATGTGTTTCGTTATCATTTACCTTATCATTCACTACGCTTTTTCCATCCCATGCCCATCCTCGTTTTGTGAAGTAATTTACAGTGGCAAATTCTATTAGTGCAGAGAATACAAATGCATAACAAACAGCAATAAACCAATCCATGGCTGTTGCATAAGCTACTTTTGGGAGGGAATTTCGAGCACTGATGCTCAACGTTGTCATTGTCAACACAGTCGTTACTCCTGTAGAGGGTGGAAAAAAGCAAAATATCAGCAATTGTAATTGGATTTTGAACTTCAACGACATTCAGAACAGGAACATCTTATAATTCATTTCTAAGAATTATAGAAATGTTTATAGAATTCTAAGAATTATAGAAATGTAGTGAAACACTAGATGCACCATATAGAAGATGGCAGCAGAATTTCCCTGTGTAATCTTATAGTTCTGGTTCACTTTTTTTTAATTGATTAAAAATGACTGAAGATAGTCTTGAAAATACATACAGGTTATTTTTTTCCCATCTTCTGATTAATCAGAGTGTTGGGAGGAAACCCTATAGAGAGTCAACTAAATTAACTAGTTTGCTTAATTGAGTGTGTCAAATCACTTTGAAGCAGTATAGCAAAAACTATGTTGATGAGTGTTTGCAATGCTATTAACCCCCTGTCTCATCACAGTTTCCTGCCCAGTTTCCTATCCATAGAACCCAAGAAATGATCAACTTTCCTGAAGTCAGCCTGACTTCAGCTGCATTGCAAACAATGAAAAAGAATGAATGACCACCTCTCCAAAGAGTAATCTTTTGCTTCCATTTCAAAGGTTATCCATGTATGGCAGCCATTTTGACTGAAGACAGCCTGTGATTTCACTCCCATTGGGAACAATGGGAGACTGCAGGCACATTAGCTATTGGCTGATTCATTGCCATATATATACAATGATTAAGTGAGATAAACTGGCCAATTTCTCATTGAGGTAAAATGGATAATGGTATAGTACAACAAATTAATTGGAAACTTTCAGATTACTCTGTCTTCTTTTCAATATTTTTATTTAAACATTGAAAAAAAGAACAGGGAAAACAAACAAAAATACCTTTCACTTCATGAAACACCAATAATTGACAATAAAGCCATACTCAGAACAATACAAAACAAGAAAAAAGCCCTATACCAGTAGGGATCACCTTTTTAACACATCCATGGACACAAATACTCAAACAATTCCCCTGGCAAATCAATCCTATCCAACCAGAGTCACCAAAGTTATACCTAGACACCATAACTCTTCCATCTCTGAAATGCCATTAAAAACCATATGTGTCTCCTGAATAAGAAAGAATACGAAGTAGTACACATACCAGAGATCAATATATCCACACTAATATTAATAAATAGTTAGAAGACCCTCAGTGACAGAAAATAATTACTAATAGCATCTCATAGCTCACAGTTAAAATATTACAAACAAAACTATTTGTTACAACTGGTTACAGCTAATAAGAGGAAATAAAACCAGATTCCTAAAAGAGCAGGCAGAAATATTAACTCCACAGGAAAGCATACCAGCATCAAACAAAGAATGTAGAATTCAGGGAGGGAAAACTTAGCCAGATTCTCCACCTCTGGAAATCAGTCAACAAGGCTCTGGCAGAGGGGGGCTCTACAATGCATGTATCTCTACTGGCAAGCACCATTGGGAAAGGAAAAGAAGCAGAGACTGGGTCTGTTCAGTCCCCTTCTGCCTTTGCTGTCTCTGTCCCCCATCAGGCCCCAGGCCAGGAATCTTCCTTTCTGATGGGATTCTGAAGGGAAAAGGAGGCTAGGCAGACAACCTCCATTCTTCTCTCCCCCTCCCTCCAGTGATTAAAAGGACCTCTCTAAAAGTTACATAAACACACTTATTGCACACAGAATCCAGGCATCAGGCCACACATTAGAGTTTTTTATTTTTAAAATCCACCTATTAGGGTGGTAACTTTAGTTATAAAATCAACAATGATATTACCGAGGCAGATGTGAACTACTACACTATACACAGTGACAATGCAGAATAAATACTATATGAAAAAAATGCAGGCATGCATTAACAAGCATTTATTTCCCTTCTTAGATATCCACTATCTGGCTTAAAATTTTTTAATGTTTACTTTTGATTCCTCCTCCAAAAGGGAGGACTCCACACCTTAAACTTGAAAGTAACACATACTATCTATAATACTAGTCAGATCATTCAGATAAATCAATTTCAGCATATACAGGTATCTATGAAGTGATAGTGTCTCAAAGAGAAAATGATCTGCACCCCTACATAAGGAGCCAATAATGTTCTTTTTAATTTGTGATGTTTGGAGAAAACTATTTTCTTGAAGTCACACTGGATTATTCAGAATTAGAATTCAAGATTTGTTGGTGACCTTTTCTAGTCTCATTTTCAATTTAATTACTTTTCCTCTTATAGACTGTTCCTGGTTGCCAATTCCTTTAAAATGTTTAGCCACATTCAGTGTCCCAAACACTATTGAAACAGTAAATCACAGAACAGCTGTTAATGAAGGCCTCTGAACTTTTCTTTATTCATTCAATAAACTGAATGATGTCCAAGTACTCAAATTTGTATAACCTAAACTGAATGAAGAAAAAATTAAAGAGAAAGAATATTTCAATGCCAGATTTCCAATGTGGAAATCTGTTGCATTCTGTTCTTCAACCAACAGGTAACAGATTTTGAATTATTAGGATGAATTAAAGTGTAAACATTTTCTGCATTATCAGATATCCCTTAGGACAAAGGTAAATTATCTCTAAACAATGCTATTTCTCACTGCTGGACCTGCTATGACTGAAAAATCAGTATTGCTGAGGAATCTCATAGACCCTAAGATGAGAAGGGACTAATAGGGTCATGACCTCCTGCACAATGCAGGCCACAAAACCTCACCCACCCACTTTTGTAATAAACCTCTAACCTATGACTGAGTTATTAAAATCCTCAAATCATGGTTTAAAGACTTTAAGGTACAGAGAATCCACCATCAAGTGAGCTGTGACCCATGATAGATAGGAAGGGGAAAAAACCACCCGAATCAGGCCTAAGTAGTGCAAAACAAAACACGAATATTTCATCTACCTCACAAAGATGGAAGATAATTTAAACCCGTACATTAGCCAGATCATAGAATGCATGTTGCTATAAACAATATATTAATGGACTGATTCTCCATTCCATTACCAAAGTTTTAAGTTAACTGGTGCAAGAATCATGAGTTAGTTAGTCAAGTTAGACAACACCTCTTTTGAGAAAAGCAGCCTCCTGCTTATTCAATCATGCAGCTATCTGAACTGTGCTACCAATTCAGTGGGCTTCATAAACATTGTTCGATGTCTAATCACCCTTTCGTAAGAGAGATGGAGATGAGGAAATAAACAGTCTCCAACTGTACTTGGCCTCAGCGAATAATATCCTCGCCCCTTCCCAATCAGATATGGCATAGAAAAGACGACAAGAAATGCTTCCCTTTTTTATGTTTGGCTAGGAAGACTTGCCCCATCCTGTCAGACAGCAAAATGGCCACAAAGAGTGATCCACAAAAATTTAATGTTGGTAGTTCCTGTTTGAAATATGGCTCTAGTCTATAAAAATGACATAGTGGAATTTCTCATTTAATGTTACAATGATTTCTATGTCAACCTACTTAGCTTATAAGACATCTCTTCTAACTGTCAGCCCTGCAAACTCAATCTGTGAGCTGAAAGTCAAGCTGATTTCTTTCCCTCTTGTCCCTCACCACGAGTGATAAAGATTCACCCGGAGAAATACTTCCCTTTATACTTGTGCAACAACCCTATCTTATACTCATTCCTGTATGTGGGCAGTGATTCTTTGAAAAAAGTGAGGAAGTGTGTTATGTCCATGAAAGCTTATGCCTTAATAAATTTGTTAGTCTTTAAAAGTGCCACACAGGACTCCTTATTTGTTTTACTGAAATAGACTAACCCAGCAACCCCCCTGGAATTTGAAAGAGGTATAGCTGTAATAGGGATATAATATAATTGCAGGTAGGAGTGGGATATGGTTTGCACTACTGCATGTAGCTTGGGAGATGATCTATGAGAAAAATCTCACTATTAAAAAGTATTTTACTCTGCAAAAATTGTGAGAAGCCCTGTAATAATGTGAAACCAATATATCTGTTAGCATTACATGCATGAACTAACAAAAGTAGCTCCAAATCAGAAGTCAAACAAAAATAAAAATTATTAGTGATAAAAATGAGCATCAAATGATCCCAGGCCATCTGTATAGCCCCAAAATGATAGTCCAGATGGCCTACCTTCCCGCTTCTATTCAGTATACAGGAGAGGGACCCAGAGTGCCCTAGAATTCATTATTAATTCAACTCATTTCACAGAGTTTAATTTCTAGTACAAATATAAATACTCCCCAATGCCCCAATACAGTGGACATGTGTGCAACTGCTACAGTAAACAACACTAAATGAAGTGTAAAAACATTATATGCAACTTCCTTTTGATGCTCCTCGCTTTCCTTTCTCTGGAGGAGATCAGCAGAAGTTCTGTGGAGGAGTCTCTAGGGGCTACATCATACCCAGATTTGTCTTAGCTCTGATAGCCACCCCTCTCAGCGCAAAGGGTGGCATAGTTGCCACCCTTACTTCTGTGCTGCTGAAGAGGTTGGTGCCATCCCTGAAGGGGATCAACTATTTCCTCATTGCCAGTAGATATGTCACCCACATCACCAAAAGCACCACCACAAGTGATGTTCTCAGAAATCACCATGATGTGTCAGCAGTGAATGAACAGAAACTTAACTAGCTTCTCAAGCTATAGATTTATCCATTCAAAGTTGGGATTAGGTCCACTTGACAGTGGTGGGCATTTGTTCTGACACTTTGGAACTGAGACTTGTTCTGTGTACAAAGGACATCGGTCTTCAGGTTGTTAATCTAACGCAGGGGTGTTAAACTCATTTGCTATGGCGGGCCAAATTTGATTTAAATATACTTCAAGTGGGTTGTGCATACCATAAATTGAAGTACTACAGCACTCTCACTACATCATGGTTTGCTGTGTATGCGAGACTGCGCTCCGCAATACCACTCACTTTCTCTCGCTCCTTGTTAGGGAGAGAGTGTGGTCCTGTGAAGCGCAATCTCACATATCCCGCGCTCTGTGATGTTGCAAGACCTGACACTCTTGCGGCATTACGGAGCACTGAGTATGAGAGACCACTCTCTCTCTCT
>ML685769.1:25135309-25152816 GCA_007922175.1 Pelusios castaneus | reverse complement strand
CCCCCAAAAAAAAGTTTAAGGAAATATCTGTATGCTACTTTCATATGCTAATTCTCCTGAAAAACTTCAACACTGACAGGAGACATGTGATCTGCACCTGAAGGTTCTATGAACTAAAAGAACAGCCCTTTGTCACTTTATATAGTGAACTTGAATTCGAAAGCGTCTTTTAACAAATCCTTCCGCCTCTTGAGCATCCCTGACCATTCTGTGGAACCATGCCTCTGCTCCCTCCTCTTCGGGGCCCCTTACACAGACTTCATAGATTTCTCCTGTAGTAAAATAATCCTCTTTGGGATCTAGGTTTATGAACAGAAAGTAAATTCAAATTAAAGAAAAGTCCAACCAACAAATGCTTGCTCAGGGTCTCCCCTGCCACAGGACATTCCCTAGCCCTTCGTAGCTGGAGTCCTAATCCCAAGTCCCAGGACTCTTGTTGCTCCTGAAAGTCTCTGTTCTGCCTAAGCATTCATGCATGCTTCCCTCTTCTAGTTGCTCTTTACTGGGGAATTATCTGACTCCTCTCAGATGTACCTCTTTCAGTAATCAGGGTTGGCTAGCCTCAGCCCATACAGAGGAAGCCATCCTATAAAAAGAACGAAGTGGCTTTTGCTGGTATCAGAAATACTTAGTGCCTGCTGCAGATGCCATGTGTTCCTCAGAATACTCACCAAAGACTGTCCTTGCAGGTACAGATTCTCTGTTCAGCCAGAATGACACTTGGGAGAGAATGACTGTCATGATGCAGGGGAGGTAAGTCTGAATCACAAAATAACCAATTTTTCTCTTTAAGTGAAAATGAGCTGTCATTACCGTATATTCACCTAGGACATGAAAGAGAAACAAACAAAAAACCCTATAAAATGAGCTGTTAGCATCTATAGATAATTCACTTTCCTGGCAACTAAAATAAACAGAAAAACCCTACTGAATTGACTTTGACTCTGTGGGCTGGATCCTACAATCACTGACATCAAGAAAAGTTTAGTCATGGTTTTCAATGACAGCAAGTCTGGTTCCAATTTTTTTGCACAATAAATTCTAGTAATAATTTTAAATATTTACAAGGAAAAACTGAGTGCCATGACAAAGAACTAAGGCTTCAATTTCGCAAGTTCATGTGCATGGACAGATGCTGGTAGCCACCCAAAGCCCCACTGATGTCAACAGGGCTCCATGCAGGTGCAAGGGTCCACTATATGTATGAGCCTGTGGTATATACCAAGAGGATGTTCTAATAATCCATGATCCAGGAGGAAAAAAAAATCAAATCACACCATGAAGGTAGAGGACTAAAAATAGAATTTCCCATCTTTCACCTTAACCAAGGTTTGGGTTAAAGAGATTAATAAAACCTCTCAATATTAGGTTCACAATTTCACCACTACTGCCATCTGCTATTTCATTAAGCTTCAAGGCAGTAGTAAATTGTTCCTACTGGCTTTTTATAGTATACAATGCATATTATTGCCAATATAAGTTCTGGCAGCCTAATGTCATAATTCCACCAGCCTCTGATGCTCATTATTATAAAGCAACTGTCCTTTTCTTCCAGTGCATTTTACTAACCTGTACTCGATTTAACTGTCTCCTTTCCAATTGTTTGACCTAGCAAATCATACTGATTCAATCTAGAACCATCCGGAGCAACCTGTACTGAATCAGATGCATTGTAAGTCCAAATGTAGGTCACTTCTGAAGTTGTGTATGCATCTATAGGAAATATTAAGAAAATACTTTGTTAGCATTTTAGAACAAAATGTATCAATGACTTACAATTTCAGGGCATAAATATTTAAGAGAACTACTTAAATATCTTCCTAAAACTGTCATCACCACCTAAAACTGATAGGGCAAAATAATGTTTACATTGCTTGAGAATATGTAGGTATTCAAGCCTCACCCTATACATGTGGCACAGAAATATGTATTGTAAATGTTCATTGAGATCAATATTTTTGCTGTTGAGTTACAAGCAAAACCTATTTCTAAATTATTAAAATATTCTTTGGAGATTACTTGTTAAATGTATCTAAAATGTCAATCAAAGTGGGTGTCTGTGTCAGTGATTGGTTATGTGGTAGACAAATTAACTTTCTGGAAATTTATTTTGTATGAAATGAGCTACAAGTTTTTCCTGCTCCTTTGACATTCGTATCTAAATATGGATGGGTCGGCTTAAAACTGCTACAAAGTCACTGCGCCCTACTGTCCCTGGGCCTGTTTTTTCCTCCTTAAATTTAACTCCTTAACATGACCCCTCTGAAATGGGCAGGACTCGCTGTTTGCGTCTACACTTACAAATTAAGTCGACTTAAGCTTGCTAAAATCAACTTAATTTAATCTGTGTCTACATTACATTTTCCTTAAGTCGACTTTATAAAACCTAGTATAAAGTCGACTTACTGGCTAAGTCGACTTTATTAAGTCGATTTAGCCAGTGTGGATGCAGATTAGCCCTAAATCGACTTAAAGTCGACTTAAAGGGCTCCAGGGCTACCCCACTGCCCCCCCGCCAGGGTGGCTCGCACAGCCAGAGCCTGGCGTGCCCCACCACAGGGCAGGAAACAGCCCTGCCCACCCCACTCCTAAGCCCTGCCAGTGTCCCTGTCCTACTCAGCCCCCAATGTACCCAGGTACAATGGGGCACATGCTGAGCCCCCTGGCACTTGCCAAGGTGTGCCCCGCCCTGCCACCATGGACCAGTCCCAGGTCCACCTAGCCCCTAGAAATCAACTTAGGCATCCCGTGTGGATGCTCTAAGTCAATTTGGCAAGATCCCCTTTAAGTCGACTTAATTTTTGAGTGTGGACATGCTATCGACTTAACAAAGTCGACTTAAAGTTGACTTTGTTAAATTGACTTAGCAAAGTTGACTTATTTGGCCAAGTGTAGACATAGCCTCTGAGACTGTTCAGGCTGCTCACACAGTACATTCCAGAGGACAGCAAAAGGGAAAACATCCACTTTGCCAAGGACCAATGTGAAGGGAACTGGCCTCACTCCTGTAGAGAGGAGATTAACAAGTTCTTTTCGGCTCATTTCAGCACTAACCAAGAGTATATGTAAAGCTTACTCTGCCTGGGGAGGGGGAGATTGAAAAGGGAAAACCACCAGAGGGAGAGGTTCTGAACTGAAAGAAGATGGATGTTGCTAAGAGACTGATGACCACGGAGATGGATTAGCCAAGAGGGAGACAGTCACAGGCCTTACTGCCCCTGAAACTGCATGGAGCAGTTCAGAAGAAGTGTACCTCAGGAAGAGAAGCCAGATGTAGATCCTAATTAAAGAACTATACCAGCTGATAAGCCAGGCTTCAAAAGGGCTCCCAAAAGTCTGCCTAAGAGACAGATAACCTTTGCCTTTCTTTTCTTTTATTCTGATTGCTCTCTCTGTCAAGGGAAACAGAGAGCAAATAACCTCTCTTTAGTTTGTTCATTTTCATTTGGGGAGCCCCTCTTGAGCTATGAACAAGAGAAGAATATTATAAACAACTTGAATTGGGGGCTAGTGGGGACTCAGAAGAGCCCTAACCCTCCCACAAGAATTTTATTGCAAAATCAATAGCACAAGCAAAATAAACTAAAATTAGAAGGAACTAAAACTGTGGCCCAGCCAGCATTAATGCATTTTCAACAACTGGGATACAGAAAAGCACTGAGCATGTTCAGCACTTCTAGCTCTCCTTGAAGGTAGATGAGGTCAGAGAGAGACAGTATGTAGATCTGGGGAATGGCACAAAGGAAACAGTAGAAGGAAGATTTGTGCAGAACAATGGCCATGAGTTGGAAAAAATATTTACAGTGGTGGTGTAGATCAGACATTAAGAAAAACTTCCCAATTGCCACGTACATAAGCACCGCCTAGCGCTCCATCACTGGAGATTTTTAAGAGCAGTTAGAGAAACACCTGTCAGAGACCATCTAGATCAGTGGTATGCATACCACTGGTGGGATGCAGAAGTAGTCTAGGTGGGACACAGGGTTTTCATTAAAAAAAATCACTAAAATTCGCTCTCCCTCCCACTGATCTGCCCTGCCCACCTGACCCAGTATCATTGTATATAAACCTGCTGACAGCAATATTTACTCCCAACAATACTACTGCAATTTTTTATGTCCTTAAAACTTACTGTAAATGATAAATATAACAACAGAATTCCTGTAAACATATAAATGTCCTAAAAAAAAGTAAGCTTTTTGTTTCATGGTGGGACCCGGGTTCTTTGATAAGAGAGATTGGTGGGATGTAAGATATGAAAGGTTGAGAACCACTGGTCTAGATAATGCTTGGTCCTGCCATAAGAGCAGGGGACTTGATGAAACAACCACTGTGACACACTGCATCCCATGTACACTTTTATGATCTGATTGTGTATCATTCATGTTCAGCCTTATAGTGTAACTGTTTATTATTTAATGCAAAATATGCCATGAAAGATGTTTTTGAAATGCTCATGACATACTGAACATTGTTGTTATGATAGTATGCTACTTGCAATGTCACATGTGTGGTTATGAACCTCTGCCATATAAAATTCCCAAATATGTGTCTCACATTGCTTGAAGCAGACCCGGGCAAACACTAAAAGCATAGAGGTAATTCACATCTTGCTGAGGCATGCATAAAACAGGCCAGCTCTTCCAGGAACAATGGACTCTCCTAAGCATCTGATAAGGTGATAATCCTGGACTCTGGAGGTGAAGAAGAGCAGGCAGGAATAAGGCTGGTCAATTGACCTGAAGGGGGGATGTGAGGCCCCAGCAGGGGCACAGAAACATTTGCATGGGGGTGGGGCATTTTGCTCCCAGGAGCTCTCCCTTGAAATCCATCTACAAGACAACATCAAGACTGTCCACAGGAAAACATGGTTGCAGGTCATGGTGAGAACCATCTAAGGACTGTAAGGTTACTGAACTATTAAATCTAGTTTAGAATTTGATTTGCTTTTACTTATTCCTGATCAAATCTGACCTTATAGTCTTCTATCTTATAATCACTTAAAATCTTTCTGTATTTAATAAACTTAATTGTTTGTTTTATCTAAAGCAGTGCATGTGGTTTGGTTGTGTATAGAGACTTCATTTAGAGTGACAGTGCTGGAGCATATCAATTTCTTTGATAAACTGATGGACTAATCAGTGATGAGGTTGCAGAGTCCACTGGGCAGCACTGAACTCTGGAAGATGGCAGTTCCTAGCAGTTGGGATTGGAGCTGTTTACTAGGGTCATTCTATTGTATACTCCCATGAGTGTCTTAGTCACTCACTAAGATAAGAGCTGTTTGCTTGCAGGAGGCCGTGCATGGGCTGACTTAGGAGAAGTGTGTTCACACAGAGGAGCAAGTGCTAGTCAGGCTCTAGGAGTGAGGGATTGGGGTGACCCAGCTATACATGAGTCCAAATTGCAGAGGGGAACACCACAACCTCATGAGGTCCCTTTCAGACCTATGATTCTATAATTCTATGACACAGCAACAATAGAAACTGCTCACAGCATTTAGGAAGGGATTCAGAAAACCTGTCTATGTAATCCAAATAAAGCCACCAAAAGGAATAAAATTCTGAAAATAATATAATCATGAAATTTAGCTGTAATTTGTAAAAGAAAGGAACAAACATTTCCAGTCTAATACCCTTAATATGCTATAAGGGAGGAGGCTAAAGAACTGAATGAAGAAATCATTTTTATAGTTTGATAATGATAGATAAATTTAAGTCCTATACTGTGGCTGCAGTTGTAGGTGAAGAAAGAAATGTAATATATCACCTAGCTGAGTTTCAGTTATTTTCATCTGAGAAAACTCTAGAGGTCATGGTGGAGCTTTTTCATGCCACCAACCATATTCTGTATGCCTAATAAAACCTAGCAGAGACAAAACTTGCAGAGACTATTAACACTTCCTTGTAGAACAGTGTTTTCCCAGCTTGCTACAAATATGTGCCTAGAAGTCTCTTGCCTGACAAATCATCATTACAGCCTTGTCCCTAACTCCTCATTTTGGTTAGGTTATTGAGAAGGAGGAAGTAAGGCAATTCTGGTATCATCCATTATCCTCTGATTCCTTCACATTGGCTTTTGTTCTGGGTATGGTAAAGAGATCGTGACTGCTTTGCTGGTTGATCCTCCAAATGATAGACAAAGGATGCACATTTATAGTGCGATAAAAAACAGGTGGCACAGCCACGGCTTCCCCAGGTTGGTTAACTCAGGCTTGTGGAGCCTGGGCTGCAAGGCTATAAAACTGTAGTGTAGACATTTGGGCTTAAGACAGAGTTCAGGCTCCGAGACCCTGCAAGAGGGAAGGGTGCCAGAGTCTGGGCTCCAACCTAAGTCTGAATGTCTACATTACCATTTTATGGTCTGGCAGTCCCTGTCAGCTGACTCCAGGCCTCCACTTGTCTTTTATTGCAGTGTAGACATACCTTAAGTGTCCATTCTGATTCTTTTAGGCCCATCGATACCCTTTGATAATAATTCTGATTGTGACAATTTGTTCAAACACTAAAGAACCCTAGTCGGGACAGCCAGACTCTCTTGAGCTCTTTCTTCATGCAGAAATGGCAGCCAATAATGTTGGGCATTGATGTCAATGGAGCGATGCTCATTTATACCAGCTAAAGATTTGGACTCAGACATGTAAAGCACAGTCCCTCAGGCTTTCAGCTTTATTTTTATCATTATTCTATTGTTTTCTCTCCCTCATTAAAAACTGAAATATACACTGGACTCCAGCAATGATTTTAATGTTGAGAAATTAAACAATGAAAAAAGTAAGAATAAAAGCAAGTGAGAGAGATGGGAAGTGGGTATACACAAAGGCATGTGTGAACTCCAGCAGTACTGCAGCATTGGGAGCTGCAGTCTGCGGGGGGGGGGGGGGGCCGCCCGGGGGGGAATCAGCTTTTCAAAAGAGAAAATATTGTTAACAGGCTTCAATTTTTCCCTTTCCTACAGAATCTGAAGCCTGGAAGGATGCCAAATAAACAAAATAAGCACCGGCACTGACACACACAGAACAGTTCAGTTGTCAAAAAGCAAAAGAAACTCACTCAGTCTAACATACCAATTCCAAGCAGATATGTTACAAATCGTTGTATACAAATGAAGTACTGCTATACGGTGATAGTTTTATCTAAGTATATTTCATTGGGTTTGTTTAATGTTTTGGGATTACCTCTAGTTTTATACCTTCCTTTTGGAATTCCGCACTGCATATTACTGTGTCCTCAGACCAGTTCATTGCTATATAACTTTTTATTTTCCTAGTACACCTGACAAGTATGCATTTGTGTCCAAAATCCAGTGCTCTCTCTGCATACAGACCCATATATACTATTATTTCTTAGTTGATTGTATGCAATACTTCTGGTGTTATATTATTGTTTTATGTAGTTTGGATAATACACTGCTAAATTAGAATCTAAAGGAAAAGGTGACTTCCATGAGAAAGAAATTTGATATTTATTCAAAGTAGGCTTAGAAGAGTCAATCCAACTCAGTTTTCACCAAGCACAATTCCCATTTGCACATTTTCTAGTTAAATAAAATCAGACAAGAATCTTAGGTCTCTTCTATGTCTATGAAAAAGGAATAGAAACTACCCATCTTCCTCCAAACAGGAATTCCTTCAGCATAGAAATGATCTCAGAAGGCATAAAAAAACCTAAGAAGTCCTGTGGCACTTTTAAAGACAAACCAATTTATTTATCGCATGAGCTTTCGTGGAGAAAATCCTACTTTGTCAGACTCTTTGAAGATGGGGAACTTAGAGAATGGGAGGAAATTAAATGCAGGGAAATGTATGAGACAGGATCAGGTCAGGCTTAACAGCAAATCAGAATAGGTGTTGGGATTAAAACAGTGGGGAACAGCATACAGAGGAAGGTGAGGTCAAATCGCCTGTTGTAATAAGAGTAAAATCCATAGTCCCTGTTTAACCCTGAGGGAACGGAGTCGAATTTACATAGAAATTCCAATTCTGCAGTTTCTTTTTGAAGCTATGATTTGTTATTCATTTGTTTGAGCATCACTATTAACAAATTGTCAATGGAGTGAGCAGGGAAATTGAAGTGTTCACCTATTGGTTTTTGAATGTTGTGATTTCTGATGTCAGATTTGTGTCCATTTATTCTTTTGCATAGAGACTGTCCTGTTTGTTCAATGTATAAGGCAGGGGGAGCATTTCTGGCACATGAGGGCATAGACCTACTGCAGTCCATTCCTATGTCTTTCACCCATACACCCCTGTGTATGGGGATATATCAGCGTGTACAAGACTCTGACAATGCCTAATTTATGAACAAAATTATCCCTTTAATCACAACGTGGTAGAAAATAGGGTTGTGCTGAACTCTGTTGGGCTATGGCCAGTATGAAATCAGTCAGAGAATCAGATAGCAGTAAGCAGCTTCCTAAAAATCCTCTTCTCTTTTGTGCTCAGCAGTTAATCTGCTGCTATCTCTTAAGGAAAATAAAGGCAGGAAACCAAGGAAATAGGTATGAAGAAACACATATGGGTGTGTCTACACTTACAAATTAAGTCGACTTAAGCTTCCTTAAATCAACTTAATTTAATCTGCGTCTACACTACATTTTCCTTAAGTCGACTTTATAAAACCTAGTATAAAGTCGACTTACTGGCTAAGTCGACTTTATTAAGTCAATTTAGCCAGTGTGGATGCAGATTAGCCCTAAATTGACTTTAAGTCAACTTAAAGGGTTCCAGGGCTCCCCCACTGCCCTCCGTGCCAGGGTGGCTGGCACAGGTAGAGCCTGGCGTGCCCCCCCCCCCACAGGGCAGGACAGAGCCCTGTCCACCCTGCTCCTATGCCCTGACAGTGTCCCTGTCCTGCTCAGCCCCCATTGTACCCAGGTACAATGGGGCAAATGCTGAGCCCCCTGGCACTTGGCAAGGGGTGCCCCTCCTGCCACCGTGGACCAGTCCCAGGTCCATCTAGCCCCTAGAAGTCGACTTAGGTGTCCAGTGTGGATGCTCTAAGTCGATTTAGCAGGGTCCCTTTTAAGTCGACTTAATTTTTGTGTGTAGACATGCTAAGTCAACTTATTTGGCCAAGTGTAGACATAGCCTATGATACTTAAAAATCCCCAGCTATTATAAATCATGGGACTGATTCTGATCTGACTTATAAAAGGAGTAATATCACTGAAGTTTATGAAGTTATGCTCATATAAAACCGGTATAAATGAGATCTGGACCAGGCCCTACCTATTGAACTACAAAATATCCACTATACCTTTAACCTCATAAAGTCATTTGTTGTAGCCTTCACTAAGAATGAAACAATGCATACTATTACGAGAGAAAATGCACTGCATTCTAAATTATGCCAGTTAGAATCTTTAGAAACTTCATAGATATATTTTGAGTATATATCTTTGTTTCGAAGACTTTAGTTTACTTCATATAAATACAGCATTTAAAAGCTTGTACCATACACATGATTTTGATCCACCATTGTGTTACTAAAATCAGTAGAATTAAACTAGCATAAAACTGAAACAGTGCAGTGGTAAATTAGCCCCACAATATCCTCAGTTAAAGCAGAGTCCAGGAATTTTTCAAATGCATTACAGGATAAAATACTGAAAAAGAACATCTCAATAATACATACAAAAATACGTAATAGAGTAAAACCATCTGTGCTTACATAAACCTAAGCAATAACAACTTGTGCAACAAAGTGATGTTGAACCACACAAGATAAATATACAATAAATAAATTTGTTAGTCTTTAAAAGTGCCACAGGACTCCTTGTTTGTTTTGCTGACCTAGACTAACACGGCTACCCCTTTGGAACAAGATGTTCATTAGCCAAAGGCTATAATTCTAGCCATGTACTTACAGCTGCCAAATTTCAATGGGCATGAATGAGCATCCATAGGAAAGTCCTCCAAGTGCATTGGACATTCAGCTTGGACTGTAAGCCTAAAAGGCAACAGACCACTATATGTTTAAGTCGATAAACAAGACAAGAAAATCAATTCCACAAGAGTGAACATTGTTCATGTTGATTTGAAACTGCAGTGTTATATTAAACTAATTAAAATTTAAATCATCTCTTGCTTCTTCACATTTCTGTGGTCCTTCAGAAGACATTGACTTATAACATCAAAAACTTTGTTACAAAAGCACATAAAGCACAGTTGATTTGCCTAAGAAATAAGTTCCACCAGCTTTTGAGCATTTTATTTTATTTCTTAAATGGAAAGTGTGAAAATAATGCATTCATTTTAAACAAATAGCTCTTCTTTTTCCTCAACTTACTATTGGTTAAAATGCACACATTAATGCCGAAATAATAATAATAAATATATGGAATGTCCTGAGTAATATGCCGACATCATACTCAAGGATAAAAATAATCTTACAACATTTTAAATAATTTATTTCAAATTTTTTATCTGAATTAGTTTTGATTAAACACTGAATTGCATCAATTGGAAGGTCCCCAATACAGACCAACTGCAGTTCATGAAAAGAATAAATACTAGTAATCACAGACTGAAAACCAAAACATTCTATGTTAAAGCATATACTATATTTTCCATCATATAGGTTTTGTGCGTTTTCTCAAAATTCAGTTAGACATTAAGCAGAAGTACATTAATCATACTGTGATTTGAGACAAGTACATGTACAATGGCCAGTTCTGAATTAATAAAATGAAAGGAGTTTAAGACATGAATTTCACAGCTCCAACAGCAATATATCTCTAACTAGGCAACTTATAATCATACACAATTGCATGATTAATTGTATCTGATATAAGCTATCAATTCACATTACCTACCTCTTTTTTTAATCTCTTCAAATTGGGTGGAAAAAGAGTTTTCTTTGATTTGAGGCACAAGATTAAAGACATATTTCTGGACAGTTGACATTTCATTCAGTTAATACAGATATGGAGTCAAATATTGATTTCATCACAAGTGAAAATACTCTAAATTGTGGTGTTCTCTCAAATTAGTTCTGAGTAAACTTTTCTATGCATCCTCAAATGATCACATAATTCAATATGATTAGCAGTTTATGTATCAAGATTCAGAACTGTAATTGCTTGTGAGTTGTTTAGCAAATCAGGATTAAGGTGCATTGGCAGAGCTGTGCTGGGAAAACAGCATACCCAGGGTCAGATCAACACAGGGGTTATAAGGGCTGCAGCCCTGGGCCTCGTCTTAAAGGGGGACCCAAGACTGGAGCCCCTAATGCCCCTGCATTGCTCCATTCAGGCTGGGAGGGGAGAGAAGGGCCCCGTGGCCAGAGGCTGTGGTGCTCTTGTCCCATCCTCGGGCCGGCTGTTCTGCCCCCAAGGGCGGGCCGGGATGGCATGTGTCAGCTGAGCTCTGGGGGTGGGGCCAGCTGTCACGAGGTGTGGCCTCCAGCATGGCCCTCCAGAGACTGGAACGCTGTTGCCCACCCTGCCAGGGCCCAATGGCAGGTCCTGATGGGGCAGGCAACCGCATTCTGGGCCCTTGAGAGCTACACCAGAGGCAGCACCGTGTGCCAGCCAGCCCCACCCCCACAGAATAGCAAGGCAGGAGCGCCATGGGACCCAGGTGGGGGGGGGGTGGCACAAAAGTGGGCAGTCTGGGGCCTCAGGACCCCTTAATCTGGCCCTGTATGTAGTATCTGATTGCTTTATGACTCATGCTTTATGCCTTACCCTAACTGGAGCTATGGAACCCACTTTCACAATCAGTACAAATAACTAAGTATGTTCAAAGACAATCATTTAAGGCATAAAGCATGAGCCATAAATTATTCATTCCTTAGAAAAACCATGTCAATAAATACTGTGAATGCAAAGAGATGAAAAGATGTACCTCATGGTATACAAGAGAGTTCCATCATCCTGGATTCGAAGTAGTTTGTTTGGCATTGTCATGTTATGAGCTACTGACTTCTTCCCATTGTGAAAGAATGTGTCTGGGGTCCAGATTTTGCTGGCCATTAAGTTGTTCAGTCGAAGAATGTTCATTGGACCTTTAAACTTTAACCTCTCATCTTTCCATTTTTGACGGAAGAAAACATCTATTGTGTACTCCTATTAAGGAAAAAGACATTATTTTTGTCATAATGAACATCAGTCTGTTTTCCAAGCACAGAACACTAAAATGTTTGCTGCATAAAATCTGTTAATAAAAGTATCCGAAGGGGAAGAATGGCCAACAACAATAATTGTAGAATATTGAGATTTATAAAGAAACTTTGAGAAAGCATTTAGGGTCTATGTCCCTCTTGGTAAGGGCACATAAAGTAATGCTCATTAACCTTAATAGATGTTCCAAATTAGTATATATAAGCCCTAATGATTAGATGACTGTAGTGCAAATTAGTTTTCATAAACACTTTCACATTTTGTTCAGAAGAAATGAAGATCAGTACAGACCAAATTAGAATACTTTACTGCAGTAAAATGTGCCTGTAATAGGAAGCCAATACTTCAGTAGCATTGAGAATGCCCATGTTTTGAGCAAAGAAAACAAGCATATTCAGAAAGGGCAGGATAAATCCAGGAATATTAATATAAGAAAGAGTCTTCCCAAGGGAAAATACAGTCAGTAATAAGGCTACTGCATAATTATGGATGCTATTAGCATAAATACATAGAAAAGAAACAGTGAGCTGTACTATTTCACTAACATCTGATGAGTGAAATGGGGCAAACTGTCTGCTAAAATCCATACCAGTAGAAGGGTGGATATAAGTATACCTTGGTGTTTAATCTTGGGAGGAATTTGTGCACAGAAAAAGTGGCTGTGAAAGGAGATAGTGACTCATACATCTGGAAGCAGAATATCTAACTACTACTATATCACTATGTTATAGAAATTGTGTATCTGTCTTTAGGAATGTTTATTGTTCTAACTAAATAAGAAAAATATTGATTACAAATATGAGTTTAATAATGTAGTGAGAGGGCATGGCCTCCCTCCGAGACTGATAAGGAGGTGGCCATCCACACCCCCAGGGGACAGAGCCAGGAAGACCACAGCCAACCAGTAAGAAGCAGAAGGGCAGGACTAGAACTGGAAGTATACAGCGTGCATCCTCCAGCTCAGTTGGGAAAGAGCCACTGGTGGAGAAAGACATCTCTTCCACACTGCTGGACTGGGAATTTGGAGAGAACTCCCTCAACCCACTTGAGCTACCCGACTACCCAGACACGAAAGAGCTACTGGTACTGCCACTGGTGACTTATCTCAGAGAGGCAGATGACGACCCCTGTACAATTTGAGGGAGTAACCCAGGAATAGCTGACTATACTCTAGCTCTGCTTGTGCCTGAGCACCGGTTGGTGTATTTCAGCCAGAGCCTCACTGAGGGCCCTGGTCTGGGACCCAGGGGAATAGGGTGGAGCCTATCCCCTGCCACCCCACCCCTAGAGTGCCAGATTCCCTCTGCTAGGCCCGGAGGCCTATGTTGGGCGCTTGCCACCACCCCTGTTAGCCCTCATGAATGTGTTGGGTGTTTGCCCCTTGCCTGAGGGCCTGGGGTCATAGAGAGCTTAGTTGGCCTGCCCTGCCTGAGGCCATAGATAGCTTAGTTTACTCCCTGCTTTGAGCTTCCCTACACAGGTCTAACAGCGAGCGGACATGGCCTCCCTCATAAGCTGATAAGAAAGGATGGCCACATACAACTACAATCAACTAAGTTAAAATTGTATGTACCAATTATCTAGTAGTTTGTAACTATCAGCACTGCAGATAAGTTGGAATTTTAAGTGCATAAAACTATAAATTGTGCCATTGCAATATTAATTCTGGTGCAGCTGCAGTTTTGCTGTACAGCTGCAAAATGTAGCTGTGCATTTAAAATATGGAGTATCTTCCAATAGCTGCTCTATTGTAATTACTTGGCAAATACTATATTTCATGGAGATTGCCTTATGTGCACATCATATTTGAGTGACAAATAAATCTTCTCTTAAAATCCAATCGTATACAAAATGAGTTCAAATTAGTTTCAGGTACTACACCTGCCCCTGACAGTTTGATACAGTTAACCTTGTGTGTGTTATCCTCCGCTTGCCTTTGCAAAGCCTCACACAAGCCCTGACCATGCAAGCAGCTCTGTTCAGTGGACACAGACTTTCATTGATCTTCAGTGGGACTCTCCTTCAGGTGTCCATCTGCAATTAAAACAGGAGCCCTGTGGCATCTTAAAGACTAACAGATTTCTTCGGCCATAGGCTTTCGTGGTCTCCAACCCACTTCGTCAGATGCAAAGAGCTGCTTGTAAAATCAAGACCTAACTGACTGACAGGACACAGCACACAACAAAATTAGTTATACAAAGATGCAAAGAGTAAATGAATGGAGGGGAAAGAGCATTTCCACTTATAGCTATTACTTGTAAAATTAGAACTTAATCTCTTTTTTTCAGGCAGAAGTGTGAGTTTTAATTTAATGGCATCCCTTTAAATTTTTCTTGCAAATATTTAGATTTTGCTTAATGTAGCTACTGAATGAATCAAACTGGGGAATAATTTGATATATAGTGTCATTATCAAAATAAAATTAATGTCTGTACAAGTTGCAAATTTTCTATTTACTGAATCCTATGATCATTTACACAACCAAACAACTGAGAAATATCTTTGAAGATGTGACGGGATGCACATCTGTGCAGCCCTTGGGCGTGACCTGTATAATCTTTCTGTTCAGTTTTGCAGTGTAATTGTGTTATTTGATGACAATTACGCTATACCAGGTTCCTCTGTGAATGCTCAGAACATGTGCCACGTGATTACCAGGGTGCCATGTTCCCTGCTGCAACATGTATGTATAGATGTGAAGCATGTTACAGGGTTCAGACTCAGGACTGTCTCTAGCACAATGGCTGAAGATTTACACATCAAAGGGAATGCTAATGCCCTCCCCTGCTCAGGTAGAAGTGAAGAGAATCTCGCAACAGGATAGTGAGGGGAGGGGCTGTCAGCAGTTTGTTAAAACAAAGACAGAGACTGTGAAGGGGGAGAAGCTGCAGGCTTTCAGCCTGAGAAGACACCATCCTGCAACCAACCTCAAGCAAGATCGGGGCCCTGCCTAAAAACAGGCAGAGAATGGCTGCAAGACATCAGACAGCCAAACACCATGTGCATAATCTTGGACTCTGAGGTTAGTTTAGGTGAAGATGTTAGAGTAGTATGCGGTTTATACCTTTTATTTGATAGTGGTCACTCCTGACTCATTTGTAACATGTTGCTGCCTTGATTGGCCATATTCTCACTTGAAATCAGACTCTGATCAATAAACTAGTAGTTGTTTTACCTAAAGCTGTGTGGTCTTTAGAGGGTGTGGATGTGGGAGGCTGGGCACAATCCACTTCTTTGTTAAGTGGACGGACTGGAGACTAAGGTGATTGGGAGTGGGTCCCAATCCCTGTAAGGCAGTGGCTCCCAGGGTAGTGTCTGGGGCTGGGTGTGCTTGCTTGGGAACCAACGCCTGTGTGGCTAGTGGATTTACACCCACTGCCTGAGACCAATTACACGCTGGTGGCTGGTGTGGACTGACTCAGGAGTGAGCGGTCACCCAGCAGAGCGGGGTAAATTGGGGTTCAGGAGTGGGGTTCAAGCGGTCATAGCAGCACACCAGACTGGATTTGGGGAGCAGCCTGTCACAGAAGATGACTAACTTCACTATAAAAGGGAGAGGGTAGAGATGGGAGATGAGAACTCTGACAAAGCTCTCATATTGGCCTCTTATGTGGGTTGTTTTTTGGTTTTTTGGGTTTGGGGTTTTTTTTTACAAATACGGGGTACTCTGTGCTTTAAGTCAAAGCAGAGCTTGCTGATTTCAGATGAAGGGCAAGAACTACACACCTGGGGTGAAGTCCTGGCCCTACTGAAGTCCGTGGCAAAAATTCCATTCATTTCAATAGGGCCAGGATTTCTCCTGTGATGACATACATATAGAACACGAGCTATGGGAAATACTGTCCCAAACACATAAAAATGAAAAAAATTCCTAGGACAACATCAAACAAAAACTAAGATATCTGTAATGTACCTGCACAGCACATTGGGCAATGTTAAAGCTCATGAAGGTGAGAAACTGAAGGCAATAAACTAAACCAGGCACAGTAAGAACTATCACTGGGAAACTTCCTCAGTTTTGGCAATGCAACTAAATCTTGACCTGCCATTCTGAACCAGTAAACCTCCTTATCTGAACAGTCACAATAATAAAATATTCTAAAACTACAAGAAGAGTTGTAGGGCATCTGATGTGTAATAATCTTAAATCCAAATCTAAAGGTAGTCCCTTATTTTTCCTGAAAAAAATTGAAAAGGGAATAAAAAGACAGAAGCATGAGTGGGCAAAAGAAATATTGTTAATTAGTAATTGTATGAAATTAGCAAATGTTCTAAGGCAGAGTAAGTGTATGTAACATAATTCTTCCCACTTGCAGAACTCATTACTTGCAATAGCCTACTCTCTACAGAAGCAGAAGCTTAATTCAGCCTAACAAGTGTGAGAAACTCTTAACCATGTATTTGCAATACACCATATTTATTGCAAATATTGGACTTGTGGTTTAACTAAAAGTGAACTGTTAAGAAATATTGCATAAAACAGGAGTTTAAAAAAAAAGAAAGAAAGAAAAGAAAATCTGAACTCCAAGGTCAATTTTACTTTGAATTTACTAAAATACTTAGTTATTCATGGAATCATATAGCTGAAGCCGTTATAGCTACCATCTCACTACATTCATGCAGGAGGTAACGTGGGAAGAATGACACAAAGATATTCTGTCCCAGAGCAATAATGAATATACTCCAAGTTTACCTTTCACATATTGTTCACAATGAGTTCTATTTCCTTTAATGCTACCTTCAAAAACTGTCTTAAATGAACATGGTACCCCATCTTCTTTGATATTTATAAAAACATATTAAAACCTGGAAAATTGTACCAAAATGTACTGCCATATTTGCTCCCTTAATATTCATGTTATGTAACTATTTTACTGTTCTTTGTGTTTCTCCTCCAATAGTTGCTCCATATTTCAGAATTTGCTGTAAGTACATTTATATATTTGTCACTAGGTTATGAATACCTTACCTTTGTAGCTGTGAGGAAAGAACAGATATAGTTCTCAAATATTTATTGTAAAGACAAAAATGTTCCTTTCCTTAGATACTTCCTCACATTACTCTTTTTCCTCTAAAGGTGTCCAGAGTGAACTGTCCTGAATGATTTTCTGCTAAATTTCTTTTGGCTCAAGATCCTATTTAGAAATTCCAGGTGGCCTAAGAGTTATCAGAAATCTGAAAGTCAGTGAAGATCAAGAGTAGGAACTATTCAATGATGAGAGAAATATATGAAATCTGGCTAGACATATCAGGAAATTCAGAAATTGCAATTGTTCAGAAAGTTTCAAGATGATTTTTGCCTGAGTCTTTGCTCTGTTCCAAATTGAGAAACTGTACATAAGAAATCATTACTGTGCATGAGAAGATTAGTCCTTGAGTCATAC
>ML685769.1:25116323-25126331 GCA_007922175.1 Pelusios castaneus | reverse complement strand
AGTGCGAAGGAAAACCATTTCACGTGTGTACAGTTCGCTTATTAACGTGCGGTAATGATTTTTAGTGTGGATTACGGTGCTCGTGTAGGCAAGCCCTCAGCCACATAGTATGCTGGCTTTGATCCCTATGTCTGCTATACACTCCAGTTCTGGGAGGAGTTAGTGGAGGTCTGGCCAGAATTAGCTCTCTCATGGATTTCCATAAGAATACATTGTGTAATGTGACTATTCTGACCTTTTGTTTCTCTGCCCTAAGATTATCCTCAGACCCTCGGAGTCTCATCTCTGTAGTGCTCACACAGAGGGACTTAAACAGGTTCCTGTTAGTCACAGAAAGATGGGGAAAATGTGGTCTGAAGCCATTTCCACCTGCACTGCTTTTTCTTCCCTTTAGACAGACTTTCACCCCTTTGTACCTCTTCTTCACAACTTGGAAGACAGAAGAACAAAGAGGTACACTGCTTTTTCCTTAAGACCAGCCTAACAATTTTTTGCTGAAGACTCACATTTTTTAGGCATTAAACAAACATATCCTCGCACATTTTAGAGGAAAAAAATGTTTAGCAATGCAATGAAAACTAAGCTGTAACAACAAGCTCATTTTAATTTCATAAAGGGGGACATGCACCCCTCTTTTGTGACCCACATAAGACTTCAGAGGTGCAAAGGCTTTGTACTAGACCATGGCAACATACAACTGAATGAAAAGATTAAGGTATTTTCTTCTATGGAAAATGTTGACTTCTAGTTGTTGGAGTTCGGTGTTGTGTGGGGTGGTTTTCTGGGGGGTTTTTTGGTCTTCTTTTTTTTTTTTTGTCAAAACTCTTCTGCAGCAAATGTTGACTTTTTAGTGAAATGTTTAAAAACTAAATATTTTGGCTAGAAACTTTTGGGGTTGTGAGCATTTTCTGGATTAAAAAAATATATAACTTTAACATAGTTAAAGTCGACTTAAAATTACAAGTGTAGACATAGCCACAGAGTCTATACTAGACTCTGAAATCGGCGGACAGCCGCAGCTCCCAGCCCCCAGGGAATCCCAGGGACAAGGGACCCATGGCCCCAATGAGAAGGCAGCCACTCTCCTTGGGACTCACAGGGGTCCTGACAAGAAGGCAGCCGCAGCCCTCCTGCCTGGACCCCGAGGCTTCCCGGCAAGAAGGGAGTATGGCTCCCTTCTGCCGGGGAGCCACAGGTCCCAGGGAGAAGGGAGCCGTGGCTCCCCTGTCCTGGGGAGCCACAGCTCCCTTGTCCCCAGCCCTAGGTTGACTTAGGGAACTAAGTCAACCTAGGGCATCAACACTGGTTTTAGGTTGACTTAACAAATCGACCCAACTGTTAAGTCGACCTAAATGGCGATAGTTATTAAGTCAACTTAAGGAAGCCCTTAAGTCAACTTACTGAAAGCCTAGTATGGACAGGTTCTAAGTTAGATCAACTTAAGCCTCCTTAAGTCGACCTAACTTGCAAGTGTAGACATAGCCTATGAACAGAACTTGGCTGAGGTTTTCTTTCAGTGGTACTCTTCTACAGGATTGATGATCTGGTTGTATATTTTGGGCTCCTTATAATCATTATGGCTCAGAAGGTAAAAAGTAATATTATTTTCCATTTGAAATTTATAGGCTCTTTTCTAGAGGAGATCAACACTTTTGATGCCTGAGAAACTCTAGATGGCTGAATGAGAGACAAGCTTTGTCAGACAATAACTCAATTCTGAGGAAAAGTTGTAAAAGCACTGGCAATATAGAGTAATATACAACAACAAAAATCAACATCTCTTTAACTACAGTATTAGTTTTGAAAGGGGTCAATTTTGCCTAAATTCCCAAGCCCACTTTAGATTTTCTCATCCTGGCAGCCATGTTCCACACAAAGTTTAACTAACTTCAACCCCAGAGTTTTCAAATGTTAAAATAAAGTTTTTTCAGCTTAGTTACAGATGCCAAAATTAACTGCTTTAATTGTCATTTAGTCCTCTAACATTCTGCAGACAATTATGGTAATTAAAAATTTAGAGATACTGCTTTGTTTTTCAGTTGCTAGTTTTGATTTTTAAATATTCAGTTTTTTCCTGTCGGGCTAATGTCATAATAAATTTCCATCACTGACCTGATTGGAAGCCTTTAGGGCTTTACCTCACAATGTTGAACTTACATGTTTCATAGAAATAACAATGCAACACCTGACACTCTTGAAGGAACAATCTGCTTTATTCTGAACTTTGAATTCTCTTGATTAGTCCCCATTACTCTGCATAATGAAATTCAAAAACAACTCCAGCATACTGGCAGTTTTTCCTTTTGTCATTAAACACTATGGCAAATATACTTCCAGACCTTTAAGGAGCTAATATGGGTGGATCTGTGTTTCAGATACAAGTGGGTATCTGCTCTCTTTGGCTTCATTATACAGAAAATTTACACCGATTCTCCTACAACTGGTCTAACACCAATGCACAAGTGGAAGAAATGCTAAAAATTCTCACTGTAGACAAGTTCCAAAGGGGTAGCTGTGTCAGTCTAGTTCAATAAAACAAACAAGGAGTCTTGTGGCACTTTTAAAAACTGACAGATTTATTTATTGCATGAGCTTTCATGGGAGAAAATCCCACTTTGTCAGACACATGAACATTGAGATCTTACATAATGGGAGGAAAATAAATGCAGGAAAGTGTAAGTCATAAGTCAGGTCAGACTGGTTCAATCTCCCTGCTCACTCCATAGAAGCTATGTTAATTGCTGTACTTAAGCAAATTTATTACAAATCAAAGCTTCAAAGAAAAACTGCAGAGTTGGAATTCATATGCAGATTTGACACCATGGCTTTGGGTTTAAATAAGGATATCAGCTGGTTTTCTTATTACAATAGGTGATTTTGCCTTCCCTCTATCTCTTCTTTCTACCTTACCCCTTCCCCCCCACCCACACACACACTTCTAATATGCTGTCCACACTGTTTGACTCTAAACAACTGCTTTGATTTGCTGAAACAGTCTGACCTAATCTTCAAGTATCTGATGAAGTAGGATTTTCTCACACAAAAACATACGCAATAAATAAATTTGTTAGTCTTTAAAAGTGCCACGGGATTCCTTGTTTGTTTCACTGTTGACAAGATGTGAGAGGTTTCTAACATAGTAACTTTAAATAATACTAGGCATTGTTTACCTTCAGCAAGGGTAGATGGAAAGATATAGTATTATTTATAAGAAAGCCTCCAAGATCTTGAATTCAGATGCATGTGAAGGAGTTTCAATGCAGCAGAGGAGAGCACATGAAAAGGAAATCATATTTTGAAAGTAACAAAATATATCTTAAGGAAAAACTTGCACTAATATACTAAAATGTCGTGAGATGCACTATTAAGGTCTTCTTTTTAAATTCAAGACTAAAATGTATTTTGACAATGAACGTACAGTTTCTTCTAATCACATATCCACACTCAAAGCAATTACAGATTTTGGTTTTTAATATTAGTTAAATTTATTTTTGTTGGGCTTATATCTATTCAAAAGCATAGCATTCTGATTAAAAATAAACCAAAAAGAAAAACTATGTAACATAAGAGTAGCATGTACTTTATTTCACAAAAAAATTTCTTAAAAAGTAAGGGGCCTGATTTCACAACTGCATTATTTCAGTCATATGAAAGTGTAAGTATCAGAACTGATGGAGTTATGCCTATGAAAATGTGGAATAAGGCAATAGTGAATCTTGCACTGTATCTTTTGTCCATAAGCACTCTGTGTGACAATGAAAAGAAGACTAAACCTACATATCTTCATCACTATAGTCACCTGAAAATGTACTCTTCCTTAACGCTTCTTTACTAGTAAAAAATGCTGCTAAGTGAAACTTAAACTCAGATTATTTAGATACAGAAGTGGCTTTAGCTATTGAGCAGAAAGATAATTTCCATTAGCTCTCGGTATAGAAATGCAAGCAATTTTTTTCTAAGTACTAGAGAAGAGAAAGTCAGCCCATTTTATTCTCCCATAATCCTGAACTACACCAGTCCCACCTCACAGAGTTTATCCACCTCAGGTATTTATTTTGGTTCGTCTAAAGCAATGATCATTTCAAAAAGTGACAATGAAAATTGGGCTAAATGGTAAAAGGACACAACACTCAGGCATTGAAGCTTTCCCGGATAGTGAAGCTATGGTGATATAGTCCTTACCTTGTTGAATAATCCTCATATTCTCTGTGGGTTTGGGTTCGCCCACCCCCCACCAGTCTTATATTATTTATATAACATATATAGAATATATTATAACATGTAAGTGCAATAGATAACAATGATGGTACAGCAGGGCAAAAGTGACTATGACCTCAATTTCCATGTTCTGCAGTGGGTATATAAATGCACTGCCTTGATGGTTTCAGGATTGTCTCAGCCCCTGTGCTTTTCAAATTTCCAAGAAAAACATTTCAAATAATTAAGAAAAAAATGTGTCAGCTCACAAGAATCACTGACATCTATAATGACTCCACAGAAAGTAAAATGGAAATGAGTAAAACTGTTTTGCAAAGGGCAATTTTGCACTTACACGCATACACATGGCAAGTTTTGATTAAGTCACAGGTTTATAACCTAATTGTGGATTTTTGTTTTGAAGAATCATAGAATCATAGAAACTGGAAGGAACCATGAGAGGTCATCGAGTCCAGTCCCCTGCACTCATGGCAGAACCAAAGAACGTTCTTTTGTAACTTCTGTCTTTTGTAGCTGGAAGGGATAAACAAGTATCTGCACCTTCACAAGGAGGCAGGGCAGCAGGAAGAAGCCACACAGGCTCCCCCACCTAAATAAAAGAAGAAATGGAAGCTATGACCTATCATGACAAGAAATATGACTTCACATGATTATGGAATCTGTGACCCGCCATGACAAAGCATCAACACCAATGATATTTCCTACTACTGAGAAACTGTAAATCGTTTTGAACACTGGAATAAAAATAGTCACCATAATGTACACTTTCATTTAGTAGCTCTTTTGAAATTTGGTTTGTGCCAAAACTGAAATATTATGTAACTCGCAGTTTATGTACAGGAGGTAGGGCTTGGTTGCTTTCCCCGCCCCCCAATTGGTCCAATTAATTAAATCTTGATGAGTTCTAAAGCAGTGCCCTATGTGAGGGTTTAGCCCAACTCATTATTACCACAAAAGTCTTAACTTTTCTTTTTGCATTCTTCCAATGTTAAACTCTTGAACTAAATTTTGTCAGACTTACCAACAATATTTGCTTGACAGCCTGATGCCAAGTTTTGAAAGTTTTCAGAGAATAATGATTATTTCTGCCAAAATTATGACTGGTTGAAAAAAAATACTGTATTTGAATGGAAACCTGTATTGTGGTACCAGCTTTAAATGGCAGATTAGATTCAACATCCATTAACACCAATATACACAGTGGCCTATTAAATCAGAAATAAATGGTAATAATGATCATAAACTCTTTTGTTAGCAATGTGAATAATCAATGCTATTACACAACAATTCTGTTAGTGCCATTCCTATAGTTTCCAGTGTGGATCTTCTCTGTTCCGTACAGAAGGGGAACTCAGTATGAATCAACCACACCCAGTGACATTGTTTCTCAAACCACTTCTGCAGACCTTACTTCACATGCATCATCTGTCCATCCCCGAATGCCAATAGAAAAACTGGTAGAAAATTAAAGCAACCTGAGACTGCAGTCATTGTTCTATGATCCCCATGGACCTCTAGCTGTGGGGGCGGGGAGGGGACTGTAAAAGGAGTCCTAGTAGGCAGCAGCAGTGGCTATGGGACATCCTAGCAAGAAAGCTACACTGTAAGACAACTTGACTTGAAGGTGTAGAGGACTCTATGGTAATGAACCTATCTTCCTGAAGATCTCCTGAGACACAGGTGGTCTGAAAGCAAGACCACTGCCACTCCATCAGAGAACTAAGGTAGGAGAGATCAAACCCACCGTCCCAGAGAAACTCTGTGGAGACAACTCTGAAAAGGAACTGTTATAATTCTCTGAAAGAGAATTGCATCTGTATTCCCCCTCTCTGGTGCACCAAGGACATACACTTAAGGTTTCTAGCTCCTCAGCCACCAGCTCTCTTGGGCGGAGACCCGCATCTCCCTCACTCCTAATCAGCTCTTCAGGCTGCCCAGCTCCATATCTTTCACTGTGATATCTGCAACAAGCCAGACTACTAAAGTGCACCTGCACTTTGATTTCTCTTTCAGGGTTCTGACCAGTGTATTATCCACAGATACAAGATACCATACAGTACCTCCTAAACAAGAACAGTTATTCTTAAGGTAAAAAGCATTAGAGAGAAGCATATTAAAACAATAAAATGACTACATGTATGCTAAAAAGCTTACCACCAGAGGTTACCCCAAGCTTTGATAATTTTTAGTCCTTCAAAACCCACAAATAGGCTTTCCCCATAAGTACAAGTTCATCCACTTTAGGTCTACGACCAGAACAGAGCCAGAGCAAATCAGTCATTTATACAGCACATGCCTTTGATCTTGGCCTTCTATAACAGATAATCAGCAGACTCCTCGGAGTGCACACTCAAAAAGCTGCATGGGGTAGGGGTGGGGGTGGGGGTGGGGGGTGTTGTTTGCTGGGTTTGGTTTTTTGTTTGTTTGCGTAAACGAAGATGTGAACTTTGCAGAAAATCCATTTAACTCTTATTGTCCCAAAAAAACCACACTTATCTGGCACAAGTCAATATAGTCTTCTGAATGCCTTTAAACACCCCAGGTCTCTCATGTCATATCTCTGCACTAGGGAAGTTATCTACAATCCTGGTTCACCCTGATACATAAAATGTAATAATATAAGGGCTTCCAGAGATATTGAAGGAAATTGCTCTATCAATCACAGGATCATCCAAAAGATTTCCTCCCTTCAGAGCTCCCTCCTACAAATATTCTGCAGGCTCACGTAAAACAATTTAAATTTACAGAGTCCAACAGAATGTAAAATTTGTTTGAAAATTAGTTTATGGCATTTATACTAATATCACTTTCATGTTTGACAGGATATACTATTACTTGGAAATCAATCATTTTAAATGCAGCTTTCTATCTGACTCCTGGTACACATAACAAAGTCATTTCATAAAAGAGTTAATTGCACATGTTAGTTAAGCCTGAAACCTTGGTGCTGGTAAATACCTAAACCTCCTTTATTTATCTACCGACCTATCTGAAACAGATCTACAGCTAATGGTAACAACTGTCATTTTGATGTACTACATTTAATTTCCACGAGTATTCTCCTGAAAACTGCATTTATAGGACTGATATTATAAGTCCTTTTTCTCCACTGCCCCACGTCTTGCTGGTCACTTTACACCTCTGCAAAGTCAAACTTCTCCACTCACACCAGTGACAGAATTTTGAAAAGGAAGGATGATCCAAGGGATAGCAACTGGGACTTGGGAAACCTGGGTTTAAGTCCCAACTTAGCCACACACTTCCTATCTGACCTTGGGCAAGTCACTAAGATCCAAAATCACAAGGAACATGGGCATTGCACTTTTATGCACCTAGGGAATCGCTGGGACAACAAGAAGATCCACAGTGCCTGAGGTAGGTGCTTAGTTCCTTGTACAATAAATGGGGAGAGAGAGTTGCTTTAGGACGCAATACACAGAAACCAGCAGGCTAGGCAGTGAGCTGCCTAAAATAGCCAATGGGAGATGCCCAAGAGAGGGGTGTGTTCTAAATGCAGCCCCTCTCATGGAGTTCAGAGTCTACCTCCAGGCTGCAAGAAAACAATCATTTCTGCTTCTGAGCCACAGGCAGGAACCCCTCTGTTGAAATCAGGCAGCTTGGTGCCTAAGGTGTTTCTTGTAAGAAGAAGTGAGGCACCTGCCTTGCTCCACAGAAATAGTGATGGTGGTAGTGGAAGACGAACATAGACCTGTGGCTAGGGTACTCAGCTGGGATGTGGGATCCTGTTCTCAGCCCATCTTTCCCTGCTTTGTGGATCACGTTGGGACTTTGCTGAATATAGGTGGCGAGTGGCCTAGAGTGGGCAGCAGTGAACATGCCCAGAGATAGAAACACAGGTGCCCAGGGAACCTGTACTGACAGAATTTATGTACCATATGAGTTTAGGCACCTACAGGTTAAGGTGGCAGTTACACAGGAGTTTTGTGGATCATACCTGAAAATGGGACTTGGTAACTAAGAACCTTTGTGGATCTGGGCCTAAGCCTCTCTGTGCCTCAATTATCCATCTGTGAAATGCAGATAACAGCACTTCGCTACCTCACAGAGGTGTTATGAAGATAAATGCATCAAAGATTGTGAGGTGCTCAGATACTATGGTAATGGTGGCCATATAAGTAAATAAGTTAGAATTTTACACCCCTTTTGAACTAGTATACACTGCTGTGGAGAATCAAGCCAATAGTCCATTAATAAAATATAAATGATTTCAGAAGTTTCATTTCATATCCCTATGGAAAAAAAAATGTCCTGCCATTCACAAGAATCAAAGCCATCTATAATACCACCGTAGAAAACAATTGTACCTTTATTTTAAGATCAGATTTTATTTTAAATATCTAATGAAATCCAGTATATTTTGTTTCAATTGCAACTACTAAATATTTATTTAAAAAAGAGTGATTTTTTCCTAGAAAATGAAATAAATTTGGCATTTATTTTCAAAATTGCACCCATTTCATGAAATCAAAAATCCCTCCCAAACCTGACATCATGCATTTCTCAAATTCTTTGTATCATGCACAACCCTACCATTAACTAATCTGTAACCAGTTGTCAATTATAGAGTGATCCAGATCATCATATCATGGCGAGTCAGTGACAGAGACCACACCAGGGAGTGATCTTTAGGAGAAGAAATTGGGAAGAGGAGATTGGTTTGATTGTGCTCAGCCATTCAGGAGGTGCTGAAAACATTTTCCACTCTAGGTGATGACACACAGGATTGGCCTTATAGATCCATATCATTAGCTTTTTTCTTTTAATCGCCATTGGTCCTGGTCCTGCTGGTCCTTTCTGACTGAGTAGTCTCAATAGCTTTCAGGAGAATAATTACCTAAAGATAATTTATACAAGTGTTTGCTCTCTAGGAGCCGTTGCTTGAAGTTTCCTGCTAGACAGTTAAAAATACAAGGCCTCTTCCCTGCCAGCAATTTTTCCCAGAACATTTCATTGTAGGGACAGAGTTTGAGGCCCACAAAGAGCAAACCATCAAGCCCTATCTCTTTGTCCCAAACCACCCACCCCCAAAGTCCTTGAAAGCTCCTTGACTTGTCCAGTGACTGGGGATCTATGCTCTTTTGTATAAAGATTGGGTAAAAACAAAGACATTGAACAAAATATTTATAGTAACTTGGGAACTGTTACAAGTGCAGAGGATCAGAATAAAGCCTATGACCACTAAAGTCATAACCTACATTCTTTAACACTTATATGCTGCCAAAATTCTTTGAGTTCAATTAATTTACTCTTGATTTCCTCTGTTGTAAGTGGGAGCAGAACGTAAACATTCTTAAAGGTTAACAGTATGTCTTCTCAGCCTTTCTATGCTATGCGAGAAGATGATTAATTCAGGAACTCACCATGTCCGTGTCTGAAACTGGTCCAAAGCTGGTTACGTAGATGTTAGTGAAGACTTCTGTTATACTGTCTGATAAAAGAGGAGAAAAAACAAACATATTTTAGCATATACATTTTCTGAATTCTGTACACAAAATGATGTGAAACATTCTGAACCAGATTCCAAAGGGGTAGCCGTGTTAGTCTATTGTAGAAAGACAACAGAGTCTTGTGGCACTTTTAAAAACTAACAGATTTATTAATCGCATGAGCTTTCGTGGGAGAAAATCCCACTTCGTCAGACGCTTTGAAGATAGGAAAGTTACAGAGTGGGAGGAAATTAAAAGTTACAGAGTGGGAGGAAATTAAAAGTTACAGAGTGGGAGGAAATTTCCTCCCACTCTGTAACTTTCCTATCTTCAAAGCGTCTGA
>ML685769.1:25101686-25116223 GCA_007922175.1 Pelusios castaneus | reverse complement strand
GAAAGCTCATGCGATTAATAAATCTGTTAGTCTTTAAAAGTGCCACAAGACTCTGTTGTCATTCTGAACCAGATTCTGCTCTCAGTTGTAAATATGGAGAAATTCTATTGACTTCATTGGAATTACTCTGGTGTTACAGTGGTGTTAGTAGATGAGAACTTGGCCCCCTGAGTGTTTCACTTACACCAAATATAAACATCTTTCCCATTTTCACAGCCAGCAAAAATAATTTACTTTGCCTGGTATTTAATAAGGTGCCACAATTCTAAACATAAAACACCTTTGTTGTGGTGCTATCATTCCAGGAGTTGCAGATTACGGCTGTTTAAAAGCTTTCTAATTCAAGGCTATATATTTTTTTCAAACTAAACAGCTTTTTTTCAAAGCCAAAGAGAAGAAAAAGTTTACCATAAAATTTCTAATGGTGCTAATAAATAACTGGTCAACAGCATCCTATATTTTATTTGTTTTTAAGTGGCAGATGCTTAAACATAGTAGTCCTCTCCCTTTATTCACCATGCTGCTCAACTGTTGTTATAGTACTTTAAAAGCTGTAGGAAGAATGTCCTCCTAAAGATTATAGTAGAACAGCGACGATATCAGCATATTAAATATTGTATTGTAGGGAAAAATAATTGCTGAGTTTTCTATTTTCAGTTTTCAGTGAGGTTCAAAACTGAATGATTTGCACTAACAGGGATGGGGCACACCAGCAGAAAACTTCCCACAGCAGTATCCAACTACCATGTAAGCATCAGGCACCAAGAATGTTGAATATTCTGCCTTACAGCAAATTTTTAGCTGAAAAAGAAAAAAAAAAAGGTACTTAATAGAACTAAGTGTAATTTGATAATGGAAGTACCATGCCCTTTCCAAAAAAGAACACTGCACCTCATAACTATTCTTTGCAGTATCATGACCTTCATATTTGATCAAAAACACAAAAATGTGCATATTGTGCTTTTTATTCCTGATTAAAAAGAATCTTTTGACCAAATATATTATATGATAACTAAGATTTCATTTTTCATTCCATTAATGAACACAATAATGTGGGCTTTATATTAGAAGCTCAGAACAAAGAGCTGCATAGATTAGTTTCTTATATAATCAATGTTTTCCTTACAAAGAGCAGTGCAACTGAACATGCTGGTATGTGCGTGTGCCATTGCCCACTACTGAATAAAATCAGAAGTGTTCAACTATTTGTGTAGGCTCTATATATGCAAACAGTCCATTTTATTTTTATTAACAGCTAAGGGTAAGACTGTGGCAATTATATACTTTGGGAATGGTGTAGAGATGCATCCCCATCCAAGCAGGAGCACTAGGAGGGTATGTCTACACTAGCAATTTAGGTCGACTTAAGGACTCTTAAGTTGACCTAAATTACTCCATGTCCACACTGGGTTTCATTAAGTCGACTTAAAAAATTCCTTAAATAGACTTAATGAAAGCTTAAGTCAACTTAATAACTACCCCTCCTTAGGTCGACTTAAGCCTTAAATCAACTTCTTAAGTCGACTTAAGGACGGTATGGACAGGGAGTAACCATTAAGCTGACTTTATTAAGTCGACTTAATGCCAGTGTGGATGCCTATGTCCAATGTTAAGTCAGCTTAATAAAGTCGACTTAAAAGGAGCCACTTTGTTAAGTCGACTTAATAAGATCGACTTTAAGTCGACTTTATTAAGTTGACTTAACATTGGACATAGGCATCCACACTGGCATTAAGTCGACTTAATAAGATCGACTTTAAGTCGATTTAACTTTTTCTAGTGTAGACATACCCGGAGAGACTGTGATGGTACACTCCCTTTTAGAGCTTCCTGAAGCATAGAGGAAATGCATCCCTGCCTTGTCATTTATGACGACAAAACAGAATTCTTTCCAGGGCACCACCCAGTGCTACAAAGATTAATTGTGAAACTTGGCTTGCACTATACCTATACTTGACTTGCACTATACTAGAGAGTCACAACCCTAAATATAATCCTGTGCAAAAAAAAGGTGTTAAATGCATCACTGACAATCAAATATTCAAAAGAGCAGGATGCCATATACAACCTCAGTTATCCTGGTGTAATCTGGAATAACACCACTGCAGGCAAAGGTATCATTCAGGAGTTACTCCACTATAACTGTGATTTGAATCTGATCCAAAAAAAGCAGTTATGATAGGAGATTCAATATTGTCTTCTTCTATCTCACAATATCTCTTTATATTGTTATATATTATTTGTCTGATAGTACAATATATAATACAAACTAGATTTTCATTACTAGCTTTGCATACAGTAAACTACAGTGTATAGTCATCAAATTTGGCTTCACTTTTATGTATGAATGCAAGCAAAACAACCCCACATTCTAAGAATACAAACATACTAGTAGGGTTAAACTACTGGTCCCCAATTGAGAAACAGTGAATGTACAATGTTGAGAGAGATCAAAGAGGCAACCCTGAGTGACTGAAAAGCTGTCATACTCATAAATAACCATCTGGAGATTCCTTTAGCTGTCCCTAAATTACCTCCTTTGAAACCTCCATCCTAGGTATAGGCCAAGGATGGAGCTGGGAGAAAAAGGCTAGCACTCTAGCGATCCTCAGCTGCTAAAACTTTTTGTCAACCAGGTACAATTTTGAGCAGCACTCAGACTGATTTAAACTATACTGGGGACTAACTCTAAACCAAGCTTGAAAATGTCGACCCGTGTGTGTAATGGGATAAAAGTCGCAGAGGGAGTCTATGTCAGAGTTGGGATCATGCGACCTCTCATGCTCCTCAGTTGCCCCTCCTTGTGGCCTCAAGTCATGCAGTCTGGCTGGTAAGCGGATGAACTGGCTCAGATGAAGGTAGCTAGTTGGTAGGAAATCTGCAGTGGCCTTAGTGCCACCAACAGTAGCTTGAATAGCACCGCCCTTCTCTGCTGTGAAATCGATCTGGCATCCTCCTTCCCACTCCCTGCACTCCCAAAATGAAATAAACTGAATGGACCCCACAGGCTGTATTGGGGGGAATCTATGAATAGCCTGTGACCTTTAGGAAAATATATTGTTTCAACAATGCTAAATGTCAATATTTTTCTTAATAGGAAAGGGTTTTATAAAAATGCAAACACAATTCTACTGCACAGTATGCAAACATTTTTCTTTATCTTATAAACATTATTTTGTATGTGTAATAAATAATACCCTCGAGAATGGAGTAATGCTCTAATTTGATTGAAGACCTGTTATGCGTAAAAAAAAGTGAAAATGAAGCACTGTTTATTAATGATGTTAATACAGAATGAAAAAGGGGGTCGAGTTTAAAGTGCTCTGAGAGCCTTAAAACAGGATTTCCAAGCTTGGGTAGAAAAGCTGTCAAAACCCTGACGTTATTTTAATTACTTTTGATTAAAATATATTATTTAACTAGAACTGACATTGTTCTGACATTGTAATATGGTCTCCACAGACACGCTTGGCAATTTTGCCCAAAGACACAGAAATCATGATTCATAACACAATCCACGAGCTGCAGAAGTGAAACAGCCAGATTTTTAATCCATCAAACATTGTTCCAACTCAACATTCTCTCCTTAGCTGACAAGCTTGTTAATATAGGGGCAAAAGCCAGCTGAAGACACTTTAGGGCTCTGGGTTAGATAATTGGGAGCTGCAGGATGGAGAAAGGAAAGGCAGTGTAAATATTTCAGTGTATATTTTGCTTCGGTGGTTTAAGGACAGCTGTTCCTATCCAATTATTCAGCTTTTTCTTCTGTTATCCACTAAGATCAGTTGTAACAACACTTTAGATCCGCATATGGGAACTTAAGTAAGGATGTACATAAGGATTTCAGTTTGCAAACTAAGGTGGGTTTTGGGAGAAGAGGAAACAGATTCATTTCCCTCACCCTTGATTTCAGTAGCACATCTGCCCCCTCCTCAGCCTTCCCTACATCTATTCTCATGAAGATTTCTTAATGCAATCTATATCTAAGAGTACCCTTATCTCCTCTGTCTACTTGACTAGATTCCATTTAACCACACCTCTTCACCCCATCAATAGCAGTTCTTGACAAAAAAATATTTAAATGTTATAGCCAGTTCCAAAGAGGTAGCCACAGAACACAGCCATATTACTGCTTCAACTGATGCCATGATAAAGCAACTATCATGCCTGATTCCGATTTCACACCAGACTAAATCAGGAGATACTCTTATTGAAGTCAAAGAAGTTACACTGGTATTAGGCTGGCGAAAATGTGAAGAAAATCAATTTCACTGTTTCTTTGTCTGATTCCGCTTCCTCTGAAATCAGCAGCAAAACTCACATCAACTTCAAAATGAATAAGATTGAGACAAAAAATGTACGTTGCTCTTTATACCTCCTGAAGTGTAATACTATCAAGTTATGCCATCAGAAGGATGATTCAGAAGGAAATGATATTTTTTACTATGTAATATCCTGTTAGTGAATGGCAATGCCATATTACAAATTCAGCCTTATGTAAAATCCCAAAGAACAGAAGAGAGCAGCTGTCACCACGGGGTAAAGAGAAAGAAAGACTATGTCACAAGTACCTGGGTCATCAGTAACTAGAAGACATGGAGATTCCTTATGACCAGCAGCTGAAGCATGTATATGTTTGTCTTCGTACACAGGCACACATACACACTGATGAGTGAATGAGAAGAAGAAAAGAATATGGAATATGAACGTAGACCAACTGTTCCAATGGTTAATTACCCTCACTATTAAAACTTATGCCTTATTTCCAGTCTGAATTTGTCTAGCTTCAACTTCAGTCTGCTAGATTGAAGAGTCCATTATCAAATATTTTTTCCCTGTGTGGATACTTACAGACTATGATCTAGTCACCTCTTAATCTTGTCATTACCAGCTTCTATCCCCCCACTGAGTCTTCCACTGGGGAGTTCCAAACAACTCTCCTCAAGTAGTGAGAAAAGAAAAGACCCATGCTGGCATAGCATTATAAAGTAATTTTTTAGCAGACTCCCCTTTCCATAGCACTGAAATACAATAATTTTCTAAGGGTTTCTATGTTGAAATATAAATGAAGAGCCTCAGGCCATGTCCCAAACTAATTCACTCAGTTCAGGGACAGTCTTTAAGGATAAATCCATTACACCTATGTTAACTAGGCTGAAGATCTAGACTGACACATCTGAGGGAGACATACCAAAATTCCCCATCACATAAGGAATACACAACCACATTTTGACTGGTATCAGACAACCTGAAAAGGCCACTAAGTTTTCATTTAACTGGCCAGACCCTCAATCGCGGTAAATCATCATAACTCCGTTGTTTTCAATGGAGCTATGCTAACTTATACCCACAGATGATCTGTCCCTATTTGTTTATCAACCCATCCTTGCCAGAGAATTTTTGATTGAAAAGATTTATAAACCCTCCTCTGAGATTGGACAGAAAGGTTCTAATGCAGCAGGAAAAGATAAATGATATTTTCTGGGGCATGCCTTCTACTGCGAACACTCAATTAGCAGCCGATTTAATCCTTGGATGAGAATTTCTGTCTAAGGAAATATAGCTTTACAAAGCTTTACAAAAATGTTTTGCTTAACTGTTAACATCCTTCCATTCTGTATCATAAAAACTGAGTTGAGGAGTCATTTTGGGATATAGTTTCAGTGAAGCACAGGTCGCCATTCATGTACATGGAGAGCACCAACAAAATCTACAGGTACAAAATCAACTGCAGACAGAAATATGAATACTAAAATCAGAGTTGATCTAATTAAGTGATAATGTTTTAACAAAGCTGAAAACAATTGTGAGCCAAATCTCTTGGGAGTGAGACTTGTATCTGAAAAAATGTGAGATAATTGGGAATTGTTTATGAACGTTTTACTATATGCCAAAAAAGCTACTGTCCCATATTTGAGGAAGAAAAGCCATACTGATTGAAAAAAAATCAAGCTGGTTTACAGGGAAATTGATGACAGCCATTAAAATTTATATATATGGAAGAAGGAGGAACTTGATCATAATGAATGTAAATCAGAAGACAGGAGCTGTAGAAAATTAATAAGGGAAGCAAAGGCACACAAGGAGAAATGCATGACCAGCAGCGTTAAACAGAAGACTCAGTTTTATAAGACTATTAGGAACAAAAAGAACTCTAAGAATGGTATTAGCCCTTACTAGGTGGAAATGGCAGAATTATCAATACTAAAGTAGAAAAAGCAGACATGCTTAATAAATATTTCTGTTCTGTAATTGAGAGTAAAAGAGAATGGAGCAAAACACATCATATGAAAGCACTCATTCTATTCCTCTAGTATCACAGGAAAACGTTAAAAGCAACTACTAAAGTCAGACATTTTAAAATCCATAAAACCAAATAATTTGCATCCAAGAGTCCCAAAAGAAATGGCTGGGGAGTTTACTGTATCATTAATGACGATTCTCATTAACTCTGGGAACATTGGGGGAGATCCAGAAGACTGAAAGAAAGCTAATGGTGTGCCAATATTTTAAAAGGGTAACTAGAATGACCTGAGTAATTATAGGCCTGCCAGTCTGACACTGACCCAGGACAAGATAATGAGAAGGCTAATGCAGGTCTCAATTAATGAAGAATGAAAGGAAAGAACATAATGAATACTAGTCATTATAGTTTTATGAAAACAGATCCCATCAAATTAACTTGCTTTCTTTTTTTGATGACTGTACAAGTTTGGGTGATAAAAGTAATACGGCTCATGTAAGTATTTAGACTTCTGTGAGGCATTTGACTTGGTACTCTATATGATATTTTGATCAAAAGAACTAGAACAATATACAATTAAGTCAGCACATATTAAATGAATTAAACGCTGACAAATTTAGAGGTCTCAAAATCATTGAATGGATGCATTTTTAGTGGGGTACTACAGGAACTGGTTCTTGGCTCTATGCTATTTAACAATTTTCATAAATGACCTAGAAGAACTTCATAAATCATCACTGATAAAGTCTGTAGTTAACATAAAAATTGGGGGAGTGGTAAATAATGAAGTGGCCAAGATACTCATTTAAATGAATCTGATTCGCTTGGCAAACTGGGCACAAAGAAATTGTGTGTTTTAATATGGCTACATATAATTGTATACATTTAGGAACAAAGAATATAGGCCATACTGACATAACGGGGGGTTCTATCTTGGGAAGGAGTGACTCTTAAAAAGATTTGGGGGACACAGTGGATAATTCACTAAACAAGAGCTCTCAGTACAGCATTGTGGCCAAAAGACCTACTGAGATCCTTAGATCCATAAACAGGGGAATCTCCAGTAGGAATAAAGAAGTTATTCCACCTTTGTATTGTACATTAGTGCTATCACTGTGGGAATATTGTGTCCAGTTCTGGTGGCCACAATTCAAGGAATATGCTGACAAATCAGAGGAGGTTCAGAGAAGAGCAACAAGAGTAGTTAAAATATTCAAAAACATGCCTTATACTATTAGGCTCAAGAAGCTCAGTTTATTTTCTCAGGTAGAAGATTCTCAGAGTTGGGAGAGGGGTCCCAGGCCTTAGCCACACACCTCTGCACAAACACTTAACAATTGAATGAAATTTGTATCTAATCAAGGCAAAGCTAGGAGTAGACCCAAGTCAGAATCTCTAGCAAGAGTTATGCAGAATCCCTTGCCCCTGATATAGCACACAGACTTTCTGCCACATTCCAATGCAGTCTCCCCTCCCTTTCAGTCAGTCCAAAGTGTCCTTGTATGCTGATGCTGGTGTGTGGTCTGAGCTCAGAATGCTGGATCTTGCTGCATGGACTCAGCTGTCCTGTCAGCTCCAGACTGTGTTTATAGGAGTCCCATTTACAAGCAGCTGTGTCTCCTCCAAGTAGCTCCAAATTCATTTTTTCTCTCTCTCTGCCCCAGCTCAAGTTGATGCTTGCTGCCCTGCTTCTTCTTAATTCCCTTTATAAATCTTTCCAGGCTGGCGTCCCTTCTCATCCTTTGAGTCACAGATGTTCAAAGAATAGTGCTCTGTAAATGATGGCCATGAGCCAAGAAAAACAGCCTATCACCCACAATGCAATGGCCTCTGCAAACAAGCCAACCAGAGACTAATAACAAGGCGGAGGAATCTTGTGGAAAGACAACTTCCAACCTGCTGGATTTCACCTACTTACAAATGACATGGTGCACACCATCATGAAATAAGCAAGACTCCTTGTTTGTTTTGCTGAACTAGGCGGACAAGGCAACCCCTTTGGAACTTACCGCAATGAAATATACCCCCTACTTTCTGATGTTCAGCAGGCATGGTCAGCTGCCAATAGACCCTGGGCATCTGACTGGGGAACCTTGAGAACCAGGGTCCAGAGGCCCAAGAATAGGGCCATGACCATAACCAACTCCTCTCTGAGGCAGGCTAGACCATAGCCACTAACATGACAGAAATAGAGCTATACGGACAAGTTGTTGCCAAGGCATTGATTCTGGTTGATTGGGAGCTATTCAAACAGTGAGGCACTCCAAACTGAATTCAGCATGAGGTCCTGAACTATACAGTGCTTACAAGATCCCAAACCCCAAACTGCCAGTATACAAGATCCAAGCAGAGTTTACAGATAGATCAGAGAAGGTGGCCCACCAAACCACAGTCAGGCCTTGGCAATTTCAGCCAAGCCACAAACAGGGATATCTTAGTCTTAATAGCCAGGAGGCAGGGCTGGACATAGTTACGGGGGTCACATGGATGGGATCCCCACCAGATGTACCTGAACCTGATTTTGGCCTTGGGACGAGAAAGAGCAGAGTGTGGAAGATGGAGTGGTGGCAGGAGGAGCACCAGAGTTTAGCCCTGGGCAGGGGAGGAGCACAGCAGGGAAGAAGCACCTAATCCTGATCTTGGGGTGGGAGGAGGGAAACAGAGCAATGAGGCAGGAGCACTCCAACATTCTTAAGGACAAGTGGAAGGGTCCCTCCCTACCCAAATGATACAGTAATGTTGATGGTGGCCAAGACACAGGGCATCCCCACTACCTGGGAACAGGTGCATTTATGTGAAGGAAGGTGGGCAGAAAGCTCTACCCCTCTTCCTCTTCCTTTCTCCCCACCCCCTTTTCGCCACACACTGCTACTCTGCACAAATTTGATTGGTTACTGGGTAGTGCCAATCAAAACTAAATACAGAATTAACTCCAGCCCTGTGAGGCTTTAAGCCAATGAGCAGGAAAGGAACAGGACAGGGCACCAGCACAGGAAGATCTGTAGAGGGAACAAAGAAAAAGCAGAGCAGAAAATAAGGAAATGGCAAACTTTTGGTTTCAGTTTTCACCAAAAAGTTTAGTAGCAATTTGACATTTAACTAGTGAACACCTGTGAAAAAGAGGTTGGATCTGAAGCTAAAATTGGGAAAGAACAAATTTTAAATTATTTACACAAGTCAGATGTCTTTAAGTGGACAGGCCTGATGAAATACAGCCAAGAATACTTAAGGAACTGAGTGAGGCAATATCTGAGTCACTAGCGATTATCTTTGAAAAGTCATGGAAGATTTTAGAGGGCTGTAAAAAGGCAAATACAAGGCCAATCTATAAAAAAGTAAATATGGACAACCTAGGAGATTACAGAACAGTCACCTTAACTTCAGTACCCAAAAAGATAATGGAGCAAATAATCAAACAATCAGTTTGCAAACACCTAGAAGAAAATAAGGTGGCAAACAACAGCATAGATTTTTCAAGAACAAAATCATATCAAACCAATCTAATAGCATTCTTTGACAGGGAAACAAGCCTTGTGGTTGGGGGAAATGGTAGATGTGGTCTATCTTGACTTTAATAAGACTACTGATACTGTCTCACATAACCTTATCATAAACAAATTAGGGAAAATACAGTGTAGGTGGAGCTACTATAAGATGAATGGATAACTGTCTGGAAACGTTCCTAGAGAGCAGTTATCTGTGGTTCACAGTCAAAATGGAAAGGCATATCAAAGGGGGTCCTGCTGGAATCGGTCCTGGGTCTGATTCTATTTAATATCTTCATCCATGATCTTTATAATGGCATAGAGAGTACACTTATAAAGTTTGTGGATGATACCAAGCTGAAAGGGGGTTTCAAGTGCTTTGAAGGATAGGATTAGAATTCAAAATGATCAAGACAAACTGAGAAAGGGTCTGAAGTAAACAGAATGAAATTCAATAAGGATAAATGCAAAGTACTTCACTTAAGAAGGAGCAATCAATTACACCCATATATTACGGGAAATGACTCCCTAGGAAGCAGTCCAGAGAAGAGCAACAATGATGAATAAAGGTCTAGAAAACATGACCTATGAGGAAATGGGTTTGTTTAGACTGGAGAAGAGAAGATTGCGGGGAGACAGTTTTCAAGTACATAAAAGGTTATTACATAGAGGATGGAGAAAAATTGCTCACTTCTGAAAACAGGACAAGAAGTAATAGGTTTAAATTGCAACAAGGGAGGTTTAGGTTGTGCATTAGAAAAATATTTCTGTCAGGGTAATTAAGCGCTGGACTATATTGTTTATGGAGGTTGTAGAATCTCCATCATTGGGGCTTTTTAAGAACAGGTTAGACAAACACTGATCTGGGATTGTCTAAATAATACTTAGTCCTGCCTTCTGTACAGGAGACTGGACAAGATCTCTTGGGGTCCTGTCTAGTCCTACACTTCTAGGATTCTATGACCTAAAGATGAAACTAAATATTTTTCCATAAAGCTAGCTTTTGACTAAAACAGAAATATAATTGTTAAAATGTAGATGAAACACTCCTCACACATAAAACATAAAATCCAGGCATCTTTTATTAAACCACCACACACTAGAAAAAATCAAAGTAAACCAGGGAATATCCAGTTAAATACAAAAATCTTGCTCTAAAATAATAATTAAAGTATATAAAGATTAACTGTTGAGCTGGGTCCTGTTCTGCTTTTCTATTGAGTGAGAGCTTATGTACAAAATTTCATTGGAGATTTAAAATTGGAAGTAAAAGGAGATTAGAGTTTGGTTCTAAGAAGTCTGATTATATTGAGATAGCACCATCACAAGGCTGAGGTAAAACTTAAGTTATTGTGTGTGAAAAAAGGGTATTTGACAACGAGCCAAGACTATGTCATTCAAACTAAAAAGCAAACCTTTTGGCATCCAGCCTCACCCTGTGAGCCATTACAGTTTCCCTCAGGACTGAATGAGCTTGCATATAATAACCAGGTTTGAGTTATTAATGAGGCTACTGTAATGTATAGATCTATAGGGTGGGTGGGTAAATGTAAAGCTAAAAGCAGCTGGAAAGCCCAAAGACTTGAAATATTGTCTGGGGTCAGTCTAGGAGTGGGAGGATAGAAACTTCTGATGAGATGCGGAGGGACTGAGGTAGGTCCATTTGAATCAGTGCTGTTTGATTGACAAATAAGGGAAACCATTACATCCATTCCCATTCTGGTATGCAGTGTTGTTGCAGCTGTGCCTGTCCCAGCAGTGCATGTCCCACTATATTAGAGAGAAAAGGTGGGTGAGGTAATATCTTTTATTGAACCAACTTCTGATGCTGTGAGACGAATTTTCAGGCTTACACGGCACTCCTCTTCAGGTCTGGGAAATGCACTTAGTGTCCACACTAAATAGAAGGTGGAACAGATTATATTTATCAATGACACTGAGTATATTTCTCAGGTCTGAAGAAGAGCTCTGTGTAAGCTTGAAAGACAGTCCCCTTCAACAACAGAAGTTGGTCTAATAAAAGACATTACCTCACCCACATTGTCACTCCTTCCCATCCTGGGATCATCAAATCATAGATTCTTAGGTTTGGAAGGGACCTCATGAGGTCATCTAGTCCAACCCCCTGCTAAAAGCAGGACTATTGCCACTAAATTATCCCAGCCAGGGTTTTGTCTAACTGGGCCTTAAATGTTTCCAAAGATGGAGATTCCACCACCTTCCTAGGTAACCCATTCCAGTGCTTCGTCATCCTCCTAATGAGAAAGTTTTTCCTAATATCCAGTCTTGACCTCCCCAGCTGCAACTTGAAACCATTGCTCCTTGTTCTGTCCTCTGTTACTACTGAGAATAGCCTAGCTCCCTCTTCATTGGAGCACCCCTTCAAGTAGTTGAAGGTTGCTATCAAATCTCCCCTCAGTCTTCTCTTCTGCAGACTAAATAAGCCTACTTCCTTCAGTCTCTCCTCAAAAGTCATGTGCCCCAGCCCCCTAATAATTTTCGTTGCCCTCCGCTGGACTCTTTCTAATTTGTCAACATTCTTTCTGTAGTGGGGAGCCCAAAACTGGACACAGTATTCCAGATGCGGCCTCACCAGTGCCAAAAAGAGGGGAATAATCACATCCCTTGATCTGCTGGCAACACTCCTACTGATGCAGCCCAATATGCTATTGATTGGCCTTTTTGGCAACAAGAGCACACTGTTGACTCACATGCAGCTTCCTGTCCACCATAACCCCCAGGTTCTTTTCTACAGAGCTGCTACTTAGCCGATCAGTCCCCAGCCTGTAGCAGTACATGGCATTTTTCTGTCCTAAGTGCAGGACTTTGCACTTGTCCTTGTTGAAGCTCATGAGATTTCTTTTGGCCCAATGCTCCAATTTGTCTAGGTCTCCCTGAATCCTATCCCTTCCCTCCAGTGTGTCTACCATTCCCCCCAGCTTGATGTCATCCACAAACTTACTGAGCGTGCAATCTATCCCATTATCCAGATCATTAATGAAGATGTTGAACAGAACCAGCCGCAGGACCAACCCCTGGGGCACTCCACTCATTACTGGTTGCCAACTAGACATTGAGCCATTGATCCCTACCCACTGAGCCCAATGATCTAGCTGTAAGCTCCTGATATTTCTCTTTAAAATCCATCAATAGGCTCAATCGTACCTAGTGTATGTCTTCCCTGCAGAGTTAATCTGGTCTCTCATTCAATTGTTACCTAATCCTCTTCTTATTCCCACATGAAACCTTCTCATCCAGACTTAGTGTGGCTTTCAATCCAAGGGAGTTGGAACAAATGGGGGCGTGTGTTACAGCCCAGGTTCTACTTTCACTCAAATCAGTAAACCACCCTCTCTGCAGTGTGGACACAAGCTAAATCACCCAAATGCTGACAGTCCTTTCCACCATTCCCTCCATGTACCCCAAAGGACAGACTGATTCCCCCACAATTCAATGGAAAAGAATCATAGAGTGGCTCTGCCTATTGCAGCATAAAGAATCATTGTCTATTGTCCCAGATGACCTAGCAAAACAGATAGGTCTTAGCAACACAGACTACAATATCAGTGAGGACACAGTGATTTGGGTACAGCTTTGCAATGTGATTGTTCATACATGCGTTAGGCTAACCCAGGTACTCTGACTTAGGTGTCCGTCATTCAAGTTAACTGTGCACCCTAACACATATAGTCAATTAGGCCATTGTAGCTACTAGCTGATGAAACCCCGAGTGAAACTCTGGAAAGCCAAAGGCTAAGCTTGCTCTGTGACAAGCCCTCACGTGTCACTGGAGGTCAGTATGAATCCAAGTCTTTCTACCTTTGTTTCTGCATGGGACTTCCATGAATTCTCTGTATCTTAAAGACCTTAAATCATGATTTATGGAGTTAAATAACTCAGTCATAGGTTGGTGGCCTATTGCTGGATAGGTAGGTGAGGTCTTGAGGCCTGCATTTTGCAGGAGGTCAGACTAGATCAGGGGTCCTCAAACTACGGCCCGCGGGCCAGATACGGCCCGCCAAGGTTATTTACCCGGCCCCCGCCCCTGCTGCGGCCTGCCCCATGCATCTGGGGCAGCGGGGTGGCCGCGGCCAGGGCAGGCTGCCGGTCTCCCACCCACCGGCCGCCTCGACTTCCCGGCCCAGAGCCGACCCCGCCCCGCTCTGCCGACAGCGTCGGCCTCCCGGCACGGGGCCAGGATCGGTCTCCGTTGCCGGGGTCTGTCTGCCCTGCCGGGGCCGCGTTCGGTCCCCGCCGGTGCTCCCTCCCAGCTGTGCAGGTTCAAATCTCCCGCCCTGAGCATGCGCAGATACAGCGTGCTCAGGGTGGGAGCGGCCTGGCTGACAAGCAGCTCTGCCGGCCGTCCCTGTAGTTCCCAGCCTCTGGCCAGGTAAGGGGGCGCTGGAGGGAGGCCTGGAGAGGGGTGGGGGTGGGGACAAGGAGACGGGCCGGGTTAGAGGGGTGGGGGGGACAAAGAGACTGGTGGGGGCTGGGGAGGGGTGGAGGACAGTGTTCCCTTTAAGCTGCGTGGGTGCGTGGCCATGCAGCGGCCGTCACAACCCCCACGCAGCACGGAGGGAACCCCGCGCAGGCCGGCAGCCCCCACCGCCCCCTCCAGACCCCCGGGGCTGCTTCCTTTCTCTTCCCTGCCTTCCTTTCTCTTCTTTCTCTTCCTCTTCCTTTCCTTCCTTCCCTTTTTTTTTCCTCTTCTTTGTCTTCCTCTCCCCTGCCTTCCTTCCTCTTCTCTGCCTTCCTTTCTCTTCTTTCTTCCTTTCCTTTTTTTCTTTTTCTCTTCTTTGTCTTCCTCT
>ML685769.1:24882202-25101676 GCA_007922175.1 Pelusios castaneus | reverse complement strand
CTCTTCCCTGCCTTCCTTTCTCTTCTTTCTTCCTTTCCTTTTTTTCCTCTTCTTTGTCTTCCTCTTCCCTGCCTTCCTTTCTCTTCCCTGCCTTTCTTTCTCTTCTTTCTCTTCCTCTTCCTTTCCTTTTTTTCTTTTTCTCTTCTTTGTCTTCCTTCCTTCCTGCTCTTTCTGTCTTTGCTTCCTTCCTTTTTCTTTTTTCTTTTTCTCCTCCTTCCTTCTCTTTTTTCTCTCTCCCTTCTTTTTTAAAACTTTTTAAAAATTAATTTTAAATAAAAACCTCTCTTAAAATTAAATTTCAATTCAAAATTCATTCCAATTAAATTAATTAAACACAATTAATTAATTCTATTTACAATCACTTTATCTTCAATTAATGCCTATAATTTCTGTCTTGTGAGTTTTCCCCAAAAATTTATTCTGAAAAAGTTTTTCACACGGCTTGAAAATTTTGCACACAAGCCACCAAACCTAGAGGGAACATTGGCTACTAGTTGCGTACACAACAGCAGGCCAGCAGGCTAACATCGGTCAGTCCCACACTCTGGGCCTGGCCAGAGCCCACAGCACCAACAAAAAGTGTGTGGATGCATTACTGCCTGCCACCCAGTACCCAGAAACACAGGCCAGCAGCAGACGTGATAGCTACGCATTCACGTTTTTTTCTAACTATAATACAGCCTCCCAACAGTCTGAGGGACCGTGAACTGGCCCCCTGTTTAAAAAGTTTGAGGACCCCTGGACTAGATGATCGTACTGGTCCCTTCTGACCTTAAAGTCTATGAGAATAAAAATGTCTTAAGAATGGCCGACACAGTCTCTCCTGGAGATAAAGTGAGAACATTCACTTATGAAAGCCCTGAAGTGTTGAAGATTATGGTGCTTTCAGACAGACTATTTTATTATATTGATGGGTGGGTTAAATGCATACATGGCTTTATTTTAGTTTCTTAGCTCAGTATTTTAAATACACAAGCTACTGATACCAGGGTAGAAAAGTGTCTTCATTAAGCATAACTTTTGTGTCAGTAGGGCACTGCTAAAGTATTAGACGTATCAGAGGAGTGAAGTTCCAGAATAGTCTTCCAAGGGGAGCTATGGGGACAAAATCCTAGCTGGCTTCAGAACTGAACTTGATAAATTTATGAAGGGGATGGTATGATGGGACAACTTAGTTTAGCAATTGATTTTGACCAGCTGTCTTTGATTACTGGTGGCAGATATTCCAGTTGCGTGAAATGAAATGATTGATGGGGTGTTCTGAGTTACTACAAAGAATTCTTTCTTGGGTGTCTGGCTAGTGAGTCTTGCCCACATATTCAGGGTTTAACTGATAGCCATATTTGGGATTGGGAAGGAATTTTCCCTGAGGGCAGACTGGCAAAGACTCTGGTGCTTCACCTTCCTTTGTAGCATGGGGCATGCCCCACTTGCTGGTGGATTCTCTGTACCTTAAAGTGTTTAAACCAGGATTTAAGGACTTCAATAAAGGTAAATAGTGGTGTCCCCAGGGGGCTGTACTGGGACCAGTACTGTTCAGCACATTCCTAAATGATCTGGAAAAAAGTGTAAACACTGAAATGGCAAAATGTACAGATGATACAAAACTACTCAAGATAATTAAGTCCAAAGCAGACCGCGAAGAAATACAAAGGGAATCTCATAAAATAGCATGTCAGGGTAACAAAATGGCATATGAAATTCAATGTTGATAAATGCAAAGTAATGCACATTGGAAAACATAACCCCATCTATACATATAAAATCATTGGGTTTAAATTAGCTGTTACCACTCAAGAAAGAGATCTTGTAATCATTGCGGATAGTTCTCTGAAAACATCCACTCAATGTGCTGCAGCAGTCACAAAAGCAAACAATTTTGGGAATCATTAAAAAGGGTATAGGTAATAAGAAAATATCATATTGCCTCTGTATAAACCTATAATACACCTACATTTGGAATACTGTATGCAGATCCAGTCACCCAATCTCAAAAAAAGATAGATTGAAATTGGAAAAGATACAAAAGAGAGAGCAACAAAAATTATTAGAGCTCTGGAACAGCTTCCTTATGAGGAGAGGTTAATAAGACAGACTTTTGAGCTTGGAAAAGAGATGAATAAGGAGAATATGATCATGATTTATAAAATCATGGCTGGTGTGGAGAAAGTAAATAAAGAAGTGTTATTTATTCCTTCTCATAGCACAAGAATGAGGTGGTTATGAAATGAAATTAATAGGCAGTGGGTTTAAAATGAGCAAAAGGAAGTATTTCTTCACATGACACGCAGCCAACATGTGGAACTTTTTGCCAGAGGATGCTGTGAAGGCCAAGACTATAACAAGGTTAAAAAAAAATAGGTAAGTTCATGGAGGATAGGTCCATGAATAGCTGTTAGCCAAGATGGATGAATGCAAAACCATTCTTTGAAGCATCCCTACCTTATGTTTGCCAGAAGCTGGGAATGGGCAACAGGGGACAGATCACTTGATTACCTGTTCTGTCCATTCCCTCTGAAGCATCTGGCATTGGCCACTGTCAGAAGATAGGCTACTGGGCTAGATAGACCATTGGCTTGACCCAGTATGCACATTCTTAGTTTAGGAGCCATTGGGTGCAGGAATTGTGCCTTCATCTGTACATGGACAGCACCTAGCACATTGTGTGCATTACCAGAATCCACACGATCTTGTTTTATAAGTATAGGATAATCAATTATTTAGTAACCAACAAGATTTTTTGTTTGATTTTCCTATGATCAGCAAAGGAGTGAATGAGTAGAAATAAAGTATTTTATACTCAGTGACGACTTTAAAACCTTATGCAGACCAGAAGAAATAGTTAATGATGTGATGCCCAATAGTTCAATATCACAGAAAATTATATTTCTCCCCATTTTTCTTAAAATGTTTTCAAGTAATAATACTTTCCCTTCTCCCCACAAAAGGTAACTGGTGATGCAGAACTAAGCCCAAATGAAAAGACCGAGCAGGAAGAAATTCATCATTCCGCACTTCATCAACCATGTGGACACTGGTAAGGACGTCAGGGAAATACCATGGTATGTCCTCAGCCTGATATTGGGTTTTTATCTAAACAATATTGAATCCAAGATCTCCCCTCTCTTTTTTCACTGACATTTACTCCCCATTACAACCCCTTATTTGTGTCTCACTCAGAGATGTCTAATCCTTCAATCAGTGACCTTACAAATTGTGAAGCAACCTTATTGGCTCACAAACAGTGATGATAAAATGTATCTATATTGCCCATTAGACTGTCAATCAGAGGAAAGTATCTAGAACATGTGATGGATGCTGTGGAGGAATAACCAACCTTTCAGGCCATCTCTGAAGTCTCAAAGATAAATGTGGACACTTCTCTACTGCCTTCTCCCCTAGCCCCTCCTTTTTCCAGCTCCGCTGAAAGGCTCACTTGCTAGAAGGGATGGAAATGGATGGAACTCTAACCACTCTCTGTCTCCTGGCATAAGAAGTCTGAAAAATCTGTTATTTCAGGGCAACAGAGGATGTGTGCCATTAAGACAGAGCAATGGACGTGTTAAGAGACCATTGCCTCTATTGGATGAGAGATTCAGCGACACATAAGAACAATGAATTCAAATAATTCAGGATGTGCACTTTATCCATAAAAATAATCTATTACTGAGAAGTAATTCTGTAAAATAGTAAAGGTCTCAATTATGCAGTTGAAGGGGAAAGCATTATATAAATCAAAAGAGCAGGAAATGTTGACAGAAATCTTATGTAGTCCTGACATCTTTTTAATATATATATTAATATATGTATATATTCATATTAATTATATGTATAATTATTCATATTAATTATATATATATGCTACCCTATCACAAAAATTCTACAACTTCTCCTATTTATATTTTACTTTTCCTCTCAAGAAGGACCCAAGAAGGAGATAAAGAATTTCTAAATGACAAGGCCATCATTTGATCTCAGGATGTATTGGCTTTCTCTCACGTTTTTGTTGAAGAAAGCTGATCAAGGTAGATGCAATTTTTTTAAATTGAAACTAATATCAAAAACATTTTTGGGAGACATCATTCTACTCATGAGAACAGCCCCATAAAACCACACAACTATCTGTGTGAATAAACCCTTTGTGTGTACACTGCTTTTTTATATTTCAGTGAGAAAAGTAATCTGTATAAAAAAGAGAACATATGTAGAAATAATATATTCAATTAAAATATATTATGTTTACATGCTTATACTAGTTGGGAATTTAGATGTACATCTGATATTTCTGATGTTATTTATGGGTCTGAGACATGCTATGAAATGTCATTTGTTATATTTTATATACAAGTATTTTTATGCTTTTTAACTGACTACTCAGATAACCGTATGTGAAAAAAATTGAGTATGTGTATAAGAATATAATGATTTTCAATGGTCAAATGTTCAGAACTTTGGTATGCAATGATTTTTCCACCACTCCTATATTCATGAGATTAATTAACAAGTAACAGTTTTATTTAGCATTTTTACATAACACAGATGGATTTGAATGACTATAAGGCACACATCATTTTATCTAAAGAAGTTCCAGATTCAGACCTCTGACACATGTGCATATGTAGCCAAGGACAGAATTCGGTGCAGAAAATGGAGAAGATCATTCCTAGAATATTTTGTGGCCCAAATTGCCCATTACAATCCAGATAAGAGAATGCTGATTTCAGGCATATTTCACTAAAATACCTGCTCTAAGTATGTAAGTGTCTGAAACATTTGGCATGATGCAAGAGTAGAATTTATATCCAAGAGCTCTCTTCTGTAAGGCATTAATGAAAGAGGATTAGCAGGATCAGGCCCTACAACCAATCCACATTTTCAGAAACCTGGCTCTGATAGATTTTGAAATATAAAAGCAAATAATTTAGGGGAATAACTAAGACTTTCCTTTCCCTAACAATCAACTTCATTTGTGTATCAGACTGAAAAGATAACTTTTTTTAAATGAAGATTTATTTGCAGTATTGTTGTAGCCATGTTCATCCCAAGAAATTAAAAAGAAAGGTGCGTGAGGTAATATCTTTTATAGCATCAACTTCTGTTGGTGAAAGAGAGTAGCTCTTGATCTTGCAGAGATCTTCTGAAGAGCTCTGAGTAAGCTTGAAAACTTGTCTCTTTCACCAACAGAAGTTGGTCCAATAAAAGATATTCCTCAAGCACTCTCTCTGTAATTAATTTAATAGGTTAGTGAGTTACAGAACACCACAGCATCTTAACTAATATATCTTCCATACTTGCTTTAGACACTGACTCATCAGTAGAATCCATTACTGTAAGAAATGTTTAAAAAATGCACAAACTAGCATGATCAAACTGATTATGATAAGTGTTTCATTTTGAAATTTTCAGATGGGTATTTGAAAATCTTTTCATCCTTAATTTGTCACCTGTTTAATCCACTGACCAATGTACAGTATTCCCTTTTAAATTTCTCTTTGAGCCTAATCACTTAGCATCATTTATGGACCTAAAAGAACAATTTACTCACAGAGGTGCTTTTTTATGCCAATAATAGGATGAACTGTCTATTCATCTGAGTTCCTAACTGTGATCTTTGGCTATGTCTACACTGGCAAGTTAGTTCAAATTAAGGAGCCTTCGAACTAACTAAAGCCACGGCTACACTAGGCTTTACTTAGTTCGAATTAAGGGCTTCCTTAATTCAAACGAATAACTTCGAATAGGGTATTCAAACTAAGGGGTTAATTTGAACTAACTAGTTCAAATTAACCAATGTGGCCATGTTAATTCGAACTAATTTCTTAGTTTGAATTAACCAGCCATTGAAATGCATGGGGATCACTAATTCAAACTAAGCAAGTGCTTGCTTAGTTCGAACTAACTTTCTAGTGTGGCCATGCTAGTTCGAATTAAGCTAATTCGAACTAACTAAAATTAGTTCGAATTAGTTAGTTCAAACTAACTAATTCAAACTAATTTTAGCAAGTGTAGACATAGCCTTTGAGTGCTACCATATATAATCAACTACATTAATAACTCACAAAAATGTTGTTGTTGTGAAACGGTTAAAGTTGCTACACACAACATAACTAACACTCAACCCCTTTTCCCCCGCTTTTGTACCCTATTATCACACTGTGTCCTCCCCACACCCTACTAGCTGTAAATATTAAATGCAGTAGTTTATTATGTGGGGTGGAGATGGTTTGGTAGAGAGGGTGATGAAATGGTGGCATGTCTAGATAACATCAGTGATATGCAATCAGGAACATTACCAGAAGTAGCAGATCTGCCACTGACCACCAGAAGTACCACCAGCATTATACTGGTATAAATTGAAGGTGAGTGCCTAGTCTGTGCTGAGAGTTGGGAGGACCCATCCTCTCATATCCAGCCAGGAAGCCTCCCTGAGAGTCTTCTGTTTACCCAACACCAGGTAAAATAAATGTCATTAGATACGGGGGTGAAAAATCAACAAAATAATAAAACACAAATGCAGCAACAAGAACACCCTAAACCCTACCATAACAAGAAATTCTGCCGCACACGCTTCTTCTCCTGGGGGAGGATGAGAGAACAAATACAAGACAGATATTCGTCACATTGCTTGGTGCACTACTGGAAGCCACTCAGGTATAGTGTAACAAGTGTAGCATAAAAACTTACCTACATCAGAACAGGACAGAAAGCCGTGTATGAGAGACGGCACATGGGAAGGGGCAAAGGCAGCAACGGAATTCATGTTTGAGCCAGTGGAGAGATTACAAGGAGAGGTAATTGCGGTCAAAGCTAAGGACACAATTGGTGGGGGTGACTGACCAGGGCTGGGAAATTATGGGAGTTTTCAGATAAAATTGAGTGAATGCTGGAATTTGGAGTGTAAGGAAGAGATGGATGGAAAACTTCTGGGAGAATAAGAAATAAAATGGAGTTTTGGGGAAAGAGATTGATTGGGGGGAGAAAGAATTTTATAAAGAGGAGGAGAGAAAGATAATTGTCCCTCAAAGATACTTGTGAAGGGCAGGGTTTGGGGGTGGGCCTGGTTTTGGCCTGTGCAATGCATAGAAATGTAGGGTTTGTTGTTGGATTTTTTAATTCTTCAAGGAGGCTACCAAAGACCTTCTTACAAGGTGTTAATATGTCCTTCTTCAAATGCCACTGGACTCCAATACCTCTACTGCCATATTATAAACTATCTTTAGTACAGCATATTAGTTCCTCATGGGAATGATTCTGTGAAGTATTGGGTATTCTCTGAGAGATGCCAACCACCTGATTGACTTCATTGTGAACTGAGCACTCAGCTCTTTGAACGATCCCGCATTACTGTGGGAGCTGGACAAATATATTGGTTGGCCTACTTTTGATCTGTCAGCCCAATCCTGGCTTCTACCCAATAATACCAAATCCTAGGCAAATACTACCAAAAAGAGCACATTATGTCTTATAGATTTTCCCAGCACTCTCAAATCCATTCCAGTTCTTCCATCTTGTCATCAGTATACTAATTATGGATAATTTTCTACTTCCTTCCAGTAGTAAAGAGATAGGAAGATATTCCCTTCCTTCATCTTTTCACTTAAATACATATTCTTGTGTTACATTATATTTAAGGACTGAAATTCTTAAATTTATTATATTTTCACCTGTCACAGGTTAAAATTAAAATCTGTAGCTACCGTCTGCTCCCCCCATTTGTAAGTCATCACTAATTGTGCTGAAAGTCAATAGGATTCTCCCAGAATAAAATTAGTGCAAGTGAGAAATTAAACAGATCCTGCATTTGTTCTTTTAAAACTACATTTAGTAAGCTAAATTGGAACTACTGTTTGTTTTCTTTGTCATGGTAATGACCAAAATCCCCAGTAATAGACCGGGGCCTCATTGTGCTAGGTGCTGTACAAATACAGAACAAAAAGATGGCCCTGGAGGCAATTTTTATTATGGGAAGCTAAATTAACATAAACCTGTCTTTACATTTTTCATAGGAAAAAAGGACGGACAAAGGTCACAAATGCTGGCCTCTACATGTTACATAAAATTGAACATGTGCAATGTGCCTGCATTGTTTTAAGGCATAATCCCAGCTAGTTCCTCCCATAGAAAAGTAAAAACCATAGGATCCAAATCAATAAGTTATTCTGGAGAAAATGTCCATATGTGACTGTTGATTTGAACACTGGTCATCGTTCACATTAGCAGAAATCAACATAGTTAAATAAGTAAACCTACTGATACTCTGATTTGTCACTAGTGCCCATGTAACTCTCCATTTTCTCTTAAATCCTACTAAGGTAGATTCTAGAAATACTTTCAAGTCAGAGAATTCTAAATATCATCTGTGGAATACAAATTACACACGCACGCACACACACATCCTCCTACTGGTGCTAGTTTGAATGAATCTTCACCAAAATCTCCTTAACCTTTTTTAGCTGCTTATAAAAAAAAATATAAAAGAAAACTTCAATATGGAATATTGGGATTTAAATATAATCATAAAGTAGACAATCATTCTAAATTATTTGTATGACATGTTGAAATTTATTATCCTATTTTCCTGTAAATATTACCAATGACACTTATATTTATGAATTTATTGTTTTAAAAGAACACTTGCATTGTCCCAACAGAAGACTGTAAGGAACTGTGAAGTTTAAGAAAAGAAGATATTTTAGAAGAGATACCTGGGCCCACTTCTGGTAGTTACAACCAAGGAGTGTCAGGTAAAACTAAAGAGAGGGAGTATAAAGTGGCGTTAATCCACTATTCTGCAGACTCAGTCTTATCCATAGGAATAAGTTTAGAATAGCCTGAGGGCTGCCCTAAGTTGTGCCTGCTGCCTATGACTCTAAGGGCCACTGCATTGCCTACTTTCCCATGCCTGCACCCTCTTTGTGGGCTGCAGGGAGAAGTGGTGCTCCGTAAGTCACCACATTGGTTGTACATCATTCGAGGACCGCTTTTGTTAAGATAGGTCTCCAATGGCTAACACTTTATTTTACAATAGTTTGGCACCAACAATTCAACATAAAGCTGCCTTAACTCTTTGGATAGTATAACCTTCAGAACTGAAATGTATACACCCAGAACAAGGAGCAATGGTTTCAAATTACAGCTGGGGAGGTCAAGGTTGGATATTAGGAAAAACTTTCTCACTAGGAGGGTGGTGAAGCATTGGAATGGGCTATCTAGGGAGGTGGTAGAATCTTCATCTTTGGAGATTTTTAAGGCTCGGTTAGACAAAAATCTGGCTGGGATAATTTAGGGGGAGTGGTCCTGCTTTTTAGCAGGGGGTTGGACTAGATGACCTCGTGAGGTCCCTTCCAACCCTATTATTCTATGATTCTATGATAATTAAAACCTTAAGTCATGTATGTACACACGAACATACAGCCCAAATTTCTTAGGAGTTTCTGAATTTAAAATTCAGGGACAGAGGTTCAAAACAGACTCACTTAGCTGGATACTACACACATCCTTTCAAGAACATGCAATTATTAGAAAAGTTTTCTTGTATTGCATTCTATTTTTTTAATAATCAGCTAAAACAGTTAGTGCTAAAATAACACTACCCTTTTCGATATTAAGCATGAAGATCTTAATTTTTATTAAACTGCACAATTCCCTATAAAAATTCAGCTAACTGACACTTTTGGAAATGCACCAGATGAACAATTAACTTGTGCATTGGGTTTTCCTTCAAAAGGCTTCAAAAGAATCCATGTCTGGTGTTTGAGGGGTATGTCTTAGTATAGGTTAAGCCAGGTTCTGATCTCAGTTATGCTATTATAAATAGTGTAATAATATAATCAAATCTGTTATGCCAAAGTTAATGTTCTAATGACCTCAATTGAGTTGTTTCAGATTCAACCAGTTTATCTGAGATCAGAATCTAGCACAAGTAATGTAAAATTTTGACATATATACCAAGATTAACATCCAAGCAAGGTTAACATGCAGTAGTCCACATGAAGAAACAATTAGAATCTACCAACATCTACCTCGCATGCAGTTTAAAAGAAGATTTCAGTAACCAATGTTTTCAAATTTCATCTTAGGCAACCATTATGAGAGAAAAAGGAAGCAAAGGCTATATAATTTTTGAAATATGCAATCTTGTAGAAATACAATATTATCTATAAAAAGGCTATGTGAGTTATATAATATCCAAGACTAGGCTTTTGATGTGTAACTGAATGAAAACAATGTTCTGATAACATCAGCAAGAATATTGGTAATTTATTTGTTCATTATGCATGAGACACCTTCATTTCATACATGTTCTGCATTGGTTGAAGATAGCATGTATCTCAATAGTGAAAAAATGTTAATTCCTTTATTTTCATGCTCACCAAGCATATATTAAATTCCAAGAAGGTTTGGGAATTTTCTTCTTAAATACATTATATAAATGTATTTTCAAAATTTAAAAATCAATCACAAAGATAAAAATATGTTTCATTCCTTAAATTCATGCTTTTAATAGCATAACTTTTTAATTCCAATTTTCTCAATTTAAGGTTCTAATTGCAAAACAATTTCAAACTGTTTTCATGTTCCTCTTTGTAAATAGGCAGAAATGTTTCCATTACTTTTTAAATTAAAAAAAAACTAAGATTTTTTTTAAGTAACTACAAAATAAACTGAATTTTCTGACAACATATTTCTGCACATCATCTGCAAGACAGTCTGTTCTTACTACATCAAAATTGTTCAGAAAGGACCAAGCATTTTGCCATGAAACAGTATCTCCTTGCAAGCAATCATGATATTGTACTATCCTTCTCATTTTATGAATTATCTAAATATAAAGCTCTTTAAAATATAAAATAATGTACTTGCAAGTGTCTACTGAAGGAAGGCTAGGATTGAAAATTAAAAGGTATTCCAGGTTATGTGTAATGAGAGAGCTATAGGTAGCTTGTGCCACTTTATGCTAGTCATATACTAGCCAAGATTTTCCAAACTGGAACAGCAGGGGAGCTACCAATTAGAACTAAGGAGTCTTTCTATTGATTCCAAAGGGAGCAGGCCTGATTCCACTGAAATGTACGGAGCAGAAGTGAGCTTTCAGGAAGTTTTTACTTGCTCGTACTATGTATGGCTTTCACCAGTTGTAACAGTTTCACACTTGAGCACTGTGATTACTAACATTTCAAACAAAACAAAACAAAAACAAAAAATGATAGACAGAACCACAAAATATCAAGAGCAAGATACATCATTCTTTGCACAGCATGTAGCACTCAGTGTATATTATTACTTGTAGCCAAAGCAAAATTTGTAAATTTACCACTCAGATAATTTTCTTTATTAGAATACAATTTTAAAATTAAAATGCAAATAAGATAAACATATATTCTGAAAAGCAAATACAACCAGGACACAAGAGGCCCCCAGACTCCTCCCTCCAACCTTTCTAGTATTTGGGCACTTGAAAAATAAGAAATAGAGGTAAAATACCTGGCATCATGATCATTAAAGGCCAAATCCTGGTTCCGCTGAAATCAATGACTTCAACCACTAACTTCAACAGAACAAGAATTTAGCCTGAAACTATGTGTTTGCGTGTGTGTGCATTGACATCAATATTTATTCTGTGAATGCATGTGTGTGTTCATATACTCATTCAATTCCAAGGGATCTTTGTTTACTCAAAATTCCCATGGACATTCATGGGGGTTTGGTGTCTGCAAGGAATGTGGGATTAGACCAACATGCACCTTAGAAATCTCACAGTAAAAGCAATTGATGTCAAAGGATTCCTAGCAATACTGAAGACTTTGTTCACATCCTATTTCAGTTTTCTAACCAGCAGACTTTTTCTTTTTAAATAAATATATTAATGGTTGTTATTAGTTAATAGATATTATTTCCGTTATTTATTGTTCTATTAATTTTTGTCAACTAGGTAAATATGGATTCGTAAATGATTTAGCAGCAATATGTAACAAATCACTGGAAAAAGTTCCTAAAGGGAAAATACATTTTTGTTTAAATAAATAATTATGCAAAATAGAATCTGATTTTATATTTTTTAAAAATTAAGTTTTCATATTCTGTTACCTCCTAATCCAGGTCTAAGACGATTATCATAACCATCCAGAAGTCTGTCTAGTATTCTTGTAAAGATGGTGATGTTATTCTTAGCTTCATCTTCTAGGGAGTCAGCCAGCACTAATCTAAATGGATATTTTACATTTTTACAAACTAATATATATGTTTACATTCATTCAATATGCAACTAATGTTATTATCTAACTTAGAATTTATCGGTTGTTGTCCTTTAATCATCTGCATTATCCTAATCGAGGGGTCAGCAACCCAAAAGATAAGAGTCATTTTTTAAAATTCCTCCAGTAACCAAGTGTTTTGAGATCCACAATGGGTGTAGCCTCTTCGTGAGGGGAGCTGGGCCACAGCATCTGCCACAGGATCCTCTGGCAGACCAGGCGTGGGAGCGCCCAGAACCAAGAGCAGGCACCCTGCAGGGTCTTCCAGTGGCGAAGGGGGGAGCCCAGAACTTGTCATGGGATGCCCTCAGGGTTGTCCAGTGGCAGAGGGCGCAGAGTCTAGAGCCACAGAAGGGCAGCCAAAGAGCTGCGTGCGACTCCAGAGCCGCAGGTTGCAGACCCCTGTAACCTAATCATCCCACCTTTCCCTTATAAAAATGCAAATCCAGGAATACTCTGCAACATGAAAAATATGTTATGTAGCATAAATGTGTCCACTAATTATATATTAAACAATTGTTTGGAAACATATGATTCTAAAACTACAACTTTAAATTCTCAAGTACTTCATTTACTAACAGTCTTTATTTTCAGCCCATATTAAAATATAGTAAATATTGTTTCCAAAGAGCACAATTAAAAATATGGCTGCTCAAGTCCACAACCATAAAAAATATCATGTGCTTCCACAGGTCTTTACTCATGTACTGGAATCTTGAGATCCAAAACAAAACTGTCTCCTTGGAGCTGCTGGCCTACTCCCTCAGCCCCCTGAATACACGATCTCTTGAACAGATACTTTGGCTGTGCCTCCACCCAATGGCCATCTAACGTACATGAGCAGAACTACTGACATGAGGGAAAACTCCACTTGATCGTGCTCAGGCAGTCCTCTGATGTCAGTACATAGTGGGTGGGCACAATGAGGCTGAAGCAGCAAGAAAGCTAGGCAAGAGCTGTGAACAGCCTAAGAGCTGCAGTGGCTTTAAAATTGTACTTAGAAGCAATTCTTGCCTTTCATAAGACAAGAGTCTTTCCCCATGTTTCACCAGATCCAGCCACATCTTGTAAAAGGTGGGATGAAACCATGAATTAACCTCTCAAAGAGAGTCTGCAGATCATCTAAATGTGTCAAACTTCCTAGGCTGAGAAAGACACCTAATTGTCTATTGAGCGTCTCTTCTGGGAAAACAGCAATAAATCCAATGACATAAAATTCTGCTGTCCAGCCAAGAATGGTGCTGAATAAATCTCTTGGGTGTGGAAACCAAAACCATGGCTTTGTATACCTTTAGTCCTTTCTCCCATATAGAGCCTTCGTATTGAAACGTTCTTGTTTGGCCAAACCGTAAGCATCATTTATGTGAAAGAAATGATATCTGAACACCATCTTTATTTAAAACCAGGGTAAAGCATTGGGAGAGTAAAACAGCATAAGTTAAATGCATTACCCATTTATACTAGTTTTCAAAAATCTGCAGGTATTATTATCTTACAGATTTTTTAATTTTGTGTGTGTATCTTCTGTAACTGCATTGTTGATCAAGGTATTTTGATTGAACAATTGATACTATGTAAAATGAACACATTTTCTCTGTTCTAAAGCAATCATTAGGTGACATTTAAATTTACAAGAAAACTTAAAAATTTAACAAAGACAGTATTTTCATTTTACCCTCCAATTCAACATCATGGAGGAAGTATTTAAATGTAAATTATTGCAGACTTGTGGGTTGCAAGGTATTACCCTTAGAATGAAGCATAATCAATTAATTTACAAATCAAACACCAAAATGTTACATGTAAATTTCCACAGAGTTTTTAATCTTATTTAAAATTATAGCTGTTCTGTCTTCTTGTCCCATATCTGCCATTTTATATTAATCTTTTAAAGAGAGAATAATTTTAAAGTCATGGTGTGATTGAAAATTCTAGTTTAGATAGTTATAACATTTTAGGATGTGATCCTACAACACTTATTCTCATGAAAGAACCTTAATTAAGCAAATTTTCTCATTAATATTGATGGGATTACTCCAATGAGTAAGGATTTCAAGATTGGGCTGATTGTGATTTAACTAATACTGCACCATGTTTGGGAGCAAAGACAAACATCATATTTTTAAAAATTATTTAATTCTGGTCACTGAGAGCCACCCAGTAATTGTACCAGACAAAAATAAATGCAGGAATTTTCAGCCGTGAGAGACCACTATACTTTTGAAAATCATAATTCCCAGAAAACTTATTGCAGTCACAACTGAAGAAAGTAAAATGAAGTTACAAATTACAATTAATTGCATGTTTAGGAAGTGTAGGCAACACTAAACTAATGACATTTAAAATTACTTTCTGGTATGTTGTCATTTTAGAAATGGAGATCTCTAAACAACAATATGAAAAATTGATTGATCAACCAGGCTGTTGTTTTATTTTATGAGACTGGGAAGCTGTATGCTACCTCCACCTAGAGGTTTGAAGTTTAAATATCATTCTGGGGTCTGTTGTGTTGACAAAAAAAGACAAGTCCATGCTGAAAAATGCCAACATTATTTTAGAAATTGTAGTTTGCTCTGTGACTTCACAACAGCCTATTACTTTGCCTGCTCCATTGTTCTATGTGATTAGCTTATGTTGTAAATTGGAAATGACACACTGAGTCCAATACATCTCTTGCAGCTCAGAATGCAAGAAAGAAAATATTTAAGAGTGTATTTTTCTTTGAAATGGTAGAATTAAAAATGTCAAGTCACGCTTGTAGCAAATTGTTACAGACAAGTCATTAACTTTACATTGTCCCCAGAACTCCTTCTGTCACTGCACCAGCTCTAGAAATCACTATTGTATTTAAACAACTAACCAAGACTTTTTAATGAAATTTTACCCCATACCAGCTTTTATCACCCCCTGCAGGAACTGACTACGAGCAAATCAAAACACAATGTGATTTCTGTTGAACAGCAGCAGTAAAAAACATTATGTGCTCACCTTGTTGGCACCCACGCCAATAAAACGAGAAGAACCAACGGCATCTTGTAGAGTGACAGCCTCCTCTTCATAGCTGCTCTTTGCGAAATCTAACCATGCAAGAAATATACAAACCCACTAGAGTCTCCACCAAGCAACTTAACCAAAGGAAAAATACATGTCACTTCAGTGGAGATGAGAAACCATTGGATTTCTGCAGCACTTTTCCCTACTAGCAACTTATAGCTCCATCTTTTTCAAGGATCCTGCTCTATACAAGCATGTAATGTATAATCAAAAGTGTCATGTGAGCAAATGGATCGGATGCTTTTTTTTTTTTCAGTAATACGAAAGCCTCGAGAAGACCAAACAAACAATCAGTTCTTAATGATTCATCGTTTCACTACCATGCTCCGCCATCCTCACCCCCCCCCCAATCATCATCATCATCATCATCATCATCATGCCCGTTTGCAGAGGCTCCATGGCATGCATGCATGCCTGTGAACTAACCGGTGCAGCAGCTGCCGAAGGCTGACCGTGCTGGACAGCTGTTAAAATAAATATCACAATGGCCACAGCCTCACACCGAAAAGAGGCAACCACGGTGCAGGACAAAGTTGCAAAATACAAGGATCTTAGTCAATGCAATGTCGTGTGCTTATCTTGCCTCAGGTTAAGGGGGGGGCACAGACAAAGCCGCCCCCCTCCCCGCTCACACACTCACACTTTCCGGGGGTGGGGGCATGCCCGGCAGCGCGAGGAAGAGGGAAGCTCTGGGGTCCCTACCTGGGAGCAGCAGGAGGCGCTCCGAGATGCAGCACTGCCTGGGGGTGGGCGAGGCGGAGTCCCCCCGCGCGCTGGTCCCCGGAGAGAAGGATGCTGAAGAGGGGGAAACTTGGAGCCGAGCAGCCCACACTGCAGCGGCGCCGCGAGGAGCAGCAGCTCCGGAGTGCACTGTGCGCGAGGCGGAACCGCTTTCCAGCAGCGGGAGGCTAGCAAGGCGGAGGGGGGCAGGAGGAGAAAGCCGTGCGCGCGCGCGCAAGCAGCTGGCGCTCGTCTCCTGAGTCCTCCCCCGCGCGCCCGGCTCCGAGGGAGGGGCGGCTGAATGGCAGAGCCTGCCGCCGTGGGAGCCTAGCCGGAGTGCTGCCGCAGCCGGGGCTCCCGTGCGCTCCCCACAGCCTGTCAGCCCGCCCCGTGGTGCCCCTCTCCCCCAGCGCAGGCAAAGCCCTGCAGCGCCTGGCACGCCACCCAGCGCGGGACACGTCCGAGCAGTGGCAGGGAGCGGCCTGGAGCAAAGCCCAGCTCCATCACAGGCCTCACGGCCAGCTGTGCCCCCCACAGCTCCTAGCGAGCGTCCCTTGCAGCTGCTCTCCACCGGGCATCCCTCCCCCTGCTCTGTCCAGACAAGCTACCGCAGTCGTCCCTGCTACCAGCTCGCCCCCAGCCCAACGTGTTCAAAGAAGTTTGCACTGAAAGAGATTGGGGGGAGCGCGCTCAAACATTACTTGTCTGGCCGCTGCACCAGCCCAGCAGAGGGGCTAAGGCAAAAGACAGCGGGGAGGCGGGGGAGGCTGTTTCCTTATTTAGCCTTTCACTTGTCAGCTCCATGTGCAGTGAAGAGCGTTATGCAGCGTTCAACTTCAGCCCCTGCCAGCCCTCTGGGGTTGTGTTTGGTCTCCCTCCTTGGTAGTCTCTGTTTTGTCTCAGGTGATGTAAGACAAGCAGGGTGATTGCACGAAAATGGTAACTCCTGCTGCTGCGTCTCATTTGTAATGAAGCATTCAGACAAGGTCTAGAGGAAAAGAGACAGAGCTGCTTATTAGTGTGTTCAGAGTGTAACCCCTCAGAAAATACAAAGAGAAGAGATGCGTGCTTAATTTCTTCACCACTGATGAATCATGAACTAGGATGATATGAGCAAATTAAACATAGACAGGACAAACGTCCTCTCATGACAGTGCATGGATAAAAGTGAGTGCATAAATGTAGTTAGATATTGATAGGCCACAAAAAATAGCTTGCCTATGCAAGAATAAGTAGGAAAGAATGAGATCCCTTAAATGCTAAATATTGGCAGTGGCCTCTTAGCCACTACTTTCAAAGTAAACATGTAATGTGCTGTAACCTATACAAACAATTACTGCGAGCTTTTGTTTTGTCTCAGCTATATAATTCCCACCATGGGTCTGATCCTATATCATTAATATTCTCTTCCCCACTTGCTCATTGGCACAATCTAATTGAAATTCAGAGAGATGAAAAGTCTGTCAGTTCAGGATTCAGGCAGCTGAGGAAACAAACCTCACCTTTCTACCCAGCTTACATACTTGCTGTTGCACTCCCTTTTATTTGTTGCCTTCCTTCTACTATACACTTTCTTTGATATTGACAGGAGTGCTGTTATTGTTTCAATTTATTATTTTAGATTTAAGTGAGTAGACCATACTTTTTGATAATTGAAGAACTAAATTTATTTTCAGCCTAGCCTTATTTTCATTCTTAAGAAAACAAAAATATGAGGAAGAGCTAAATAGCACCAGGCCCAGCATTTGTGCTTTTTTTTTTTTTTTTTTTTTTTTTGGCTTATCTCACCTACCTCAAGTTGTTTTCTCAGCCTGGGCATCAAGCTGTTAAGACAAGACTCAGATACTTTCAGCTGTATCCCAACATCTCTGCTCTAGCTGTTTATTTCCTTTTACAGGAATTATTTCTCCCCCAGTTTCATATTCATTCCTAGTTTCCTAAATGAAAGGTCTAATTTTATGTAAAATTTAGGTAAAGTTTGTAAAGAAAAAAAATCATTGAATTTTTGATGAACCATAGAACTAGGTGAAAAAAAATCATTTTTTTCTACCAAAATAAGAGGACTTTTTCCAATCAACTCTTCTTAGTGCTTCAAATGTATTTTCAGTTTTTTAAACCTTTTCCCAGTGTGGAAAAAGGTAGTGACTAGTTATTGTTCCAGACTATTCCTATAAGCCTGATACAGAGATCAAAAAAAGTAAGAGTGACTTTGATGGTATTTCTTAAGCTATAAGGGTACTTCTAGCACAGAATAGTTAACAGTTAATTGGTAGAGGAAAATAACTTGCTTGCAAATGCCAGTCTAGACACAGCACAAACATTTGTTCCAGGACATATAAATTTGTAGTGGTGCCACAATGGTAAACTGCGTATTGAGCAGGTAGAATAATAGAAAGATCAAGCCATTAGTGGCTCTTGACCTTATGTCTCTTCCTATCATACCCTGGCACTGTTACCATCACCTGTACATCGCTTTGCCTATTTTTCCTCTCTCATGTACTTGTTTGTTTTTCATATTATTGCTGGTTTTCTTTTTATGTGGTTTTTTGTTTGTTGATGTTTTACATAGGTTATAACCATTTTCTTTGTTGTTTGTTGCTCCCAAGTGGTGGACCCTTCACTTTATTTCTCCCCAGTGATTCCTTTTCTTCTGCTGACTTCATGTTGCTCTGTTTGGCAGATTTCTGACCACCACTGCTTCCACTCAGTTGTCAGGGTGCTAAAGGCTTAATTGTCCAAACTAGGCCCCAGGATCAAGTCAAGGCCTAAAACAAGCAAAACCACAACTGTTGATTTGGCAACCAAAACCTGACATGTATGCAAGCTCTTGAACCGGATGCAGCCAGCTGGCCATGGAAAAGGGGAAGACTAAAAGGTCCCTAACACTCCAAGTAGCTAACTGCATGAATCAGCAGATACCACGCCACTGCGGTTTTGAGCAATAAAAGGAGGCCTTATGGGGGGGGCAAGTCAGAGTCATTCTAGTTAGCACTAGAGAAGGCCCAAGGGACTGATCACCTCAAAGGCACTCCCCGCCAGCTCTCCGTAGGATGCGGACAACAGGACCAGACATAAAGCACTGAGGCCTAGCCAGCTGAGGGAAGGCTCGGATTAGCAACCCAACATGAGTTTCAACAAAGGAAAGGTAACTAAAGTAGAAGCGCAGAGTAGCACCCGACCCTCAAGCACAGCAACACAAAATTTAAGGTTTTGCCTGGCTTTATGCTGAGACTTTCAGGTAATGAACAATAGCAGCACCAATCTTGGGTTTGGGGCTGAAGTAGGAATTGGGGTAGGTGTAGGGTTTACGTTGGGTATAGTTTTGTTAGTACTTTTGCCTGTTTGTTTTGTGTTTGTTAGTGATAAGAAGGATAAAAGATGCAGAGTTGTGTTGGAGACTGTGCAAGGAAACAGTAACCAGTGACCAAATCTGAGACTTAGCCTGTGGGCAGCTGCCCCAAGGCCCACAAGGGTTTTGAAAGCAACGGTGCGCAGGTGAACCCCGTGACCCAACGGGTGTGAATGAGATCCCTATACGATAGTACAAAGGGTCCCGTGCAGTTGTGTCTTACATATTGGCTTGTGTTCTTGATTGTTTTGGTTTGTGTGTATTGGGCTTTGTTATATTCTCTATATCATGTGCTTAAAGCCATAATTGATGAAAAATCCTGAATCTGTATGCAATAAGTGGTATTGTAGTTTAGAGTGGGTGTTTATTGTTCTACTAATCACTGCCTTAATCTGGTAATCTGTGTAACCTGTATTCAGTAATCATAAATAAAAGTCACATACATAGTGTGTAAACAAAAATTAATTGCTAGTGGTGGTCTTTGCCTGGGGGCTTCGGGAGCTTTCCCAGAATCCACATCTAAGGAACTGTGTATTTTGTGGGCACCTTTCCCCCATTAAGGGATAAAGCCTGACGAGTTTCAGTTGAGATAAGCCAAAAAGACACAGGAAAGACAAAAATGCTTGGGGTATTAGGATATTCTATTAGTCTTCTTCCATAGTCATCTGGGTGAGGGCCTGCCCTGGGATCAGGAAGGAAGACTTCAAGGAGAGACTCATTGCTTTACTCATACCTGTAGAAGTGAGTTTACAGTTGAGGACAAGGCAAATGCTTTCCATGTTGCTGTTCCTCATCTTTGCCCTTTGCATCCTCAGATTAGTTTTACGGGAAACAATGCTTTTTTATAGACCCATGCAATACAATATGTTTCAGTCAGGCTGATGAATTAATTTTATCTTTACTCCATCTGAATTTAAATATAATTTGGTAATCTGGTTCTCCCAGTATTCTGATCTCTTCTGGTTCAAGATACGGTACAATGACCAGTTCTGTGAGGAACGACAGTCATAGCCAAGAATAAGAAAATGTACTGAACTGGAAATGTTGTAGTCATAGTTCATTAAGTGGAAATGCAGGTTTGGGTGCATTATTTATTTAATCATTTGTTGGTTTTTTTAACCAAATTACTATACCTTTTTTATTCCTGTGAAATAGTACCCTTCTTCACAAAAATAGTTTTATTAACCTCAATAGAGCAATTTGTGGCATGAAACCAGGGTATCAGAATCTGGCCCTAAATGATTTTGCAGAAAAAAGTACTGACGTCTGTTGAAAGCAATATAAAGATTTCTTAAGGTGAATATTCCAATGACTCATTTATGAGCAAAGAAACTAATCAGTTTATCTTGGGAAGAAAATCATGGAGTTGTTCACAAACAAAAGTATTTGGCAATTTATTCTTGTGTGGATAGTATGGGTCTCTGAAGACAGAAGTGAAATAAAGACTTCACAGTTATGCACTTTCCTTCCCTGTCTTCCTCATTTAATCAGAACTTTTAAAACTGGATTCTCCTCTAAGATCTACATGTGGGTTGCATCAAGAAGTGGGACAACAAACACTTGTGAAAACTGTGCAATTTGTTAATAGATTCTGTAGAATGTACTACAGTTCTATAAGATTTATTACAGTCCCACCATTTACTATTATATTCTTTAATACTTTCCATACAGGATGCTGCTTAGCCTGTATCATGCTTTGGTGTTAACCTCATCCCTGCCCAAATCACTGACCTCCCACTTGCAGGGATTTACATCATTTCTCTAGTTAAGGTTTACCACCTTAAAGTGCACTGCAGAGTAACTGAATTCAATTAAACAGTTCTTAAATGTTAATATCAAAAGTTCCATGCTCTCTTTCATACAAATAACAACCTTATGTACTGACATGGCTCCCAATTCTGAAGTATCTGAGCACCTCACAGACTAATGTATGTTTCCTCACCACTCTCCTGTGGCTAGGAAAGTAGTATTATCCTCAATTTACTGCTGAAGAACACACAGAGATTCCTAGCCTGATCTTATGCATGTATGAAAGTCGGTGGTAAAAACTACCATTCACTTTAATGATGTAGGATCAGTCCTTAAGTGACTTGCCTGAAGTCACACAAGGAGGTATGGCAGAGAAGGGAACTGAGCACATTGGACATCCCTTAAATCCCAAACAAATGAATACCCTAATCACCCGACTAATCTTCCCAAACTCCCCCTGACCTAACCTCATACTTTGTCTGCAGTATTAGGATTCTGTCTTTTTCTCCAAACAAACAGGGCTGTATAGTATGAACTAATGGAGAATCTCTTAGCTGTCAGTAGAAATGAGGCTTATATAATCTTTTTAGACTAATCTAGCTTCTCCAGGCAAGACAGCTATAAAACAATGAACACTTCATCCAGTAGAGGGCAACACAACACACACTAGTAACCAGCCAGTCCATCCAAACTAAGATGATCATCACACATGCTTATGACTTCCATTCAGGAAAACTAAGGACTGCTTCTGTAATGGACAAGTGGGAATACGTGGCTTTTCTCCATCTACATATTTATTTATATTTAACACCTTTATAGAGTATGTAGAGAGGAAGGCAGTTAGTCAACTCACACAAAGCATGTTTAAAGTAGAATGCTAAGAGATGCTAGACCTTTATCCTGGGTAAACATTGCAGAAAACAGAAAGTAAGAACATGTTCTAACTTTTAGAACTAAATTATTTCCAAATGCAGTACTTTAGCTTCAGTGGTTTAACAATCTCTGTACCCAGAGGAAAGTTTTTGCTGTTTCAAAGATGTTCACCAATTTTGGATTCTCAAATTCAATTCTCCAGTGTAGGATAGTTATGACCTCATTATCAGAGGTACTGACACTCAGACTCTAAGGTCAGAAGGGACCAACATGATCATCTTGTCTGATCTCCTGAACAATGCAGATCACAGAACCTCACCTACCTCCTCCTGCAATAAACCTATAACCTATAACTAAGTTATTGAAGTCCTCAAATATGATTTAAAGACTTCAAGATAAAGAGAATCCACCAGCAATTCAGTCATGCCCCATGCTGCAAAGGAAGGCAAAAAAAAAACCCTCAGATCTTTTGACAATCTGCCCTGGGGGGCAATTCCTTCCTGAGCCCAATATGGGGATCGGTTAGACCTTGAGCATGTGGACAAGACTCATCACTCAGACACAAGAAAAAATACTCTGTAGTAACTCAGAACCCACCCCATCAATCATCCCTTCAGCATATCTACCACCAGAAGCCAAGGATCAGTCCACTGTTGAATGAGGCTATCCCATTATACTATCCCCTCCATGAATTTATCAAGCTCAGTTTTGAAACCAGCTAGATCTTTTGCCCCCAGTGCTCCCTTTGGAAAGGCTATTCCAGAACTTCACTCCTCTGATGGATAGAAATCTGCATCTAATTTCAAGTCTAAACTTCCTGATGGCCAGTTCATATCCATTAGTTCTTGTGTCCACATTGGGGTTGAACTTAAATAATTCCTCTCCCATCCTGGTATTTATCCCTCTGACATATCTATACAGAGTAGTCATATCTCCCCTGAACCTTATTTTGGTTAGGCTAAATAATCCAAGTTCATCGAGTCTCCTTTCATAAGGCAGGTTTTCTCTTCCTCACTTCATCCTAGTAGCCCTTCTCTGCACCTGTTCCAGCCTGAATTCATTTTTCTTAAATAGAATTGCACACAATATTCCAGATGAGGTCTCAATAACTTCTTGCATAACGTACTAACATTTCCCTATATCTACTGGAGATTCCTCACCTGATGCATCCAAGGACTGCATTAGCTTTTTTCACAGCCACATCACACTGGTGGCTCGTAGTCATCCTGTGATCAACCAATACTCCCTACTCCAGTTCCTTCTCCTCCTCTGTCACTTTCAACTGATGCATCCCCAGCTTATAGGAAAAGTTCTTATTTTTAGTCCCTACATAAATGAGCTTGCACTTTCCATTATTAAATTTCATCCTATTTCTATTACTCCAGTTTACAAGATCATCCAGATTTTTCTGTAGGATACCATGATCCTTCTGTATTGGAAACACCTCCCAACTTGGTGTGATCTGCAAACTTTATTAGCACACTCCCACTTTTTGTGCCAAGGTCAGTAATAAAAAGATTAAATAAGAGTTGTCCCAGAACTGATGCCTGAGGAATGCCTCTAGTAACCTCCCTCTAGTCTGACAGTTCACCTTTCAGTATGACTCTTTGTAGTCCCCCCTTTAATCAATTTATTTATTGCACTAGCTTTCATGGGAAAAAAAATCTCACTTTGTCAGACACTTCAAGAATCTGACAAAGTGGAAATTTCTCCCACAAAAGCTCATGCAATACATAAATTTGTTAGTCTTTGAAAGGTGGATAAGAAACTGGCTAAAGGGGTAGCCACGTTACTTTAGTTCAGCAAAACAAAAAAAAAAGGAGTTCTGTGGCACTTTTAATTTTTATAATAATCCCCATCTCTTCCAATTAAAGTAATAATTCCCCTTGATATCCAGCAGTTCTAAAAATCAGGCTCACAACATTAAGATAGACATTTATTCAGAAGGATACTTGTTTCTTTGAAATATAAACACATACTTAGTCCTGACTATGGAGTGAATCTTAGAGAAGAATTCTAGATTTAGGTCTACCTGTGCTCTGTCCCTGTTCAGGAATATAAGGCTACGTTACACTTGGCCAAATAAGTCAACTTAGCATGTCTACACTCAAAAATTAAGTCGACTTAAAGGGGACCCTGCCAAATCAACTTAGAGCATCCACACTGTAAGCCTAAGTCGACTTCTAGGGGTTAGGTGGACCTGGGACTGGTCCACGATGGCAGGGGAGGCACCCCTTGGCAAGTGCCAGGAGGCTCAGCATTTGCCCCATTGTACCTGGGTACAATGGAGGCTGAGCAGGACACGGACACTGGCAGGGCATAGAAGCAGGGTGGGCAGGGCTCTGTCCTGCCCTGTGGGGGGGGCATGCCAGGCTCTGCCTGTGCCAGCCACCCTGGCAGGGAGGGCAGTGGGGGAACCCTGAAGCCCTTTAAATTGACTTAAAGTTGATTTAGGGCTAATCTGCATCTACACTGGCTAAGTCGACTTAATAAAGAAGATTTAGCCAGTAAAGTCGACTTTATACTAGGTTTTATAAAGTCAACTTTTAATTTTCCTTAAGTCGACTTATGCTGCTGCTTAAATCGACTTAAGGAAAATGTAGTGTAGACGCAGATTAAATTAAGTTGACTTAAGCAAACTTAAGTCGATTTAATTTGTAAGTGTAGATGCACCCTAAGAGAGGGACAGGAAAAATAAGGTTCTGCTGCTTTGTGCTGCCCTGACAAGGTGACCAGACACAAGGGAAGGCTTTGCCTTCAGGGAACGCAAGGAGTACTTAGGGCCACCAGCGTTAGCCTCTGCGAAAGGCCCACTGCCACTGAGGACAGTACATCCCACACCTTCCCCAAGGATGTCCACTGCATGCCAAGTTGCTCTGGAGATACTGTGCATGCTTAAGCCCCAATACCTCAGAGAGCTCCTCCGAGAGTGTACCACTCCCTTCATCACCACTCAAAAAACGGAGAAATTTAAATGAATCCTTTCACTTACGTAGAGTATCCAACTCGCACAGAGATGGGTTTTCAGTAAAGAAGAAAGTTCATTTATTCCATAGGAAGTTTGAATCGTCCACACACACAAAAAAAAAATCGAATTTTCTTTTTCAATTTTAGGCTCTAATTTTTTGGTTATTCAACAAAAAATGGACAATTTGCAGAAAGACAAATTTGTGAAGCACTGACAGAAAACTTTCAGCCAGTCCTACTTTCCAGTTCTATGCCACTTAACACACACAATCTGAGTTCCACTCGCATCATGAGACATATTTGTTCTTTCTAGATTCAAGCAAATGCTTGCAGAAAGTGTTGTTTTGACTGCTAAACACTGTGCCCCTTACTTACTATTCTTGAACCTGGATTTTCACAGAAGTAATGAACTGAAGTGTGTTAGTGCTGTAAGAACATGGTCACAACAAAAAATGCAAAAGATGGAGTATTCACCATGGAGTATTCTGGCCGAGATTTACCAAAAATGTCACTGAAAAGACAAAAATTACATAGCTCATGTGCTACCCTATGTCACATCAAGTCTATACACAATAAAGGAAGTGTTGGGTATTGAATAATTTTATGACATGTTCCATACTTGTCAAAATAAAAATAAGACAACTATTTTTTGGCTGCCATAGTCCCTTTTGTTTACATTTTGTAAATTCACTGACCACATCATCACATTCTGGAGTACAATCTCAACTAATGAGGCATTGTGTCCCCACCTGCTCTGTAACCTTGGGTGCCTCACAGCACTTTGCTGTTGTAGATCCCAACCTCAGTTGCTCACAACCAACCTATAAGCATGCAGGACATACCCTGAATTTCTGTGTATTAGACAGCTCTGATTCAGCAGCTGTGACCCCAGCAGCTTGTCTATAGATCTACAGTCTCAATCTGGCTTCTACCAGCCTTGGTCTCTACTTGCAGAGTGACACCAACATTCTCCCAGTCCCAGATTTTCTCAGAACAGTGTGCTCTTTAGTGACCAGCTCTTTCCTCAACAGCTGAGAGAAATAATATGGTTTGTTTGCCTAACACACAAAATCTCATTGCCCATTAATTTAACTGGAGGTGAATACACCCTTCTCTTCAAACACTGCACTGAGTTAGCTTATGGTAAAACTAAAGGAATGTATTAACAAAATATACATAGGATTAAGTGAGTTCAAGCATTTGTAATGAAGATATAGTTACAAGTAAAACAGAACAAAAATGCTGCTTGAGCAGGAGTGAAATCAGGAAGGCCTAATCACAACTGGAGTTGCAGCTAGCAAGGGATGTAAAGGATAACAAGGGTTGATAGCAACAAGAAGGTCAGGAAAAATTTTGGCCCCTTACAGAATGGGGGAGGCAACCAGTGACAACTAATGCTTTTTTTTTTTTTTTTGGCCTGTCTTCACAGACAAGGTCAGCTCCTAGACTCCTTCTCTATGCAGCACAGAATGGGGAAGAGGTGAAAAAAACAGGTTCTCAGCAGCAAAAGAATAGGTTCAGGACTATTTATAAAAGCTGAACATGAATAAGTCCACGGGGTCAGATGCAATGCATCCAAGGTTGCTGAGGATGTTGGTTGATGTGATTGCAGAGCCATTGGCTCATTATCTTTGAAAACTCCTCATGACCAGGGGAGGTCCCAGATGATTGGAAAAAGGCTAACATAGTGCCATCTTCAAAACAGAGAAGGATGATCCAGAGCACCTTCTTCTCCAGGCCGTAGCCCAGGGACCCTATGCGTCTCCACCTCCCTCCAGTCCTCTTTGCAGCAGTCACTTTCCTGGGCCACTTTCCCAGCAGCCCCCAGTCACACGCAGTTGATCATCACTCTTGAGCCCAACCACCATCTGCTTCTGGCCTCCTGGCCCCCAGACTGCTGCTCCCACCACTGCTGCCATCTGCTCAGTTCAGGAGCCCTGGCTCGACTTGGCTCCTTCTGCAGCCTGCACTCAGAGCTCTCCAGGGTGCTAGCTTGTGCAGCCAGCTAACCAGAGAGAATACCTTCTCCCTTTGGCTCCTCCAGCAGACTGACGTCTGTGGCCTGCTCCCTGCATTTTTATACTAGTTGCTTGCCCCTGATTGGCTGCTGCAGCCAGGCCCCTTTTAAACGCTTTCTAGGCCATAGTGGAGCCAGTGCACCATTACAGTCTCTCATAGTATTCTTGCCAGCAAATTGAAGTATAGGTTGAAGGAATGGACTATATGGTGGATAGAAAGCTGGCTAGATCATCAGGCTCAACAGGTAGTAGTCAATGGTTCAATGTCTAGTAGGCAGCCAGTAAGAAGCAGAGTGCCACACAGGTCATAGGCTATGTCTATACTGGCAATTTAGGTCAACTTAAGTTGACCTAAATTACTTCCCATGCACACTGGGCTTTCATTAAGTTGACTTAAGAAATTCCTTAAGTTGACTTAATGAAAGCTTAAGTCAACCTAGTAAGAACCGCTGGTTAGGTCAACCTAACCCTTAAGTCAACTCCTTAGGTCGACTTAAGCACAGTGTGGACATGGATTAACCCTTAAGTCGACTTTATTAAGTCGACTTAAGGGCAGTTAGGTTGACTTACTAAGCCCCATTCAGAGTAACCACTTCGTCAAGTCGACTTAATAAGGTCGACCTAACTTTTTCTAGTGTAGACATAGCCATAGACTCTAAGGTCAGAAGGGACCAATATGATCATCTAGTCTGACTTCCTGCACAATGCAGGCCACAAAACCTTACCCACCCACTCCTGTAATGAACCTCTAACCTATGACTGAGTTATTAAACTCTTCAAATCATGATTTAAATACTTCAAAATACAGAGAATCAAACAGCAAGTGAGCCATGCCCAATGTTACAGAGGAAGGCAAAAAAACTCCAGCGCCCAAGTCATTCCTAGGGTCAGTTTTACATCTTCAATAATGATATGGAGGAGAGAATAGATTGCATCCTCAGCAAGTGTGCAGGTGACACTAAGATTGGGGGAGTAATAGATACACTTGAGGATAGGGATAGGATACAGAGTGATAGACAAATTGAAGGAATGGGCCAAAATAAATCTGATGAGATTCAACAAGGACATGGGCATAGTCCTGCACTTGGAATGGAAGAATCCCATGCACTGCTACAGACTGGGGACTGACTGGCTAGGCAGCAGCTCTGCAGGAAAGGACCTGGGGATTACAGTGAACAAGAAGCTGCCTTTATTGCCAAGATGGCTAACGGCATATTAGGCTGCATTAGTAAGAGCACTGAGCAGATCAAGGGAAGTGATTATTTCCTTCTGTTGGACACTGGTGAAGCTACATTTGAATTACTGCGTCCAGTTTTGGGAACCACTCCCCCACCATAGAAAGGATGTGGACAAATTGAAGAGACTTCAGCAGAGGGAAATGAAAAATGGTTAGGAGGTTGGGGCACATGACTTATGAGAAGAAGCCGAGGGAAGTAGGCTTGTTTAGTCTGCAGAAGATAAGAATGAGGGGGAATTTGAGGATTCCAGGGAGGATGGAAGGGATCAGGAAGCAATGGTCTCAAGTTGTAGTTGGGGAGGTTTAGGTTGGACATTAGGAAAAGCTTTTTAGTAGGAGGGTGGTGAAGCACTGGAATGGGTTACCTAGGGAAGTGGTGGAATCTCTGTCGTTAGATGTTTTTAAGGCCTGGCTTGACAAAACCCTAGATGGGATGATCTAATTGTCCTGTTTTGAGCATGGAGTTGAACTTGGTGACTTCCTGAGCTCCCTTCCAACCCTAATATTCTACGATTCTCTGAAATATGCTTCTAGAAGTCCAAAAGAATCTACCAAGATCCAGGCTTTGTTTAAGATAGTTTCTCTCTACAACCATTTTTCCTCCAACCAAAGCTGACTTTCTCTCAGCCATGGCCTTCCACAAAAGGCAAGGTTCTTGCTTTCCTTTTTGCCTTAGGCGAAATATCCTTTCCTATGCAAGTTTCTCACCAATATCCAGTTCCAGAGACTTCACCCCTCCCCTGGTTGAAGAACTCATTTCTCAGCTTGTATGGACTCTGTTCCCTTGTGTCTGTCCAGTGATGCATGCCAAAAAGGAGTTCTGTACTTGCTTATATCTCACAAAGTTCAATGAACTTGTTTCAAGAGGCAGATGTTCTCAAGCTGTCCTTCCCTTCCTGTGGGCTTTCTACCCCCCGTTATGATTTTCATTGTTTCTGATTCCACCATGCTTAATTTACACAGGAGACAAGTAGATTAGTGTGATATTCCCTCCTATCTGGGCAATATAAATACAATATACATTTTAAATAAAATATTAATAAACTTCAATATATATTAAATAAGTATTCATAATTCCTCCAGCAGTGTTAATTCATATAGTTCACAATATTAATCAGTAGTGAGTGTGACATCAGCTTTCACATGCTTTTATAGCACAGTAATATTGTATATGTTCAGTCAGTTGTCATTTGAGGTTCAGCACCATCCTAAGAGACCGGTAAACAGATTCTTCTGTAAAGTCAAACCTAGACCAAGCCTCTTTGTTCTTCTTAGTGTAGACGCCATGCTGTCTTCTCCCCTACTTGTTAGTTTTAAGCTTGCCTTCCCCCCTTGTTAACATGATGAGCCTGTTTACTCCTTAAATATAAATTGAGGTGCACACACATTCCTTAATTTAGGATAGAGCTGCTTAACAACTTTTGCCTTGTCTGGGCTGTCTGGTTTTAAACATGTAATATCAGATGAGGGAATTCATAACTTCACATATAATGTTGCTTCATACATTTCACCATGATATTGTTGACCAGCAAGTTATTGGTTTTCAAATGATAACTCTCAAGGTATATCATACAATACAAAGATTGCTATAATAGTATGTAGAGTGTGAATACAGAGTGCTTTGGGTCGACTTAACAAAAGTCAACTTAAATTTTCTTAGTATATACATAGCCTAAGTCAACCTTATTCAGTCGACTTAATGCTTTAAGTCAACTTAAGGTCGATTTAGGCACTAATCCCCATCTACACTGGCTTTAAGTTGACTTAAGGCTTAAATTGACCTAAAACTAGGTGTTATTAAGTCAAATTAAGGAAAGCGTAAGTTGATTTAAGGAAGTGCTTAAGTCAACTTAGTAAAAGCCCAGTGTGGGCACACCCTAAGAGACCTCCATGCTTTATGAAATAGGATTGGTCTTCTCCAAATACCTTCTTGATCTTGAGCAAATCTGATACAATTTGAACAACCACCAGACAGCACAAAATGTAAAGAAATATACAAAACTAAAGCCACGCAGTTCCACTCATGCACTCAGAGACATGCTGGGCCAAATTCACTACTGGCACCAGTGACCTCCTTGAAGTCAATTGGGCTATACACATTTGCACTAGCAATTTGGCTTACTATATTATCCTTTATTAAAGTAACTTTTACAACATGGGCCTCTTTCTACATGAGAAAATGAAACACCATGAACATTTAGGAAAACAGTGGCAATATTTCTCATCATCACTCATCTGAGATCACTGCATAAGCCAGAGTCACAAAACATGAAAGAACAGCACTCAGCTGTTTTGCAGTATCTCATACCTATGTAGCAAGCATAAATGGTTACTGGAGATGATTTCATGATACTTGATATCCTCCAGTAAAGTAAAAAATGTGTGGATATAAATACAACCTATAATTTAAACATTCTAAATTTTGGAACTTCTCCAGCTACTTCTAGATTATTAGTATCTGCAAGTCATTCAATAGCGCAATGAAAAAGTAATTTCTCCATGATCTGCAGAAAAATCTTCTATTTATTCTATGGGCTTGCTCTCATAAGGTATTAGTGATCTCCATACAGATAACATACAAGTAAGATATATTTTGTAGATTTGCTAATATTGGTTTATGTGGGGGTAACAAGGAATTTTCAGTTGTTGAGCATCAAGTAATTCCATGCCCCAGAAAATTACTAAAAAATAATAGTCTAGAGTTACAAGAAATGGCAGGCCGAATCATAGGAATCAAGGGGCCCTCTAATGCAGTTCCCTGTACTCAAGGCAGGACAAAGTATTATCTATGACGGGTGTTTTCCTAACCTAGTCTTAAAAATCTCCAATGATGGAGATTTCAAAACCTCCCCAATCAATTTATTCCAGTGCTTAACTACCCTGGAGGTTAGGAAGCTTTTTCGACCATCCAGCCTAAATCACCCTTGCTGCAATTTAAGCCCATTGCTTTTTGTCCTGTCCTCAAAGATAAATGGGAACAATTCTTCTCCCTCCTCCTTGTAACAATCTTTTTTGTACTTGAAAAGTTATGTCTTCCCTCCAGTCTTCTCCGAACAAAACAAACACAGGTGTCTCTCAACACCAAGTCAGGGACATTTCTTTGCTATACTTTAAGGAACCTTTGAGAGACAAGCAAAATAGTCATAACTCTTACCTATGAGTATTTTATTATTAAAGAAATGGTGTGGGAGAAGAGGAACCCAAAGGAAAAAAAAAATAGACCTTGGTTGCAAGCTCTCTTTGTAGAGAGCTTTGACATAGATTACATGTTTAAGAGTGGGTGTGTCTTAGGAGATCAACATACTTTATTTCCAGAATTAGTAGTAACTCCTGTTTTAGTGTACCATAAAGATAATTTATAGATGGTAAATATTTTCATTGATGGGCTGAAGAGATCTATTCAGTATATAATGGATAAACTCAACAGTTTGTAAATGAGCAAAGATGTATGGAACCAAAAAAGTCTTTAAATCACGTACTCAAAAAAGACACCACTCAAGGACCTGTCTTGAGAAAAGCAAGCCAATGAATACCAAAAATCTTAAATTCCAGAATAAATCCTGTTATTTTTCCATGTACCAACACTGCTTTCCAGGGATATAAAGACTACCATCCTGAGTTTGAGGAGAAGCTGTAAGCATTTTAATTTATAAATCATTTCAGTATCTCATTCGTTATAAGAAAGATTTAAATCTAATTCCTTGGCCATGTTTTGGAAACTCCATTTCACACATGATGGTGAAGAAACAATGCTTAAGTGGAAGGTTGCTTCTTCTTAGTGCTGTTATTTGTTCCTTTTTGAGGAACTTCAGAGATGTTCTAAACTTGCACAAGATGGCAACTGCTGCCAAGAAACAATTCTGATAGCTGAGAGTCTCCATGGTGTGGCTGTTTGGATTGTACCCTTTTCCTGCATATACTAGTGACATGCCCTCTAGTCTGGCACCAAAAGGGAGTGTATAGGGATTGTGATCCTGGACGTCTTCAACCTAGGAATTCTGCCACATCACAGAAATCCCAAAGCAGATGGTCAAGTTGGCCTTCCACTTACTTTGCACAGACAGAGTATCACAACACAGATGAAACACAGAACCAGAAACTAGACTATGGGTGGAGCAAGCTCAGCTCCAGTACTGAATCTTTAAAGGCATGAATCAATGGGGGTTTAGCCATTGACTTCAATGAGAGTAGGATGAAGCTGTGACACAGGATGTTAAAGATGAAAGAAGTAGAGAGAATAAAGTTCAGCTGGTCTTTTGTCAGATCACATAATTCACACTCAACTCTACATGTCACCCCATCTCACCTAGACTTTCTGCTTTGTATTTACTGGCTCTCAGCATTTCACAAATAACAGTATAATTACTTCCATGATGTATTTGTTATATAATGCATTACATTTGCCCAGTAGGATTTCATCAACCACAGAGCCATGCAGGGTGTTATTTCTAAAATGCTGCCATTTTTTAATCTCCTCATATCCCGAGTGCACAACAAACTGTTATTGGGCACTTGGAGGGTAAAGGTGGGCAGATAGGCAGAGGGCAGGTGGGGGGTGGAATCTTTCTCTTTTTTTAACCCACACACACCCACACCCACACACATTTTTTGCAGACAGAATTGGAAAGGCCTCATTTTCATCCCAATATAGATTGAAACCAAATACTGAAATCTCAGAATTTTTCACAGAAGAGAATTCTTTTTTTCCCCAGATCACCATAAGCATGGGGAGTGGATATGAACTGTGTTTTAGATTTGATCAAGTCTCTTTTTCCCACCTGGATGTCAACATGCAATCAAAACACTGTGATAAGAATTAATTAAAAAGGTTGGCAAAGGCATTAAAAATTAATATAATTAAAATCCAGAGACATCTAACTAAATTGGGACCTCTTGAGAACAGTGAGCAAATGGCAAATAGATTCCAGCCACTGGCAAGGAAAGAATAGATAGTAAATCTTAGAGCAGGGGTGTCAAATATGTGGCCTGTGAACCAATTCCATGGGGCCCGCAGACCAAACCTCTTCCATCCAGCCTGTGACTGCACTCAGTGGGTGCGTCTACATTTGCAAATTAAGTCGACTTAAGCTTGCTCTAGGTCGACTTTGTAAGTTCCCCCCTAAGTCAACTTAAAATGTAGGTGTAGACATGCTAAGTCGACTCATATCAGGAACAGTAAGTGCATGTTCTTGTTAATTAGGCTGGCTGCTTCAGCATGACTTAGAAAACTATTCAGTCTTTTGGCAGTGATTGCACTGAACTGCCTTTGCAGGACATTGGATATAGTTTGTGGTGTGTTTAAATCCTCAGTAATAACATACTTTCTCTTGTGTGTTTGGAAGTCGCTGGCCTGTGACTACTCATTTGTTTTACTTCTATAATGCTTTGATTGCCTTGTCATAGCCCACATGTATAGCAGTTGCATGGTTTAGATCATAAATCTCTATTTTCACCTCCACCCTAGGGGACTCGATATGATTAGCAATGGTTATGAGTTTCTATAATGCCATTTCACCCTGCCCCCCCCCTTATTCCTGATGAGAAGAAGGGATTTGAACATGACTTTCCCCTGAAAGGTGGAAAACTCATATTAAAATCCCTTCTCCTCATGGGGTAGAGGGGTAAAGTGATCTGGATCTTCTATATCCCAAATTCCAGAGGGACAGCCATGTTAGTCTAGTTCAGCAAAACAAACAAGGACTCCTGTGGCACTTTTAAAGACTAACAAATTTATTTATCACATGAGCTTTCATGGGTTTGAAGAAGTGGAATTGTGCCCATGAAAGCTCATGCAATAAATACATCTATTAGTCTTTAAAAGCGCCACAGGGACTCCTTGTTAATTTTACAGCCCAAATGAGTACCCTAACAACTCTGCTAAAGATTGGAAGGAAGGCATTCTCACCTGCCAGTCCTTAAATTTTTCTCTGTGGAGTTAGGCATGCTCTGAGCACATAGAATAGTTGTTGGAGGAGGTGTGGGACACCTGGTTTGAGAATCCCTCTGGGGTTTAAGTGTGTAATAGGTGCCAGATATCTACACGGATACGTTGTGCATGTTCAGAAATGGAAACTCAGGTGCTTAGGGTACTTTTACAATGAAAATATAAGGGTCTCCAGAGTTAGGCAGCAGCTGATCAGGTGTTTGAGGATCTCAGTGGCACCTAAATTCTGGTCTCTGATGCCTAACGTGGGAGTTGGGTGCATAAGTCAATTTGTGGATCTGGACCTTGATTCCTAATCACAAAAGAAGAGGAGTTTGAGGAGCTGGGCCTTAAACACTTCAGCCCAAGACACCTCACTTAAATCATTTTCCATAGTCTATGCAGACCTGTACGATTTAACCCTTAATACTCAGCTAATGGTTTCAGTTAAATTCTTACAGTGTAACTGTCTAAAAATCCTGTTCAAATACCCCAGCAAATGCTTAGTAAAATATATATTAATTTAATTTAGGTTTGATTTGTGCCTGATGTATTTGAAGATTGTACAGAAGCCCTGCACTTTAATTCCATTCCCTGATATTGCTTAAGCATATTATCCATGCAGTACTTCAGAATATTTTTATTCCAGCTAACGACAAGTACTGTGTGATCAGAATTGTGTCATTCACCACAGTGAAGATTTACATAATTATTCTCATAATTATTCTCACAAGAATGATGATCATTTTACAGGTTTCATTGTAATGCAAGATCACTTGATGTTTAACACATTATTACTACTATTTTTTTCTGTTTCAAATAGAACAGCAAATAAACACATTAATATAACAAAAAGGAAGATGAAAAGGTTTGCAATAGAGAATTTGTTGTTCAGTTAGGAGAAATATTTCAAACCATCAGGCCTGTCTGGACACTTTACCGACTTACCTCCCACAAAATACTATAATCAATTTGAACAGATATGCAGACTGCACTGAAAAAAATATAAGAACTCCCTTAGAGCCTCAGCTCTCCGACAACCTAGCCAGTCGACTTAGAGATCTAGCGTAGACTCTCTAAGCCAACTTAATAAGGTCAACTTTAAGTCAACTTAACTTTGTAAGTGTAGACATAGTCCATTTGTCATGCTCCTGTCTGATGTACTTATTTGTTTATTTGTTTGGGGGGGAGGGTCTGGTAGGGTGGGGAGAGAAGAAAACACTTTCCTTTCTCATCCACCATCCCCAAGTGATTCATTCAAACATTTCAGGATTAGAAGAGTTAGTTAACTTTTTCACATGCTCCTGAATTGCCTAAGTTGGCCCAAAAGCAGAAATGCCAAAATACCACCGTAGTTGCTGTTCCTGTACAATTTTCCAGGACAAGCACTCCATTCTCATGTAGGAGCAAATTTCTGATTTCCAGCTGTTTTTTTTAATTATTTTTTCACTCCCAAAAGTTATAGAACAGCTTTGACAGCTCAACATAAACATCTGTATTTCTGGGTGCATAAGTAACTTTAATTTTCAGTCCTTTAGTCACACATAGACTTCATTCTCCTTACCTACAGAGGTGGTGGTGGAATCTACATCCTTATAGGTTTTTAAGGCCCAGCTTGACAAAGTCCTTTCTGGAATAATTTAGTTGGGGTTGGTCCTGCTTTGAGCAAAGGATTGGACTAGATGATCTCTTGAGATCCCTTCCAGCCACAATATTCTATGATTCTATGCTGCTAATTTGGCACCCTCCATGGCTACTAAATTTGCTTAGAAATAATTAAAAAGAAAAAACACACTAAGGGCATTCTGTTTGAACTCTTGCTGCCTCTAGATAGTGTCACACTCTCTCCACTGCGCCGGATAGGTATAATGACTATGATGCAGACGTTTTGGGGAAAAAAGCAGAATGCACTGTGTACCATAACAGAACAGTGTATTGCATGAAAACATAAACTGTGCCTTGCAGAAATAATTGCATGGTAAGCCCTCATTTTAAAAACTAGTTCACCGTAGTAATTAAAATAGCTGTTAACCTGACTTAATTCCCAGTTAGGACTTCCTAAAAACTCATTTTAAGATATAAAGTCAATGTCTCCCTGGCCATTTTAAATATGAGATTCAGCCCCTGTTAATTTAATATGTTAAATTAACTGGGGCTCCTGCATACATGATTTTTAGGTAATGTTTTAATATTTCATCCAGGGTTTAATGGTTTTACAATAATCAGTCTTTAAAATCAACCTGAGAGTGAAACACAATAAGAAATTTCTGTGTTCAGACTGCAGTAATCTTATGTATATAAGTTCCAAAGGGGTAACCGTGTTAGTCTAGATCAGCCAAACAAACTCCCTGTTTGTTTCTCTTATGTATATGGTTTGGTTACGAACCTCTACTATTTTTATTATATGTTCATAATTATAGCATTTTCGAGAGGGGACAAAAGATAAAGACTTAGGCTGTATCTACACTAATGGCAGCAAATTTACCGATGTTAGTTCAAATTATCCAGTTCAACTGAATGGAAGTGAAGGCCCATTGAATTGTTCCAGAAGTTGACCCAATAAAAACACCTCTGAAAAAAGAATAGCACTGCATCAATGGGTACACATTTCCCATTGGCACAGAATAGTAGAGATGGCACACAGAAGAGAATTTTGGAAGTCAACATAAGGTACACAAGCTTATCTACGTAGCTTCCCTAACTCACATTGACTGCTGCCAGATTTGCCAGTAAGTGTATACCAGACCTATGTCATAAGACATCCTTTGTTACAGAATAGCTAATAAATAAAATGCAATGCATTAAACTTGTAGACTAAGAGACAGAAAGGTGACCAAACAACAAGTGGGAAAAAATAGTGTGGGTGTGGTGGGTTAATAGCAACCTTTATAAGACACAGCCTCAAATATTGGGACTGTCCCTATAAAATTCAGACATCTGGTCACCCTAAAGACAAGCTAGAAAAGCAAAGCTGTCTCAAAGTTTATCAAATAGGTGTCAGGTATTACAGGCCACATATGAAACCAAGTACATCACAAAATTGCATTCATTTTACACTTCTTTTGATATTTAAAGGTCACTTTGCCCTCATTCTTTTAAGCAGATTGAAAAGTCATTTAGTCAATTCAACCATAGTGACCCAGCAGGAATTTGTCTCTCTGGCTTCAAGAGAAATGTCTGTTATTCCCTTTCATGGTCAGCTTTGCTACTGAGTTCTAGTGTAATTGACTAAAATGTCCCTTTTAGCTATTCTACAGAATATCATGTACCTCCAGCTCATTGAACCCCGTTTCTTAAAGTAAGTTATTACACTTTGTATAGAGATCACACCCTTGATACGGGTTGGAGAAATTAAATTTCATTTAATTTAACACTATATTTATGCAAAGACAGTTGGAAATTTCCCTTTCATAGCCTACTCTCAAAATAACATTTAGATTGATTCTTTATATGGAGTTCAGCTGAGTCTTCAGATGTAAAAGGCAGGGGGTGAGAGATAGAGAATTGGAATTCACACAAGTGAGCAAAGAGTGCAAAAAGCAATCCATGATCATATTTGTGAAATGCTAAATGAGATTTGATCCAACCAGGTCCATACCCCATCTGGCTTGATTGACTCTTCACAAACAATTATATTGTGCCTATATTAGATGGAAGGCTCTTATTTATGCACACAGGGATTTTAATTTGTCCATGAATGGACATTAGCCAATCTCCAGAGGTCCTACCCATGAAGTATATCTCATCCAGTGCACTAAATCCAATAGCAACTTTGTGGGTGAAAAGGAGACAATCACTGTGCTCTCAAATGAACTCACATGTGAAATGATAAAAGACTAAAACACTATGTCACCCGATGAACATTTTCCACAAAGCAATTGCTCTATATCTCACCTATCAGTCCTCATCTTCAAAGGAATCCTGCTCAACACTTGAAAAGACGAGCCTAAGAGCATAAATTCATAACTTTCCTAGACACTAAGGCTATGTTTACAGTACAAAAAGTTAGGTCAACTTTGTTAAGTCGACTTAATAAGGTTGACTTTAAGTCGACTTAAAGTCGACCTTAGTAAGTCAACTTAAAGTGGTTTCCATGGACATGGACTTAGTCCACTTTGTTAAGTCGACCTAACTGCCCTTAGGATCACTTAATAAACTGGACTTAAGCGTCCACACTGTTCTTAGGTCGACCTAAAGGAGGGTATCAACAAAATTAGACTGAATTGACATGCTGGATTTATGATTTATTACAACAATCTGTAACCCACTAACAGCTGCCCTCCACTTCCCTGCTTATGACTGGGAGGTATGAATGGGCCAATTCATCTTGAATAATCCCTTGAAACATCTTACTTGTGCTAAACAATGCAGTCAAATTTTGTATTTAGCAGTGACACTGAGTTAGTTTCCCAGACATGAAGAAGAGCTCTGTGTAAACTCAAAAGCTTGCCTCTCTCACAAATATAAATTGATCTAATAAAAAATATTACCTCACCCACTCATTTCTCTAATTAGCCAGGATGGTCAGAGACATACCCCAGTGCTCCAGGTATCTCTAAATCTCTGATTGCCAGCAACTGGAGGACTGAACTACAAGAGATGTATCACTCAATAATTGCCCTGTTCTGTTCATTCCCCCTGAACACCTGTCAGAAGAGAGGATACTGGGCTAGATGGATCATTGGTCTGACTCAGTTTGGCCATTCTTATGTTCTTAAGACAGATTTGCATGCAGATGACCATATTCTGCTCAAATATGCATATTCATGTTAGAAGTGTCATCCAGTCACTATATGCATACTAGCTTCATGTTTGGAAGTGAAGGTAGGTGCTCAACACCTTTGAAACTCAAGCAAATAATAGAATTATGGTTGAGGTGTCACTTTCATTCCAAAATTTTCCCCCAAACTTACTACAAGGGCTAATATTTCTCATGCTTCTCCTCACTCAGAAGTGATCTGTTTTTCTAAGAACATGTGAAGACAATGTGTGTTATTTTAACTATTAGAACATGAAAGAATGAAGTTTAGACGTGTTAGAATTTTTGTTTTGGCACTATAAAAATCAACAGCCTGCTGTAATTTGCTTTGGGCACGTTGTCCTGTTTCACTTAGTTATTTTTAGTTAAAGTACATTAGAGGCCTTGGGGACTAGACATTCATTAATTAAAGTTCAATTTTGGCATGTACTGTCTGTTGTCCGTTGCTGGGAATATGCATTTTGCCAACATAGAAAAGTAAAAGATGAATAATAAGTTATAAACAAGTGAAAGCTTTTTTTATTCCCAATCACATACCCAATTAGTCATTCTTGTCTTGTGTTCACTTTAAATGCCACCGGCCCTAGACAGTCCCATGACAAGGGAAAGCATTCCAGATCCAAATCATACCCTCCAGATCCCTCTTTTGTCCCCTTTTTTCCACCTGTCAAGAGTGCACTGGAATAGGTACAACAGTTATTGGAGCATCTCTGCTGATTTTTGTTAGTGTACATTTTAATGCTTGAATACCGCTAGGGCTGTGCCTCCCAAAATGCATTGCACCCTGCAGAGAATTAACACAAACCTTGCTGGTGGCAGCTCCTGCCAGGTCAATCTGTCATATCACCTGCTGCCCAATGCCATTTTAAAATGAATGGGTACAGATTACATCAGAAAACACCAACCCACTTAAATGGAAGTCAGCTTCTTTCTGTAGCCCTGTCTATGCGGTTAACAGAAGATAGACAGGAGGCAATGGATTAGCCCTGATATTTTTTCAATATCCTCATGTAGCAATGCCTCTATTTTTGTGGGAGCAACATTTATAAAGGAACACAAGAATAGGTTGTAATCCCTTTATGACAACATTGTCCTGTTCCTGGCTATCCGGTTTACCATGTAAATCACAGGTGTCAAACTTAAGGCCCGCGGGCCGGATGCGGCCCGCCAAGGGCTCTTATCCGGCCCGCAGAGCCCTGCACGGCTCTCCCACGCCAAAAGTGTCAGGCACCGGTAACGCGCCTGCAATTTTACTTTTTGTCAGCAGAGGGTGCTCCTCCACTATAGAAATACATTGGAGGTGCGCCTTCTGGTGGCGAAAAGTAAAAACTGCAGGCGCCTTTACCGGCAGCTTGCAGATTCCGGGGGCTGTGAGCAGTGGTTTTTTTCAGCAGGGTGGGGCGTGGGGGGTTCCCTAGCTGGGCACCTTACTTTGAGGCTGGGTACCTAGCAGGGCAAAAATTTTGTTGATACCTGGTCAGGGCCTTTTAAAATCTGCCACCCTGCACACCCAGTCAGTGGCCCAGGGCGGGGAATGACCTGGCCAGAGAACTGACTCCAGGGGTTGGATTGAGCCCCTTTGAGCCAGGTAAGTGGGAGAGAGGGGGCTGGGGAGCCGGCTCCACAGGCCGGGGGGGCTGGGGAAGGGGTTAGGGAACTGGCACAGGAACAGGGAAGGGAACGGGCAGTGCAGCAAAGGGGAAGAGGTTGGGGAGCCCGTGCAGCAAAGAGGAGCCCGCAGGGCAGGGGAAAGGGAAGGTGTCAGAGAACCTGCGGGTTTGGAGAAGGGAAAGAGGAGCCCATGCTGCCCCAAGCGCAGCAGGGGAAGAGGTAAGGGACCCCAGGTGGTACTGTGCTGGTAAGGGGTCAGGAAGTCTACCTGGACATACCTCGGCCCCTGGATGGTCCAGACTTCCAGTGTGGCCCCCGACACTGAATGAGTTTGACACCCCTGATGTAAATTCTGCAGTCCAATTCTACCCTATGAAATAAGACACTCCTTTATTAGGTAGGTATCCTGCTGTAGCTTTTCTATCCTCATTTGGAAACATCAGATCATATTATCTAGGTTGGTGAAACTGTGACATTAGATGTAGCTCCTCTTCCTCTGCTCTACTATTACATTCCTCCTTTACATACTTCCTCCCTCTCACCCCTCTCCTCCTCTTCAACCCTATAAACAACACATTGCTATCCAGTGTGACTGTAATGTCACAGTATGGTGACTGCTAAAGTCACTTAACCCATGAATAACTCTTTGAAGAATAGTTTCAAAGGGGTAGCCGTGTTAGTCTAGGTCAGAAAAACAAACAAGGAGTCCTGTGGCACTTTTAAAGACTAACAAATTTATTTATCGCATGAGCTTTCATGGGAGAAAATCCCACTTCATCAGACGCTTTGAAGATGGGAAACAGTCCCAATAGTCCCAAATATTTATAAGACACAGCCTCAAATGTTTGGTCCACTATTACCATGCTGACTGTATTTGGTCTCTGCCCAGAAGCACAGGGGAGACATTCAGAGGAACACTGGGATTTTTGCCTTCAACAGCAATGTCTTTAATAGGAGTGTGAAACTTTTGCTCATCCTTTCAGAACATTACTTTTTGGGCCCTCTTAGGGTCAGTCACAACTATGGGCTGAATCTCTCAGCAAGCCGTTTTGCATTATTAATAGATTATTCAGTTTGGCTAGTTAGAGTTAGATCAAGACATTTTCTAATGCAAGATTAGGTTAAAGCAATCTTTCATGAATTCATGTCTGATTAGCCTCTTCCACTAATTGGTCTGTATGCATTTCATTTGTCATATCACTTCAAAACATCACCATATTTAAATACACACGCCACCCCCCCATACTCCACTTCAAGGTGTGAGCCTCCTCATTTACAGTTTAACTTTCTCACTAGACACATGGCAATTGTGAAATGCAACACAAAGCACACACACTTTAAGGGAGAGATTTTCAGAACGTAAAAAAGGTAGTCAGGTGCCCAATTTCAACTGAAGTTCAGTGGGAATTGTATTAGTAACGCCTCTTTGTAAAAAATCTTCCCCTAATATGGTAATGACTCATGCATGTATTTTAGCCACTTCTCATAGGTATAATGCTTACATCTTCCTTCTGTAGCCAAGCAATATACAGTACCTTTTTTCACAACACCCCAGAGAGAGAGGCGCTGAAGATGACTCCCAAATCAGAGGACTCCTTGACTGAACATGTTTTGTCATAATGATCATGGTGACCTATAAGCTTTTCTCAAGAGCCTTGAGTGCTATCATTTTTATTAAAATTATAGCAAGTTACATTTCCCCACGATCAATTAACAGTCAAAAATTGGAACTGATATGTTCTTGAGTTTAGTTGTCATAAATCAAGCCCACAATTGAGTTACGTGTTTACCAACTGTTGTCTAGAAAGCAAAATATCATTGCTTCATTTTGTCCTCAAGACTGAGAATGTGTTCTCATCAATCCAATGTTAAGTAGAGTAAACATCCGGGGGGGGGGGCGGGGGAGAGGAGGGATAATTTAACAGTGGTATGGTGCTGATTCTGAAAGATGCTAAATTCCACCTGTTCCTACTGATTTACCCATTGAGCTAATGGCTTTCAGCAGCTTGGAGGAGGGGCTCAAGCCCAGATTTTTAAAGGATTTTAAGGGATTGTTTCTCTCTGCATTGTGACACTTCACCCCTAGACAGCTTGTCATCTCATGACATTTGCAGCCCAAAATAAGGGAGCTCAGTGCCACCTAGGATCCCCAGAGAGTGCATGGAGATAGTGATTCAGAAAGGGATTTTCAGAAGCCAGCCAGCTAAGGCAAAGAGCCACATAAGGAGAGAATGCTGAAAAGAGGGGCACAGGTCTTAAGCAGCTAGTGTGGTGAGCCTGCCAGACAAGACAGAGATAGCCTTCTTCAGCTCCTAGAGCTAGGATGCAATTAGGAACTTGCAGCTGGCCTGTCCTGGCTGACTCAGGCAAAGGGACTGCTTAATTGCAATGTAAACATTTGGGCTTGGGCTGCAGCCTGAGCTCTGGGATCTTCCTGCCTCACAAGATCCTTGAGTCTAAACATTTACACCTCAATTAAACAACTCCTTATCCTAAGTCAACTAGCACAAGTGAGCTGTGCATTTCTAATTGCAGAGTAGACATACCCATGGGAAACTATGGCAGGTCAACTCTTTAGGTAAAATCTAACCTCTGAAATCAGCTGTCAGCCTCAGTTCCACTTGTACGCTTGCTCTAGTTGTTCCCCTGGAACTAGTTGTGCCTGTTTCCCATTGTGTCTTGGGTGCAGGCACAGCATCTGCACAAATCAGTGACTTGCATTTACTCCTCTTGCGGTGAGGTCTGACAGATACCAGATTTTAGGCATACTCACATCATGTCTACGGGACTGGGTCCCTCCTCTCAGGCAAGTGCCCTAACCACAGGCTAAAAGTTATAATATTGGTGACACAAGAATTAACACCTCCTCGTCCATCAATACCTAACTTAGTGCTCTTCCTGTGATTTTCTAGGTGCTTAAAATCCCACCCTTATCTTATAAACTTACAACTAACACAGCAATTCCAGCTCCCAGTGCTGAAACCAGTATACTGCAGCTTCCCATCAGGTAATGCTTCCTATTTACAAATTCTGTCTTTTTAGATTATATGGAGAATTCCAAGCACAGGCAGGGCCGGATTATCACAAGGCTTTAGGGACTTAAGACCCAGGTCCCAGCCAGAAAGGGAGCCCTGGGCTCCAGCCCCTAAAATCCCTGTGATAATTTGGCCCCACTCAGCTGAGAGCACTCCTGCCCTGTTGGCTCTGAGCACCTAATCCACCCCTGGGCCAGCGGGCCCACCCCTGGGTGCGGAGTGAGCTCATTTGTTCTGCCCAGGGGGCAGGGCCAGCTGGCTCATGGCATGGCCTTCCAGGGCCCGTGGCCCTAGGGGCTGCGTCGGAGGCCCCCACTATGCGCGCCAACCAGCCTCCCCACCCCCCAAGCACACTGGCCAGAGTGGGGTGAGGTGGGAGCACCTTCTGGCCAAGGGCCTGTGCAGTTGGGGTGGCAGGTGGGGGGCAGCCCAGGACCCCCAGGCCCATTAATCCGGCACTGAGCACAGGACCTAACTCAGCCAGGGCTGCTCTGAGTTGCTTTTTACCTACAATCCTAAATCTTTAACTTAATATATATTCTTCAATCAAAATTACAGTTGTCTTTGAGCTCAGACCTAGCTTGCCGCAGAAGAAACACTGACATACATAGAGTGTGAAATGATGTGGATGGGACAATTTCAAATTAAAAATGAAAATATCACAGTTGATTTTGAAAAGTTTAGCTATGGTTCTTATGAGACTCAGCCATTCTGGAGAGGGGTAAATGGCAGATGACTTGAAAGAATGATGGACAGCCATGTTCTACGCAGGTATCAAGGAGCACTGAGAAGGTTCTCTCTCACTACACTTGTAGCCAGTGTTGTTCTTGGTACAGACATCCTGGCAGAAAATGAGTCTATCCCATTCCCCCCAGCTCCAAAATGTCCCTATTTAAGGCTACTAGCATGCTGACCAAACATCTGTCAGACCCCTGCACAGGAATTCTGAGACAGAAAAAGAGGGAGACCCTCAGGATGTTGCTGAAAAAACAGTGCTACATATCAAGTAGGGCACAAAACCAATTGCCATAACGTAAGGTGTCTAAGTTCCTTCCATTGAATGTATGTTTTACCTGTAATTGTTTCTACATGTTATTGTGAGGCCTTCCACCCCGCGGGCTGGGGGTTCGCAGGCAGCACTCTCTAGCCCTGGGAAGGGCGAGTCTCTATACAAACGCAGGACCAGCTCTCAGGCCGGGCGGGACAGGCAGCAGTCTCTAGCCCTGGGAAGGGTGAGTCTGTATACAAACGCAGGCCCGGCCCTCAGGCCGGGCGGGGCGGGGCAGGCAGCACTCTCTAGGGTCAGGGTCGGATTATAGGGGTGCACGGTAAGGGAGAAGATCACCAACAAGCCTTTGTGGCTATGGCAGGAGGGTTCACATACCCCAGATAGCAACAGAGTGCCTCCAGGTTGAGGCAGTGGGGCTCCAACCGAAACACGCTGCCTTGGAGGTCAGGCATTCCCAGACCTGTCGAAGGCCATCAACCGAGGTTGCACCACCCCTCTCTATTTCCCCTGGGGTACCTACTTCTGTGCTCCTATGGGACACCGGGGTAGTTTGCCATCGGGAAGTTCCCAAAACCATCGGCGTCATCTGGAGGGGATAGGGCTGGCAGGGGCTCACTCGGGGAGCAAGCAGAAAGGTCTTTCCTCCTGGCCTGCCAGGGCCTGACTGAGGGAGAAGGCTTGCCTTTTATACTCTGCCTCCCTGCTCTACCCCTCTGCTTCCTGTCAGCTGGGGATGGGGCTTTTCGTCCCCTCCCCTTGCAGGGGATTGGCCCGCCCTCTGTGTCTGTCTCAGAGGACGGCCATGTTCCTTGCCCCTTACACTACACTAATTTAACTATTTTTGTCAGGAATCGGCAGCCCCCAGCACACGTGCCAAAGATGGCATGCACATCCATTCTGAGTGGCGCGCAGGGCTGGCGTGACTCAGCACGGCTGTGAGCATGCTGTGGCTGCTCTCTCCTGCTGGCCCCACCACCCAGCAGGGCCTGGGGCTGCAAAAGCTGCATGCCCGTGGTGGCTCCCTTCCCCTGCTGGCCCCACCTCCAACACCTGCTGAGGGTTGAGGGGAGAGGCTTGCATGGGGGCCAGCAAAGATTGCCGATCCCTGGTTTATGTACATTTACAATGGAGGGTCTTGTCCTATGAGGTTCTGAGCACACACAATTCCCACTGAATTCTTGGTAGCTACAGGTGCTCAGCAGTTTGCAGAATCCAGTCCTTAAGCACGTTGACTGATGGCATTCAGGGTAATTTAAGTGCTCATACCAGAGCCTCATTCAAAGCAGCCCATGACTAGGGCTCCTTAAAAAAAAAATCTAAGATTTATGTTCCTCTAAAATATATGTCCTTACCAAGGACATACAGCAACCAGATAAGAACATTCTACAATTTATTACAGATCCTAGGCTACAAACCAAGGTAAGTCAAAGGTAGAATTTAAGCTTGAAAATAATAAATCCTGAAAATCAGTTTGGTACCTGGTAAGTGTAAAAGTTTTCTGCCACCAAGAAGTATGATGTACATTCTTTTGTTTAATAAAAATTAGATTTAGTTTCTGTTTATAATCTTGAAATAATGATTTAGGCTGTAACTCAGCAATGTATTCTTGTACATGTCTGAATTTTAGCATGAGAATTAAATGAAACGATTCATGTGCACAGGCTCAAATACCTAGCTGAATCAGACATTAATTATTAATAATGATAAATACATTTTATGAATAGGAAAACTAACTATTAGCTTTTGAGACATCATATCAGCACAGAAAAAACAGGAGGTTGATCAAGAAGTTTATTTAAAGAAGTTGAAAAGATTCCTATACAAGGCTTTAAGTACTGTAACAATATTACAACAGAACCCCAGAGCATTAGAGCAAATCAGTTACTCAGAAAAACACTACAAAAAGTTATTTCCCCACCCCCTCACAGTTCTGATATAACTATTTCTGAGAAACTAAGTATTAATAATTAATAATAAAAGTTCAATATCATAGCTACTGGAGAAAAGGTTGTTCTAGATTTGATTTGACAGCTAGGGAGGAACTGGTTCAGAATTTGAACGTGGAAGGCAGCTTGCATGAAAGTGATCATGAAATGGTAGAGTTCATGATTCTGAGGAATGGTAGGAAGGAAAACAGCACAATAAAGATAATGGATTTCAATAAGGCAGATTTTAGCAAACTCAGGGAGCTGGTAGGTAAGATCACATGGGAAGCAAATCTAAGGGGGGAAAGTTCAAGAGAGTTGGCAGTTTTTCAAAGAAACATTAGTAAGAGTACATGAGCAAACTTGGGATAAGAAAGATAGGAAGCATGGCAGGAGACAACTCTGGCTTAACCAGGACACCTTCAGTCATCTGAAATGCAAGAGAATGTCCTAAAAAGTGCTTCAAAATGGATTCCTTGAGGGTCTGCTCCACAGTTTTTCCAGGGACAAAGATGAGGCTGACTGGTCTGTAGTTACCTGGATCCATTTTATGCAGCATAAATTGATAATTATTTTTAGGTGTAAGCCCTTGCTAATATGTCATTACTATCCATATATTTCTGAAAGGATAATGAAACACATATATAGTATTAACAAGCACTCAAATCAAAGACAGTTTTAAATGTCACTGTGTCCCATCAGACTGACTTCTGAGCCTACAACTCATCCCATTTCCTCCTTTTTACATTTGTGAATCTACTTAGGTTCATAAAAACAGTGAAAGCAAATAAAAAACAAACCTACCCCAATAAATAGCTCTTGTCATGACCCACATTGAATCTTCAAGTGGGAATATGTGAAGCATATGTGAAGCTAATGGTTTCAGTCCAACTCTTTCATACACTGGGTGAGCTAGAGCAAGCTTTCAGTTTTGAACTTATGGCAGTTTTATGATGAAAATGGAGCAATGTTATCTGAATGCCAAATTTTAGATGATTCTATGAATGTTCAAGCAGGAATTAGGGTCTGACTTTCAAAAATACTTAGGCTAACACCAACTGCTTCCATTGAGCGAATGGCAACATTGCTATTGACTTGAGGGAGCAAAGTTAGGGCAATAAGAAACTATTCTGAGGGGGAAAAGAAGAAGAATCTTACTCCTGAGTATCTTTAAGCTCCACCAAGTTAAAAGCAGTCTTTCATTTCCTAGCAATAATTCATTGTTCAATGCCCTAATCTGCTACAGCTGCAGGTAAGGAGCACTTAGTTGGTCTCATATGAAGTCCACATGCTTTTATCTGTTTATACACTTTCACCCTACCACCCAAACTATTGAGTGCAGATCTGTAGCACAAAGTCCTTCCTCTTTTGCTTTGGACCTTATATTTGAATGTTGGTTAATGACAATTGCTGGTACTTCTTTACTGTTCACTGTGCAACCAGCGGAGTTACAGATTTTTAAATTTAGCCTTAGTAGCTGAAAAGTCCTTAACATGTGGCTTAGACAGTCAAATATCCTAAGAACAGCAATTTAGAAGAAATCAGCCCAACTAAAGACAGGAAGATGAGAAAGTTTAGGTTCGGAACAGAGGTACTGTGAATCACTACAGGAAACAGAAGGAGCTGTGCCTAAAAAATTGGAAAAGTATAAGTGGCTGCATTCTCAATAAACCAAATACCATAAAAGCATGGTGAGTTATTGCTGGGAGATGAAAAGTTATGTGGTAGAACTTAGCAACATTGGCTATGTCTATACTGGCAAGTTAGTTCGAATTAATTATGTAATTATGGCTACACTAGGCTTTAATTAGTTCGAATTAAGGGCTTTCTTAATTCGAAGTAATAAATTTCAATATGCTATTCGAACTAAGGGTTAATTCAAACTAGTTAGTTCGAATTAACAAATGTGGCCATGTTAGTTCGAACTAATTGCTTAGTTCAAACTAACTGGCCCATTGAACTCAATGCAATTCGCTAATTCAAACTAAGCAAGTGCCATGAATGGCACTTGCTTAGTTCGAACTAAATTTTTCTAGTTCGAATTAAGTTAATTCGAACTAACTAAAGTTAGTTCGAATTAACTAATTTGAACTAACTTTAGTAAGTGTAGACATAGCCATTAAATTCCTGGACTAAATTATTGAAGGCTAGTTCCAAATATATGTCAGTGTTAACATCCCTAACTAAACAGGACTGTTATTTCCTATGGCTGTAGAATACAAAGTAATGTTTATATATCAGAACTCTCAAATGTAGACATTTGCACAAAAAAGATTTATTCAAGTTTTCCTTAATATCCTCTCAGAAATTTAATACCACAAGAGCTAAAAATATATGGACTATATATATATATATATATTTAAATATGGCCTACCTATGCAAATCTTTTAGAAAGACAGAATCCATGGCCAGCAATATCATAGAAAGCAATAAGTTCTGTAGGTAATTAGCAATAAAAGTCACCAGGGAATCACTTTGATTCCAAACAATAGTCGAAACAGCTAATAAGCAAGAACCACAAAGCTAAGCACAGTAAAAAGCAGCAGCTGGGGAAAAAGAGGCAACAGAAGGAGACCCTTGATTTTGTCAGGGTGTACTGACATGTCAGCTCAAGCAACAAGCCAAGAGCTGTAAAATGAAAACAGTAAATAAGAAACAGCAGCAACTCAATCATTGAGAAGCAAAGCAGTTAATGGGAAGCGACATCTAAATATCAGGAAGCCAACTGTCTGGAACAAACCCACCTTCAAGGAAAGATGGCAATATAACACCACTTGAAAGAAAATGGCCAGCTGTATTCAAGGAAAATGTGAATAGAATTACTGAGCAGAAAACCAGCAAGAGGGGAAGACTGAAGGCAAAGATACAATACAAGGTCTTGTCAGAATGCAATCAGTATTTGAAACTAATTTTAATTCTAACCACACCAGTTGAGATTCATCTTTAATTGGGCTAGGGCCATGCTACAGGTGCAGTAACTGAGTTGTCTAACTTCCCTTTCAATACCAGGGTATATGCCCTCATCACATCTAATACAAATGCAATGCAATATGTGGTTTCCTGCAGCTTTCCATAGTCCTTCAGAAACATGCACAATTTCACTATTCAAAGGCATTTTTCAACAGCTGCCATACCATCTCCACAGACTTTCAGCAAGTTTTAAAGAAAGCAAACTTCAAATTAATCATTCTCAGATTTCATGACCTTTTACAGAAGGTCATAAGAATCTAAGACTGAATATAATGGCTATGTCTACACTAGAAAAGTTAGGTCGACTTTATTAAGTTGACTTAACAAAAGTCGACAACTTTTCTAGTGTAGACATAGCCCCTTTTCAATCTTATTAAGTTGACTTAACACTTTAAATCAACTTAATAAGTTCAATTTGGGCGCTAATCCCTGTCCACACTGGTTTAAGGTGACCTAATAAGATCGACTTAAGCGTTAAGTTGACCTAAAAATGAGGTGCTATTAAGTCGACTTAACTTTTCCTTAAGTCGACTTAAGGTTATGCTTAAGTTGACTCAAGGAAAACCCAGTGTGGACGTGGAGTAGTTTAGATCAACTTAAGCCTCCTTAAATCGACCTAACTTGTAACTGTAGAGGCACCCAATGGGTTAGATCAATGGTCCCTCTAGCCCCAGTATCCATATTATAATGGTTTCCACTTTAAAGAAAGCATGTGCCAGACAAGTGAAGACATCATGTGCTCTTCCAGATTAATATCAGACATTATCTGACAACCTCTGGGATGTTGCGCTCGCCAAGCTGCAGGCGGGTCAGGAGGGCCCTCCAGCATGCCTTGAGATGTCTGAAGGCACGTTCGATGACTGTGTGACACCGGTTGAGCCTCTGGTTGAAGAGGTCCATGTGGCCCACGTATGGCTTCATCAGCCAGGGCAGCAAGGGGTAGGCGGTATCCCCCAAGATCAGGATGGGCACCTACACGTCCGCGAGGGTGATGATGTACTTGCGGTAGAAGGTGCCCACCTGAATGCACCGGTACAGGGTGGAGTTGCACAGGATGCGGAAATCGTGTGCCTTCCTTGGCCAGCCCACGTAGCTGTTGCGGAAGATCCCACGGTGGTCCATGAGGGCCTGCAGGACTAGAGAGTAGCACCCCTTGCAGTTGACATAGTTCGCAGCCTGGTGGTCTGGGGCTCGGATGCATATGTGGGTGGCGTCCACGTTGCCCCCACACAGTTGGGGAAACCAAGTCCAGTGAGGCCATTGAGGAGTTTATGCAGGTTGCCCAGGGTGACAAGGTGAGCTAGCAGGACCGGGTTGATTGCCCTGCACACCTGCTTAAGGGTGGTCCCCACGGTGGCCTTCCCAACGTCAAACCACTAGGCCACGGAGTGGTAGGAGTCTGGGGTTGCCAGCTTCCACCCAGCGATGGTCCCTCGCTTGTCTACGGGCAGGGCGGGTCTAGTGTAGACTCTCTAAATCGACTTAATAACGTTGACTTCAAGTCGACTTAACTTTTGTACTGTAGACAGCCACGGAGCTGTGGATTTCACTGGATGGCAAGGCACCTAGAAGTATGGCGCTGCAATGCTCAGCCTTGCAATGCCTAAGTCCTCTTGTTTCTGAAAGATGGTTTTGAAACCTCTACATTCCAAATTCTGGATATATTTTTAAATATTCCATGCCATTCACTGTTTTGTAGGGGTCTTTAGTCAATTTGACTTCATGGAATAGTCCTGTACTGTTAGACATCATAAACTTAATTAGGTAACTATCCAAGGATGCATAAGAGTCATCAAGAGCACAGAACAAGTCAGTAAGAGTATCAAATTAAATGCCTTATTATAGTACTGCTTTCATGTTTCCATTTTAGAAAATAAATATAAGAAATCTAGTCAATTCATTTGAAATAAAAACTAGACTGCATAGTACACCATGAAATATCGCATCCAAATAGCAAAGATGGTGAGGTTGAAATCACATCGTTAGCCCATCCTGTTTTGTCAAGGTATGTAAGTGGTTTAGGGCTGAAACCTACACCCTGCTGCATACGTTGACCTCAATGAGAAGCAATACGAAGGTATTCTAAGGTAGAATTTGGCTCAATGTCAGCAATACTCAAACACAAACATTCGTGTGAAGGACTGTTCCAGACTAATACTGAATTTGCTTGTACTGAGTGACACCCTCCAAATGTGATAAGCATGTCAGTATTCACAGGTTTTATTTTTACAGCTGCGCCATAAACCCCTGAAGATAGGGTTTTATAAAGATAATGCTGCTTTGCTGTTGAAGTGGTAGAAGGCTCTGCTTTAATAAACCTATTGGAGCATGCTCTCCAATCACAAACTAGACCTCAGGAGTCAGTGTTTTTGTGTGACTTACTTTACCACAGCTGTGTCCAGCTATATTACTGCTCAAAAGACAGCAAGCCAGCTGCGCTATTATTCACTCAGCAACACAGCTTCTTTTAAACTAAAACATTAAAATTGTCACTGAAAGATGTGTCACACTATTCCATGGTGATATGAGCAGTCACTGGATGGGACTGTCTGCTGGTTAATGATGGGTAAGGGATACAATTTGCTACCCATGAAAAAGATTGGTTTTCAGAATGTGTCTTGTCATATGCTGTCTAAGACATCACAGTCTGGTGCACTGCACAAAACAAAATAATATAACCGGCCCAAAGTCTGTGTCTTTAATCAAATAAAATGCCCATTGCATTCTTGCTTGATGAAGGACTGTAGGATTTGGTGCAGAATTAGGAAGCGTTTGCTCCATATACAAAAGTGAACAGGAATGTTTTCTTTTTTTCTCCCCTTGGAAAAAAAAATTGTAATCAACTGAATCCTTTTTTCTTCTCATTTTGCACAAGATAAACTATGATGGTTTACATCCCTTCTAGCATTTTTTCTCTCTTCTCTAATGTAACTAAATAGTCTCATTACCTACATACATGCCTAATCCTTTTTGGACTCCCACTTTTCTTTCAGTCTTAGCATTATCTTTTGGCAATAAATTTCACTAGTTAATTATTCACTGTGTTAAAGTTTCCTTTATTAGTCTAACATTAATTGCCACTCAATTTAATTGAATGCCCCCCTTGTAATATGAAAAGGAGTAAAGAGGAACACCTGATTTACCTTATCTAAACTATTCAATATTGTGCCTATTGCTCATCTCCCTTTTAAACTAAGCAGCCCTGTCTTCTCATATACGATTCTTTTCAGCTGCAGATCATTTTTACCAGCTGCAAGTGAACACTTTCTATTTCCACTCATTATTGAACTGGAGCAAGCAGAACTGAACACAATATTCCAGATGAGGATATTCCATTATTTTATACAATAGTGTTATAATTTTTGGATTATTATTTTCCATACAGATCTTTATCAAAACAAAATATGTTTGGGTTTTTTTGTACTGATAATATATTTCATCATAGATCCTGAGTTCTCCACAATGAGAATATTCTATAACTCCTATTGTGAATGAGTATGGACACATTCTTAATAGCTCCCATATTTCAATGCACTTTAAAATAACTGAACAAGAGTTTGATTCAGATCCCTTCCCAAGCACATGGCTTTGCTTGAAGGTCTAGAATATGGTGGGATTGTCTGCTATAAATTCCTTTTAGCCATCCAAAAAATAAAAAGCTCATAGTCCAAAATGCATGCAAGATTGAAGCCTTCTTAGCAAGGGTACAGTCCATCCACATACTCCCAGTGTCTTTCATACCCACTCTTCCCTCTCCCATTTTCTTACACACAAGCATAGTGAAACCAAGGATGAAAGTGCGTATAATCAAGAGAAGAAATGTAGGACAGAGGGGATGGAAAAGTGAGAAAGCATGTGCAAAAGGAAAAGGGGTCATTATAAATGAATGCGTGTGAAGTGAGAGAGGAGGAAGACCAAGTCAGTGGAGAAGTACAGTAGAGGGATGGAGTTAAAGAAGGGGTGTATTGAATAGTTTTAACGTAGGAGGAAATGGCAGTGAGAACCTCCCACCGGCTTTTAAGGATCAACTTCTAGCAATAATTCATTCTGCTAACAGAAAGAAGTAGGTACCAGTATTCTTTCCATACAAACACCACAGTGCCCCACTATAGGATCATGAGCCCTGGTATGTGCCAACATACCTTTTTTAAGCAATGGCTGCCATTAGGGCACATACATGTATCCTGAGCACTGCAGACTAAATTTTGGGTGCATAATGCATTCTCCATAATCTTAAAAAGATTCCTTGAATAGGCATGTCACTTTCATTATTGATCTGTGGAAGCAATACATTTGGAATATCAATGTTACTATGGTAAACAACAGAATTATTGGGGAAAAAAACCAACCTATTTTTCCTACAAAAAAGTTTCAAACAAAACATTTGTTTAGATTTTTTTCAAAATTTGAAAAAAATATAGTTTTTTAAAAAAATCTGGTCATTGAAAAAATTTCGAGCAGTTCTAGTAAATCACCTGTTCCCCCCCTCTCTTTATGGCCCCTACAAGTATCCATTCCATCCATTCCACCACTTTCCATCACTGACCCATTCTTTTTAGATGAAAAATCTGAGGACCTGGAACAGCTTGGAAATATCAATAGAAGAGGTTAGATAAATTAAAACAGGAAAAAGTCACAAGGAGTAGATTATACGCACCAACTTCAGCCCTATTGCAGTTGGATCCATTGCCCTCTTCTAAGAATGACTTTCTCTACATTACTTCCAATACAGGCCTTTACTAAGAGGCACAATCTGTTCCCAAGTGAGGACCTCAAGTGATGCACCTTATGTTCAAGAGTGAATTTCATCTTAAGAGAATACAGCCTTTCCCTAACTGGGCCACCAAATCTGCTTGTACTAAACTTTCAAGTTTGTATGGCATCTTGCAATAATTGGGGTGTATAATAAAATGCAGGTACCTCATACAAAGATTTCATAAAATACTTTTTAGCTGATGACAGTATTTAAAGGCAAGTAAAACTTCTTTGTACATTAGAAATGATCAGAAAATGGAGGGCTGTAAGTGAAAAATAAAAAGTTAAAATATTTTGACCAGAAAGTGAAATATTTCAATTTGGAAACAGGGAGTTTTGGTTTGAGTTCTTCTTTACTAACCAGACTCCCTGGTTATGCTACATCAGCTATGATGCACGATGGTCTTCCCTCTTAGCAAAAAGGAGAGAATATTTTGGGGGTGGGGGTGGGGAGTTACTTAGCAGAAACCTCAATTTTCCATCAAAAATGTTTCAGTGGAAAACTTTCAACCAGCTCTAATATTAATATAATTTTATAGGTTAAAAAACTTACTATATATTTATAGTTAGTCCTTTTGTATTCTGCTTTCTAAATTACTTTTGAATGAAATGCTGCATCTCAAGGATACAGATAACAAAGATGAGTCTGAAATGAATAAGTACAATCTAGAGTCAAGGCTAAAACTATCCTGAACTCACCTTATTAAAGGTAATTAGTGTGGCTATTACATTCTTTCAGAATATACCACTTGCATACCACTGGAGGTATAATACCTAGTCACAACAGAGAGAATTATTGATGGTGCATTATTAATTCAATCTTACTCCTGAATTTCCTAGCATTTCCCTTAATGCTAGCTTACTGCATTTTTTAAATATGGATTGATTAAGACAAATTCAATTAAAGCTAATGGTGAAAATGGATACCAGAAAAAGGCCCTTAACAGGCATTTCTTAAAATTTGTTGCAGGTTTTTTTAAATGATCAAAATATCATGAACCGTGGTGGGTAACTACTAAAGGTAACCAATCCTGTGACACACTAAGGGTTAGATCCACAAAGGTACTTAAACAAATGCCCCCTCATTAGCACCTAGGTCCAGAAATTAGGTGCCACTGACATTCAAAAAGGCCATACCTCAGCTGCCACCTAGCCCCGGAGGCACCAAAGTTTCCATCAGCAGGCAAATGTAGAGCTGCCTATGTCTTGATGCCACCCCACAGGAATGAGCTGCTTGGATCTCTCATTTACACCTAAACCCTGGTAGCATTTGCAAACTAGGGACTCCACCACCTATCTCCCCAGTGCGGCTTCATCCAGTAGGCATTTTCAGAGCACACCTACTGAATTGGGCTTCACACAAAAGACAGGCAGGCACCCAGGAGAGCAGATGTCCTTATGGTACCCAATAGCACAGTGGTTAGGCACTTACTGGAGATGTGCAAAACCCAGATAATTAAATATTCATTGGCACAGAGAAAGACTGACTCTATTGCAATGGGTTAAGGCACTCACCTGGGATATAGGACAAATAAGTTGAAGTCCCTCATTGCATTAATATTTATTTATACAAAGTAGAATAGCACCAACAGGAGAGGTTGAGAAATCCATCCCAGTATAGCCAGCAGGCTGGTGGTTAGGGTACTTTCATGGGTGGCGGAAGACTTGGATTCAAGTCCCTGCTTCATATCAGGGGAAACAGGGATTTGTAGCTGAGTCTCCAACATTCTTGGTGTGTCCCCTTACTCCTGGGCTAGTAGTGGCTATAAAACAGGTGGTCTTTGTCCCTTTCTGGGTTTTATGAGTTCTTTATTAATTATTATTATTTATTAAATGAGAAAGGTCTGCTTCCCCCTCTGTTTAAATTCATTTTGGCTAAGGAACACAGAAGCCAGTTATCACCTATGCACATTGGATGCAAATCTTGCAGCTCAGATCAAATGAAGAACATACCAGAGGGCATGATGTACCCTTCAAAACATATTTTAGATTAATGTAACTGAGACCTCAAGGGCTCAGGAGCCAAATTAGCAATCAACATTACCCCCAAAAGAACCACAACAGCATGAAGGCATTGCTTCATTTACTATGGTACTATATGTTCATATTTAGACATTATGAGAGGGGAAATATTTTATTTACATATTATTCTCACAGCAAATAAGTCAGTAACTTCATGTAATAATTTAATTGATTAATAACATACTAAAAGCATCCTGACTGGTTAATAATTACATCACAGTGCTTTAGTATCATGTGCTACAAAGATCTACAGAAGACACATTAGTCCTTGCAACTCTTGAGCCTCCCTCTGAATGTCCGTTTTAGATCCTTGTATTCAAATCAGATGCTGCATTAGTTTTAATAATTAGCTACTATGTTCTTTGATTAGAAATATAAACACTATATAGTCAGTTATAGTTATCCAGTTAAATAATTACCCTTAGGTCTACCAAAACTGAAATACGTATTTGATCATAATGTACAAGATAAAATGAATTGTATACAGTTAGCAGGCTTATATTTAAATATAGCTGGTGCTGTTAATATTTAATCATATCATCTGATGTGTTGCATAATTAAATATGAGTTAGCACTTTCAGCAGAAAAGTATTTAGTAATATTTTTAGCATATGTTAATCCTGACAGAACTACAATGAATGAAATTGATTGATGTTTTCTTTATAGCACGAGAAGCTTCATTCTTAGTTTGCATTGTTCTCAGTAAATTTCCTGTAATGGGTAGTAACTGGTTTTTAGCTATTTTTGGATAAACTTGCATCCAGGCTTAACTGGAATTTGTAATTCGCTCCTGTGTGCTTTCACAAGTTCTACAAGAGGTAACAATTATTTAAACGACTGTTTATAAACCATGAACCCACTTCCAGTTCCTCTGAAGGTGTTGCTGGGGCTATGCCTGCTCTTTCATCGTATGTCTGACTGTGGAGGCGATTCATGTTCTCCAAGCTCTTAACTAAATTCCCATCTTCTTCTGGTTACTCTCCTTTCCCAGGCAGTAGATTTCTCCTGACTGCCTTTTTTCCAACTTCACCCAACCTAAAGTTTGGCACATCAATGTATGGTCATAGCTGGGTCAATACTATTTTTCCCCTCCCACAAATATTTGTTCAAATTTTAAAATGGATTTGCTTCAGCAAAGTTCACAGCCAAGTTTGGTGTTTACTTTCCATGAATATTTAGGCAAGTGAATTTCATTGTACTTCCCTCAAGCAGGGCCAGGAGGCAGAATGGCTGGTCAGGGACTAACCCACTCATGACCAACCTCTACAAGTAGTATTTATGGGACCACGTGACTGAATAATCCTCTGTGTTTCCCACCTGCAAGGGTGGACAGGAAAGATCAGCCCCATAGGCAAAGGCTGGGAGCCAAGAAGGGACAAGACAGAAGCAAGGTATCACAGGCAACAGGAAGCTACAGGAGAACATGTCTACTTCATTGGATTTTAGTGTGAATGAGGTGAGAGCTGTGGCTTGCTACTGGGTGGCACCTCCTACTCTGAGGCTATGTACACATGATAAACTTGTCCCACAATAAGTTATTACGGGACAAGGAAAGCGCTATAAATATAGCGCTTTCTCGTGTACACACATGCTGCTTCTATCACAAAGGAGCATTCACCGTGTGAATGCTCCTTTGCAATAGAAGAGCAGTGCATGGTGGGCACCTGTCCCACCAGGCACTGCCCACAGCCAGCCCCCTAGCCCAGCTGCAGGGCTTCCAGTGGTGGCGGGGGCTGCGCTGCCAGCCCCCACTGTCACCCAAAGCCCCGGGGCTGTGCTAAGGGGCTGGCCCGAACTGGCTGCCCTCACCAGTTCAGGCCAGCCCCCTAGTCCAGCTGCATGGCTTCGGGTGGCAGTGGGGGCTGCTTTGCCAGCCCCCGCTGTCACCCGAAGCCCCAAGGCTGAGCTGGGGGCTGGCCCGAACCGGCGAGGGTTCAAGCCAGCCCCCTAGCTCAGCTCCCGGGCTTCGGGTGGCGGCAGGCGCTGCGGCGCTTAAGCGCTGGAGCCTCTGCCACCACCCGAACTAGCTTGGGGTTCGGGTGGTGGCAGAGGCTCCGGCGTAGCCTCTGCTGCCACCCGAACCCCTGGACTGAGCTAGGGGGCTGGCTCAGTTCAAGCAGCCCCTAAGCTCAGGTAGGGCAGTGAAATTGACATATTTGACAGCTCCAATGTCCCAGAGTGGCCTCGATTGGCACTCTGGGACATTTCCGGAGGCTGTCTGATCCGCAAAATGTGTACACACGAGCATTACCGCGGAACAGCTGTTTCTCGATTTGAGTGGTTTAACTGTTGCATGGCAAGATGGTGTAACAGAGAAATTGCAACAGAGAAACAGAGAAATTGATCGTGTGTACGCTACTAGCTTTATTGCGTGATAAGGAGCCTTACCGCACAATAAAGTGATCGTGTGTACATAGCCTGTGTGAACAGGTCCTGGACTTCAGGGATCAGGTCATGGAGGGGGACCAGCATGTCTGGGAAGAAAACCACTGTTCTCATGTTCTATAATAAGCTTGCTGTCATTCTGCGAAGTCCTTATAGGCCAAAAAAAGCATCAGCAAACTGTCCTAAAGTTACAGAACAGCCCTTTCATATGAGCTAAAGCTAGTGTTCATTCTGTAAAAACACCCATGAAAAGCTACAATACAAATGTGGCTTTAAGAGTTAGCTGCAAAGCACAGTTCCTCAGAGACTATCTGATGTTTTGCTATTCCATACAACATACATCAATGATGTGTGACTTTGTGAGATAAAGAAAAGGAGACATCTTGTTAATCCCTGTAATCAGAAAGAATATACAGGGTATTACTTTTACTGTGCTCACAGATGTTTGGAAATGTACTACAGCTTTCTGGCAGACACATTCATTTTGAAATTACTGCAATACTTGCCTCTCATATCTAAGAAACAACTACACACATGTCATTTTATTGGCAGGATTTGATGTGATACTTTGGTGGCTATATTTCGTGGCTGACCTGAGACTGTTGTGGTAATTTTATATGTCATCTCACATCAGAATATACTAAGTAAGTAACAATGAACTGGAGTGTTAATCTGTAGATGTGCTTGTTTGTTCTTTTGGGGCAATTGCTGGAATAAGTTGTCACACAGTTTACTGCAAAACTTCTGCATCACATATTCCCTATGTATTGGTAGAGTATTCTCAAAAGCTACCTGTTATAGGACATGGAAGGGTAATCCTTAGCACTGATATGTTGTGAAAACAAAAAAGGTAAAGATTCAAACTTTGTTTGTGTTAAAAATCAAATTAGAGAAGGTCAGAGGAACTATAGATAAAAAATAGTTTTAGCATCAATCTTGCTCAAGTGAAATGATCGCCTTTTATAATAGCTGAATATTATAAAGAAAGAGTAATTACCATGAATATTGAGTATAGGTAATACACTTATTACACAGCTTGCCAACAGCCATAATTTCAAATAGGGAATCCAATGAGGTGAGTTATTTATCTCATAAATCATACTCATTGACTCTTTTGTGTTGCCCTTAAAAGCAGTTTAAATTCATAGAGATGGACATTGATTTGTTTTTCTGTTCAATCTTGCTAAATCTTGTGGTGTTTTTATGTTTCTTTGTTTGTTTTAAAATATTGATAAGAGCATTTAGGACGTCTCTGTGTTTGTTGCTTACCGCTCTGCTTCCAGAAAACAAAAACAAAAGATATCCTGCGTTTATGCCCAGACAGCCAACTCCCAAGCCCATGGCTCTCTGTTTGGGAGCAGTTCTCATAGATTTTTAAAGCCAGAAAGGTTTATTAGTTTAATCTAGACTGCCCTGCTCAATAATTTATACCATAGAGCCTGAAATCAAATAATTTTTACATCAAGCTCATAACTTCAGTTTGAGCTAATGTTTCTCTTTTAGAAAGATATTTGCTGTTGATTTAAAGATTTCAAGTAACAGATAATCTATCACAGACCTAGGTAAATGGTTCTAGTGGTTAACTATCCCTACTGTTAAAAACATTCACATTATTTCTAGTCTGAATGTGTCTAGCTTCAGATTCAAACCTTTGGGGAAAAGAGGAATAAATAAATCTACTAGATTAAGAGCCATCTATTATCAGTACTCTCTTTTCCCCTGTGTAGGTAGCTGTCTCTTTTATTTCCTCCTGCCAGTACTATTTCAGGGACAATGCATCCAGGCTCAGGATAGTCTCCAGATTCATGTTCCTCATTGGTCCTTACTCCTTTCCTTGCCCCCATACTGCATATATGATTAAATGCCACGCACAGTGGTGCCTCACACACAGCACAAGGAATCTACAACTGCAGGAAACCCACAGCAGCCATTTTGGTTGGTAGGGATGGTGAAAAAACTTGATGAAAAAAATAGTAAATTCATAGAGCTGATGTAACAAGTCATAAACAAGAGAGTAGGAAGGTGCACTTCACAGCCCCATTTCCCCTTACTGGCTAAGCCCCAAGAAAGAACTCTTTAGTGAACATTCATACACCTATCCTGACTACTTCTCCAGTCCCTATTGTTGCTATGATGGAGGTTTGAAGAAGTTCATTGCGACTGACCTCACAGGGCTACCATAGAAGTAGAGAAACATAGGACTTTTGGGAAAGGCCTCTAGGAAAGCTGCTTCCAGCTCCTCATGCCACATTTGGTAAGAATCACAGGACTGAGGCTTGTCTCTACTGCGGGGGTAAGTTGATGGGAGATATGCAATCTCTTCCCGTAGACTTACTTACTTGTACTCACTGCGCTGTCTTGACTGGGCTGTGCCGACCAGCCTGGCTCTTCCATTGACGCAGCATTACTCCACTTGGGAAGGTGGAGTAACTGCATCAAACGGAAAGCACTTCTGGGATCAATTGAGTGAGTCTACACTGGCCGCTAAATTGATCACAGATTGACGCAGTTTTCTCAGTATAGACAAGGCCTTAGTGAGTAAGCAAGGATAGAGGATGTCAGCCAGGTATGAAGACTTATCCTCATTATTATGCATGGAAGGTCACAAGAATCTGAATTTTTGATTAACAGCCATTCCTTCAAATAGCTGCTATATAATATTTTTTTTTTGTATTGATTATGTCAAAGTTACTGCATTGGGCTAGTGCTGAAGTTGATTATATGTTTCACTGTGCAATGGGGTGAGCAGTGAACATTGGAACTGTCACCTACAATGAATATCCATTCAATAAAGTGTTCTCTGTAATACAAATATTCAATTTTCTGGACTTTTCCATTTGAAGAACTGTGTGCCAATCCTGACACATGGCCTGTAGTATTCTTCCCAGAAAATGTGGTTCTTACATCCCTCTCAACAGTGTCTGAGCCCTATGTGGTAATGACCCCCTGGCAGTTCAGCTCAGCTCATTTTATAATCCTTACCTACACAGATGGGGGATAGGGGGATAAAAAAAATAATGGCTACTCAACTCCTAGACTATATTTCCCAGTATATAACAATGGGGATAATGCTGCCCTATCTCAAAATATGTAGTAAGAATAAAATAATTCATTTCTGAGGTGCTCAGATATTCTGGTGATGAGTACTAAATAACACCCAATAAATAGGGTGCCAAATAATTGTTTTATAAAGTAGAACATGACTAATTATTTAATGGCAACTATTACTGTAGATTCCTGGGGTCTCAGGTTTGGGGACTCTTTGGTGTTGGATGCTGTATAAACAGAGGGTAACATGGTCCATAATCAGCAGAGTTTACAACCTAAGATGACGACCAGGCATTGGCCTAACCACCAGTTATTTTCACACAGATCAACAAATATCAGTAGTTCAGTAACTAGTGATCTGAAGAAAGGACCTGGCAATGGAAAATAGAGCTTTCAGACATCCAGTTCCCGTAAAGTGAGGATTATCATTAAACCTCATGCAGTATGTGTACAGACCGGGTTAAAGTAAGGGGGAACGCAGCGGAACACAGTTCCGGGGCCCACAAATTTGAGAGGCCAGAGTTCCGAGGCCCCTAAAAATAGAAAAATCCGGCAGAACGCATGTTCCGTCCTGCCCTAACTGCTGGCAGGTCCTACGTCCCACCATTGTTAATCACAATACTTATTGTGTTATGCAGTGTTTGCTAGTTTGTGACAATAATTGCTATAGACATAAACACCATATAAAATTATAAATATTTTTATGGAGCGATAACTGATGCATGTGGCACTAAGAAGTGGTTGCAAATGCCTACCTGGGCTGGGGACGGCAAATGCATGAAGGGGGCCCAGGCAACATGGGAAGGGGGCCCAGAGATTAGGAGGGTTCCGGGGCCCATCAAATTATACTTTAACCACTGAGACCAAGTTAGTATGAAAAGGGTTCCAAATATATGCCAAGGGAAAATGTATTGATTAACCCAATGCATAAGCTCGTTGAACCTCATGGATGCAACAGCTACCTTTCATTCAGAAAGAGTGCAGGAGGAAAGACAGACCAGACAGTAGAAACAAGAGAGGCCTTTGCCCAAAATAAAGCCACGTACTAGAAGGAGTAGGAGTTGGGCCATGCAGCCCAAGTGTTCTGTGATCAGAAACTCAGGGTTGGGGAATGGACAGGATTGGAGCAGCATGAGATAGAAGCAGCAAGAAACATCAAAGAAGCCAGCAGAGAGAGAGCAGAGAGGCAAGACCTAATACAAAAAGTATTGAGAGCGTGACTCTGAGATGAGCAAGGGCCAAGTGCTGACTGAAAGAGGCTTGGAACAGTAAGCAAAGCAACTATCTTGCTTGATTCCTGCTCTGGTCAACTAGATAGGACTTGGTCTCTTCCCCCCCCCCCCCAAACAGGATTGCAGCATAGAAACTCCTGTCTCTATCGTCAGTTTCTCCTCCTAATGCAAATAATTCACAGGACCTCACATTTTGACTCAGTTCTCAGGACAAAAGGATCAGCAACAGCCAAAGGCAGCCCAGCAGACCAGATGTCATTAAGCAGCACATACCATGTTAATGATCTGAGCAATATGAAACAATCATTAGATATTTTCCAATTGCAGCCATTGCCCGTACTTTGCTAGGTTTAGGATTTTTTTCTCACTGGAGATATTTCCTTTGTTATCCTATTCTGTTATATTTGGGTTCATATCCTGTATCCAACACTATCATATCAAGTTACCTTCTAGTGGTACTTCAAGTGATATGACTAGCATTTTTCACATCTGTTTTCTCCCTCTCTATTCTTCACCCCAAAGGCAAGATCTGGAAGTAGTAGGGAGCTACATTGCAGACCTGAGTTAATAGTCAAAGATACAAAAGAATTATAAGTAAAAAATATATTATGAAGTCACATTAGAATTCTACATCAAGATCTTTTACCTTTGTACAAACTGCCCTCCTTGGGATGAATTAAATGGGAGATTACTATCTTTTCGATTGACTCTCTTGAATTGGACTTGGGTTGCCAGACAGAGGAATTGCTGAGGTTGATGGGGATGAGGTGTTAGAGCAAAATACTGATGGCTTGATGGGGGATATTATGCTGAGAAAACTAATAGGAGAAGAGAGGGTTTATTGGCACCTCACTCACTTCCCTTCCAGGCAGGTGCACTGTCATAGGTTTGACTCTTAGCAGGAGAGGAAGTGCTATGCCTCTGTCCTGCCATCCTCATGCTGTACCAGCAGAGCTAGCCGTGGAGGGCAGAATGAACCAGCAAAGGCAAGAGATTGCAGCTGGAGACAGTGTATGATATCAGCTGGCAGATGGCACTGTTGTGCAGCACTCTTTCAAACTGAATGCAGCAACCTGAGGCAGTGGCTGAAGATGCTAGGAGCCCACTAAGCAAATGCCTGGCTGTCCATTGCTGTGCTGGGCCAGGCCAACAGTAAAAACTTTTTCTTACCTACATATCAGACAAGCGCACAGAACATTAAAGCTTTGTGAATAAGCAGAATTAAGAAAACTAAGATTGCACTTGCAACCTTAACTCTGCCCCCTTGTGTAATATGATCTCATAGCCATTGAGTTTAATTAAATATGTCTACACTTGAAAAGTTAAGTCGACGTTATAAAGTTGACTTAATAAGGTCGACTTTAAGTCAACTTAAAGTGGACTTTATTTAGCCGACTTAACAGAAGTGGACTTAACTTTTCAAGTGTAGATGTGGCCCCTTTTTGACGTTATTAAGTCGACTTAACGTTTTAAGTCAACTTAAAAAGGTCCACCTAGGCACTACTCCGCGTCTCCACTGGCTTAAGTCAACTTAATAAAGTCGACGTAAGCACTAGTTCGATTAAAACTAGGTGTTATTAATTCAAACTAATTCATTCCTTCATCCTTAAGAAGCAGCTTAAGTCGAATTAAGGAAAGCCCAGTGTAGACAAAGAGTAAATTAAGTCGACTTAAGCCTCCTTAAATCGACTTAATTTGTAAGCGTAGATGCACCCTTTGAGAGGATACAGTATAGTTCCCTATTTTTTCTTTGTCTACAGCATTAGACACATGCTTTCCCTACTATATCCATCTGCACAATATCAGTCTGTGGTATAGCCGAGAAAAAGAATATATTTCCAACACACACAGTTAATCATGTTAACTTATATGCATTCAAATCTTATGAGTATGCCTGTTGACTTCAGCAGGGATAGCTTTTCATCCTATTACCCTAGTATAGACGAGGGAGTCATAATTTTAATACGTTAGCTGGTAGAGATAAAACAGTAGAGGAGATCTAGCCTTTTACCTTGACCAGCTAGCACGTACTACAAAAGCAGCTTGTTTTGTCTATACCTGGATGTTACTACACATTTAAATCATACCATTTTCCTAGTAAAGCAAGGCCAGAAAGGTGTCTCTAAAGTCCTTCCCCCTCCCATTTAAGCTCTGTTTGCCTCTTTCTATCTTTAAATTTTCCACCTTCCATTATGCTAATTTCTATGCCCAATACACAGTCTCCCTCTGCTCTGCAAGGCATTCTCCTTCTCTCCTACACCCTGCTTCTTCAGAAGAATATTTGTTTACTATCTCTGCTCCCCACTACCCTCAGCTCACCTTCCTATTCCTGCACTACTCTTCCATAGCTTGTCTTTGTTTCTCACATCCTTCTTAGAATGTAAACCCTTTAGGGAAGGAAAATGTGTATTATTACTAGAACTTCTCAATTCCGGTGCTATTCAACTTCTCTTGTTGATGATTAATAATATTTGTAACACAGACAGTTGCCTTCCCAGTACAACTATTGTGGCCAGCATTTCTTTTGCTGCAGCCTCCCCCTATTTTCCCTCCTCATTCCCCCCCCCCCCCCCGAGAACTCCAGAGGTAATTCAAACAATCACTACATAGGATCCCATGTATTTTATCCTCTGGGTACACACTTGCCCCTTAGACCTGAACCCTAGTTCAATCACTCCCCCAGCTGACCAAAATAAGAACACCAGAAACTACAACACAAATGCAGTCTTCCTCCCAGTTTCATCCAGGCACAGTCCTTCCTCCCTAAGGGTCTGTCCACTTCCCATTTCCTCCTACCTGGATTTTGTCCTTCCTCACAGGCTCTCTGCAACCCTCTGCTCACTCAGGAGTTTTCTCATTTCTTCCTGCAAGCACAAAACAGCTTCCTAAGCTTCCCCCCATTCACTGCAACTTCCTGCTCATTTTATATAGGAGTCACCTGAGTCCTCTCATTCTTTACCAGGGATGGCTTAGCACTAGGATCTCCAGCCCACAGGGCAAGCCACTCTTTCACAGTATTGTTGTTACTAGAAATATTTAAGGTATTTTTGTGCTGTGTCCCACACTTCCTTTTCATCCTTCAAAAATCTGATGCTAAGGAATTTCTATGATAAACTCATTTAGATCTAAATAGGCAGAGGGAGAAAAGCCATTTTATTTTTCAAAATCAAACTAAATGTATTTCATGCTGTGCTAATGTAGAAATATCTGTTTGTTCAGTTTTCATTACAGTGCCATGATAAGTTTTTTTTCAATGCAGTCATCAGTACCATTTTTACTAGCTATGTGTTGTTTTGAAATAATTGCCTGACTAGATAGTATCTAGTGAGAGATAAAAATATATTTTCCTTTGAGTTCAGGTAAGATTCCTAGAATCCTTGAATCTCAGTGAACAACAATATATTTTAGAAATCCTGATCCAGACAATTTTTTCATCCCCACTGCTATGTCCTTTGTCAGATAAGAAAACCTTCTGTGAAATTGTCATAACTATTTCAACACCAGAATTTCTCTTGCTTGTTGTGACAAACAGATCCTGGCATTCACCCAAGGAGGGGAAGGTTATTGGTGCAAATCCCATACTGTGTAGACCCCAAGGGGTTGTGCATTGCCTCTGGCTGCCTACCACGCCACTGTTCGAGAGCTCCTTTGGTGCAATGGGACACAACCTACCTGGGCTGGGCAGGAAGAAGTCCTGGAGTCTCTCTGAGCATGGTACAGTCCAGTAACATAGCAGTGCTGCACAGTCAGCTGTCCTGAAGCCCCTCTGGGCATGCATAAGAACATAAGAACATAAGAAAGGCCGTACTGGGTCAGACCAGAGGTCCATCTAGCCCAGTATCTGTCTACCGACAGTGGCCAGTGCCAGGTGCCCGAGGGAGTGAACCCAACAGGCAATGATCAAGTGATCACTCTCCTACCATCCATCTCCATCCTCTGATAAGCAGAGGCTAGGGACACTATTCTTAACCCCTTTCTGGCTAATAGCCATTTATGGACTTAGCCCCCATGAACTTATCCAGTTCCCTTTTAAATATTGTTATAGTCCCAGCCTTCACAACCTCCTCAGGTAGGAGTTCCACAAGTTGACTGTGCGTTGTGTGAAGAAGAACTTCCTTTTATTTGTTTTGAACCTGCTACCTATCAGTTTCATTTGGTGACCCCTGGTTCTTGTATTATGGGAGTATTTAAACAACTTTTCCTTGTCCACTTTCTCCACATCAGTCATAATTTTATATTTATGCAGGGCTTAGCAAAACATTCCTTCTGGAGGTGAGTCTGTTACTGAGTGTCCAGGGAGATTGAAGTGCTCTTCTACCGGTTTTTTATTGTTCCCATTCTTAATGTCTGATTTGTATTCTTATTTCAGACCATTTCTGTAGTTTGCCAAGATCATTTTGAATTCTAACTCTATCTTCCAAAGTGCTTGCTGTCACTCCCAGCTTAGTATCACCCACAAAAATTATAAGAGCTCTCTCTGCTATTATCCAAATAATTTATGAAGATATTGATAGAACCAGACCCAGGGCCAATCCAGCAGAACTCCACTCTATATGCTTTTCCAGCTTGACCATGAACAATTCATAACTCCCCTCTGAGCATCCAGTTGTACTCTCACATTTAAAGTACGTTCATCTAGGCCAGGGGTTCTCGACCCCTGTCCTAAGGGCCAAAAGTGGCCCGTGGGACTTTATGAAGTGGCCCACACAGCCCCACCCCACTGGTTGGGAGTTGGGCCAGAGCCTCCTGCTCCCAGCTCACGGCTTGGAGCCGGACTGCAGCTGCCTGCCTCCCTTCCCCACCGCTGGGCTCTCCCCAGCCGGGCAGCAGAGGCAGGGGCCCCTAGGAGGGAGGGAGGCCACTACCCAGGTGAGGGCCAACAGGGGCACCCCGTCCCGGTCCCGAGTAGGGCAGGACATCCTAGGGGAGGGACCCGGACTAGAGCTGGTTCAGGAGGAGCGATGTGCTGGGGCCAGTTCGGGCTGAGCAGGGCCCGGCACTGCCCCCATCCAGCCGGAGGAGCTGAGGGGCTCACATCCGCCCGGGGCGGGATTTGTTTCCAACCCGCAGCATCAGTCGTGGTATTGAGAGCCTGGCCCGGTTCCTCGGGGGCCCATCTCGGCCCAGCCCAGAGGTAGGGGAGGTTCCGGGCATTTATGGGCATCCAGCCCTTTAAAAAAAAACACTTTTTAAAATTTTTAAAAAACCTCTTTGGCTCAAGGGCCAAATATATATTTTTTAGAAACCTGAAGGGCCACCAGTCCATTTAATTAAAAAAAATAATTAATTATAATTAAAACTTAATTTGAATTTAATTAATTAAATTGTAATTAATTAGACTGGTGGCCCTTCAGGTTTGTAAAAATTATATTTGGCACCCCTCGAGCCAAAAAGGTTGGGAACCACTGATCTAGGCTATAGTTCCCTAGTTCGCATGTGAGAAGGTCACAGGGGACAGTGTAAAAAGGCTTATCAAAAATCAAGGTACATCACATCTAGTGCTTCCCTGTTATCTAGAATGCCTATCACCCCATCACAGAAGGATATTAAGTTGTTTTGACATGATGTGTTCTTGAAAAATCCATGTTGGCTCTCACATATCCTCTACCTGCCTATAAACTGATTGATTATTTGCTCAGTTATCTTTCCAAGTACTGCAGTTAGACTGACTGGTCTGTAGTTCTCTGGATTGTCCTTATTCTGCTTTTTATAGATAGGAACTATATTTGCCCTTATCCAGTCTTCTGGGAACTCTCCAGTCCTCTACAAGTGCTCTAGGAAAAACACTAAGGGCTCAGAGACCTCGTGAGCCAGTTCCTTAAGTATTCTATGATCTCTTTTGTTAGGTCCAGCTGACTTGAAGATATCTAGCATGTCTAAACAATTCTTAATTTGTAAGTTCCCTATTTTAGTCTCAAATCCTAGCCCATTTACCCTGATGTTCACTATATTTGTCATCTGATTGCTTATTTCTTTGACAAAAACTCAAAAATAAAAAAGCATTTAACACTTTTTCGATTGCTTTATTTTATGTTATTGTCTTTCCCTCCTCAACAAATAATGGACCTATTCTTTCCTTATTCTTCCTTTTGCTTCCAAGAGCCATGGTGGATTCTTCATCACTGACCATTTTAAAAGCAAGCTTGAGTGTTTTTCTGTAATATCTGTTCTAGCAATTTGTTTGGGGCAGTCCTATGGCTCGTGTTACACAGATGGTCAGACTGTATGGTCATAATAGTCCTCTCTGACTTAAATATGTGAGTCTATGAATGGATAAATGGGGCAAGATGAAATTTACCAGTGTCAGGGTAGGGAAAAAGATGTTGGCATAGTACAAAAGTAAGATGCTGAGAGCTGGACAAGAATTTTAGCTCTATGGATGGAAAGGAAAGACTATATTTTATAGGTGTTGACTTGACTACTGCATTTAACTTATGAAGTTATAACTCACCATGAAAAGACACAAGGAGAACAAAATTGTCATGCTGTCACAGCCGGGTCATGGGACAATGACAATAGTGGTCAATGCCATTCAGTTATGACACAGGAGTCAAGAGATACTGGGAGATCAGAAGCAGGAGACAAACAGGAGAGCAGGAAACACAAATTAGATGCCAAGAAGTCAACGAGGGAGAGTAGGAACAGGAAGCACAAGGCACATAACATCATACCCAGCTAGATTACATTACACTGATAGTCACAGTACAGACTTGAGCCCAGTTAGAAGAAGAGCAATACTGCAATTCTTACCTACAGGACAAAACACAGTAGATAGTGAATTTGAGATATTGCTTAAATAAATCTGTTAGTCTTTAAAAGTGCCACCAGACTCTGTTTTTATTGTAAAAGCAGTATCTCAAATTCACTATCTACTATGTTTTGTCCTATAGGTAAGAATTGCAGCATTGCTCTTCTTCTAACTGGGCTGTCTGTATTGTGACTCTCAGTATAATGTAATCTAGCAATACCAGATTTTTACATCTATATTTTTAACTGAACCCAAATTTGTGCAACACCAATCTTACAGAGTACAACAAGAAGCTAAAATTGTAGCTACCCTGAAGCTGCTAATCACTATTAACATTACTATTTCCAAACTCAGAATCCTATTTGTAATTCTGAAGTAGTGTTACTGCTTTATAGGAAACAACGGCTCTTTCCCCTAGAATAACTGCTGAAATGCATAAGGCTGTAGAACATCCCTTATACAAATCTCTTCACTGACTGGGAGCAAAAGATTACTTTTGCTGGTAAAGTGACACCATTTTCAGCTCCATCTTTTCATTTGTATTAACCTTTTACATTTTACACACACACACAACCCACCAGCAACTTCATTTCCCCCACCCTGCCTGGAAACCATAGAAACCAAAGTGAAAGCACAGTGAAGAAGTTCGTCATTTGGCTATCACTGGCTGATCTCCATGGAAACATTTAGCTTTTTTGTTTAAATGATATATTTCCACATCAGACACATGACCACAGCTTGATGGGGCTATGACATCTTCAGGAACAGTTTGCAATGGAGACAATAATGTAACGAGTTTCTGCCTTATATATTCTTGTCACATTTCTAGCTAGCATTATTCATGCCTGTTTTGCTTCAATAATAATTACAGCTTTTCTTTTAGAGCAATGTTATCAAACAAGGGTTTAAACTGGGGGTTACAAAAAAATTTTACTTCCAGAAGTTGTGCCCACTATCCAAGCTCTGCTCACTTGAGGCACTAAAATGAGGGGCCATTCCCTGTAGGTTACACAAATCTTCTAATATCTTTCTTGTGTGTTTTGCTCCACAATGAAATAGGTAATATTGACTAAATTATAACTATGAGTATTAAAACAACTATGATTCAGAGTTAAAATGACACATAGTGACATGCAAGGTGAAAGGAACGATTCACACCTCTCGTAGCCATTTTACCAGACTCTCTGGAGGCTCAAGCAGGTGTTACTGCATTAGTTCTACTCTGTTTACATTTTGAAGAGTATTAGATTTGTCATTGGAAGTGCTAGTTAGTTAATTTTTAAAAAGAAAAGCTAAGATTCTAGAGACAAGATGTCAGTCACCATAATAGAAAGTACTAGTTCTCACAGCTGCCCACAGAAATAACCCAAACTGACCTTGGTGTCAAATGACGTAGCTGTGCTTCAAGCATGACTGAAATACTGAAATGCATTTGTTCTCTTTCTGAGCAGTTATTGTAGGAGTTCTCTTTTTACTCCTAGCCAATAGGATATACCAGTTGGACTGGAATAAATGATTTCATTGCATCCACCTGGGGATACCCATATGCTCAGTCTTGGTCCTAGCCAGCCTGAAGGCAAGAGCAGCTCATAGGCTATATCTACACTAGAAAAGTTAAGTCGACTTAACAAAGTTGACTAAGTTGACTTAGCTTTAAGTCGACCTAACCACCCTTAAGTTGACTTAATAAAGTCAACTTAAAGGTTACTCCATGTCCACACCGCCCTTAAGTCGACTGCCTAGCAATGGGTGACTGTTGTACTGGTTTAACACAGAGGCCTCGGCTTCTCTTTCTTTCTCTGTCTTCCTTTTTCTTTCCTTCTTTCTTTCTCTTCCTTGTTTTTTCTTTTTCTCTTCCTTCCTTCTCTGTCTTCCTTTTTCTTTCCTTCTTTGTCTTCTTTCCTTCTCTCTCGCTTTCTTTCTTTCTCTCCTTCTTCCTTCCTTTCTTTCTTTTCCAACTTTTTCTTTCTTTCTTTCTTCTTTCTTTCTTTCAAAAAAAACTTTTAAAAATTAATTTTAAATAAAAACCTTTCTAAAAATTAAATTTCAATTCAAAATTCATTCAAATTCAATTAATTAAACCCAATGAATTCTATTTACAATCACTTTAACTTCAATTAATGCCTATAATTTCTCTCATGTGAGTTTACACAAAAATTTTATTCAGAAAAAGTTTTGCACATGGCTTGAAAATTTTGCACACAAGCCACCAAACCTTAGAGGGAACATTGGCCCAGTCCCCAAGATCTTTCAAACTACAGCCTGAGCCCTCAGCAACATACCCTCTGAGTCCAGAAATAGCTTGGACAATTGCATGTCAGGGTAGCCCATGCAGTCAGGTTCCAGGAGCAGCTGGGCAGGGCTACTAAATCTCATGCTTCTTTCCTTCTTGAATCCTTCTCCACCTCTCCCAGGGTGCATCTACACTTGTAAATTAAGTCGACTTAAGCTTGCTTAAGTCGACTTAATTTACTGCATCTACACTACCGTTTCCTTAAGTCGACTTAAAAGCAAGCTGCTTAAGTCGACTTAAGGAAAATAAAATTGACTTAATGAAAATTAAGTCGACTTTATTAAACCTCCTTTTAGTTCGACTTTAGGCTTAAGTCAACTTTTTAAAGTCGACTTAAGCCAGTGTAGACCTGGAGTAGCCCTAAGTTGACTTAGGGATACTCCAGGACTCCCCCACTGCCCTCCCTGCCAGGGGGGTGGCACAGGGGGAACCTGGCATGCCCCCCCAAAGGGCCCACCCTGCCAGGGTCCCTGTCCCCCTTTGCCCCATTGTACCCATGTAGAATGGGGCAAAGGCTGAGCCCCCTGGCACTGGGCAAGGGGTGCCCCCCTGCCACCGTGGACCTGCCCTAGGTCTCCCTAGCCCCTAGAAGTCGACCTAGGCATCCAGTGTGGATGCTCTAGGTCGACTTTGTAAGTTCCCCCAAGTCGACTTTAAATTTAGGTGTAGACATGCTAAGTCGACCTAAATTTACAAGGATAGACATGGCCCCAGTGCCCTCTTCCAGTGCCATTGAATGAAAATGGGGAAAGAAGGGATAGGAAAAAATGGGGCCATTGGACATGCAACAGAAGGGGCTTTGTGTCATGTTTGCACTATTTCCTGCATTTTTTTTTTTTGCTTGTTTTGAAAATGTTCTTTGGTTACTAGTTTTTGGTATAGTAATGGCAGCTGGCCTGCCTAGCAATGGGTGACTGTTGTACTGGTTTAACACATGTTACAAAAAAAATAGCTTTTTATATAATCAAGAAAGTATATTGATATCATTGCATCCCACCATACATGATCAGGAGCCATTATATATTACTAAGCAAACACTATTCCTCTACACCTGTGGTTCTCAACCAGTTTATCATTGTGGGCCACAAACACGGCTCACAATGTGTTATGTGGGCCACATCTAATGCTACCTGTGTGATCCTGAGGATGTTATGTGGGCTGCAGCTGTATGCTGAGTGGGCCTCAGGTTGAGAGCCGCTGCTTTATACTGTTACGTACAGCAATTCCTGCATCAATAATTACTCATATAAACCCATACTGTGATTCATCCACTAGCCTCCTACCAATTAATTGTTCATCATGTCGTTCATAAACATATGGTATGGTAATCAAACCTCCACCCTCCCAAGCACTGCAAACACCACTCTAATTAATTAGCCTTTTCCACTCCTAAGAACATTCTTACAAGTACTGTTCCTTCTCTCCCACTGGGCCAGGCAATGTGAGATCACAAAGCATGCCTGACTTCTGTTGCCTGGATGCACCCAGCCCCAGCTGGGGAGGTACATTTTCTGACTGAGGGTACTGATTGAGTGGCTCCTCACTCTCATGGGGAAACAGCTCACCTCTGGATTCTCAGAGATTGTGACAAGCACAGCAAGCCCCTGTAAGAAGGCCAGCATTGATAACAATAGCATCCAAACAAGTCTATAGCCATCTCCAACCAGATTCCAACCTGCCAAAGGCACATTCAACCACATTTCTACACCTGATAACAATGTCATTAAAGTATCTTTTGTAAGGGCCTCTGAAAAGCTAAGGCAAAACGGAGCATGCAGAGTCCCCAGAATAACAGTGGGGACTGTAACACTGTTTATGTCAATGTCATTTGGTGGGAATAGTGTCCCTGGCTGTCCATGAATATAGACTCCTGATTGATAAAAACTCAGATATTATGAACTTTTCCTCTTCAGGCCACACTGACATTCATAAATCAGCCTCTGTTGTCTGCAATGGCTTTCATAACAACAGAGTAGTGTCCTTTGTGGTTTATGTGCTCACATGCTCCTTGAGGATGGCAAACTATGGGCCGTGAATAGCCCTAGCACACTTAGGAAATCCCATTCTCTCAAAGCCAGCAGGAATCTCTATTATGCTCTCCACATTCAGATAAGCAATACACTTGAGTGCCTCAGAAACCTCTGTCACCATTTTACATACAGTTGAGTTTCCAAACACCAAGCTAGTTGGCAACAGACCTGTACCAGCCAGATTCCAGATTGTTACAGTCAGTGTTCCCTTTAAGCTGCGCAGGTGCGCGGCCGTGCAGTGGCTGTTGCACCCCCCGCACAGCAGTGAGGGACCCCCACGCAGCCCGGCAGCCCCCGCTGCTCCCTCCAACCCCCGGGGCAGCGGCTCTGCCGTGGCACACCCGGCCTGCGCCCAGCCTCTGGGCTGGCCCTCCCCGCCCCCAGGGTGGGACAGGCAGGCTCAAGATAGAGTCAGGAGCGTGGGCTGGCCTGCCTGCCCCACACGGCCGGGGCAGCGGGGTTGCTGCGGCCGCGGCAGGCTCCCGGGGTCCCAGCCGCCGACCGCCTCGACTTCCCGGCCTGGGGCCGGGGCCGGGCTAATCCACGGCCTCGGCCTCCCAGCACGGGGCCAGGATCAGCCTCTGGGGCTGGGGTCAGCTCCGCCCCACCGGCGGCTTCCCAGGGCCGTAGTAGGGTCCGCCAGCGGCCTTGGCTTCTCTCTTTCTTTCTCTTCCTTCTTTCTCTTCTTTGCCTGCCTTCTTTTTTCTTTCTTCCTCCCTCTCTTTCTCTTCCTTCTTTCTCTTTTCCTTATTTGTCTTCCTTTCTCTTTCCTTTTTTTCTTTCTCTTCTTTCTTTCTTTCTTTCTTTCTTTCTTTCTTTCTTTCTTTCTCTTCCTGTTTCCTCTTCTTTCCTTCTTTCTCTCTTTCTTTGCTTCCTTCCTTTCTCTTCCTTCTCTTCTTTCCTTCTTCTTTCTCTTCCTTCTTTTTCCTTTCTTTCTCTTCCTTCCTTCTTTCTCTCCCTTTCTCTTCCTTCCTTTTTCTTTCCTTCTTTCTCTCCTTTGCTTTCCTTCTTTTTTCTTTCTTCCTCTCTTTCTCTTCCCTTCTCTTTTTTCCTTCTTTGTCTTCCTTTTTCTTTCCTTCTTTTTTTCTTTCTTTCTCTTCTTTCCTTCCTCTTTCTTCTTTCTCTTCCTTCTTTCCTTTTTCTCTCTCTCTCTTCCTTCCTTCTCTCTTTTTCTCTCTCTCTTCCTTCCTTCCTTCCTTTTTTAAAAAAAACTTTTAAAAAATTAATTTTAAATAAAAACCTTTCTAAAAATTAAATTTCAATTCAAAATTCATTCAAATTCAATTAAACACAATTAATTAATTCTATTTACAATTACTTTAACTTCAATTAATGCCTATAATTTCTGTCGTGTGAGTTTACACAAAAATTTTATTCAGAAAAAGTTTTGCACACTGCTTGAAAATTTTGCACACAAGCCGCCAAACCTTAGAGGGAACATTGGTTACAGCCAGTGTTTTTTTCTGTAAAAATAAAAAAGGTGCTGGTACTCAGATAGGGACCTGGGTCTGAGTCGGGGCCTCATCACTGTGAAAAAAAAGGTGCCAGTACTCAGTGCCCCTGAGTACCATCACAAAAAAAGCCCTGGTTACAGCAACCTGCTTCTGGACCACCAATGGTGACCTTTATGCTGAGGGTCAGGGCAAGCTGCTCAAAAAGTTCCAGATATGTGGCTTTCTTCATGTGAAAGTTTTGGTCATTCCAAATCTTCATGACAATGTGATTCCCATCAGTCTGTTCTTGTGGCCCTGTGCCAGATATGCTGGTCCATGTAAGGTGCATCTACATCTATGTCAAGTGTACAGAGCAGCATCAGCCAATATGAGTTTGCCATATCAGGGTATTTTTCTACCTCTTCCTCCAGCGTAAAATCCTTCACATACCTATGGTGGATCAGAAAATGATGCTGAAATGTCCACTAGCAGTTCATGGAAGCCCTGCCTATTTCCTGACACAGGAGTGAAAGCAAGAGAATTTCTTGAACAGGCACCTCTTCCATGTTGTTGACTCCAGTAGCTGGGAGTGCAGACACCAAAAAGCCCACTTGACAGACTGTTCAAACTTCCTCTAACATGCCAGGTGGATAGTCAAGTTCCCCCACATTGCATCACAGTCAAAGGGCTACAGTAGCCACATTTTGGGCTGGCATTAGGAAGCCTGGGATATGGTTGATTTGACTGAAGTCTGTGAATTATAGTGTGGATGCCAGAGCCCCAGGTTTGAGCTTGGGTTAGAAAATTGTTGACATGGGGTTAAGAATTAGACTTTCAGTCCTTGAGTTCACTAAAATCAGTCAGCTGTCTCAAGTCCCATTAACCCTGGGTTTACACTGCAGTGTAGACACACCTCTAGGCTATGTCTACACTTACTAAAATTAGTTCGAATTAGTTATTTTGAACTAACTAATTTGAACTAATTTTAATTAGTTCGAGTTAGCTTAATTTGAACTAGAAAAACTTAGTTCGAACTAAGCAAGTGGCATTCATGGCACTTGCTTAGTTCGAATTAGCGACCTCCATTGATTTCAATGGGCCGGTTAGTTCGAACTAAGAAATTAGTTCAAATCAAAATGGCCACATTGGTTAATTCGAACTAGTTAGTTCAAATTAAGCCTTACTTCTAATACCCTATTCGAAGTTATTAGTTCGAATTAAGGAAACCCTTAATTCAAACTAATTAAAGCCTAGTGTAGCCATGGCTTTAGTTAATTTGAATTAAGCTTCCTTAATTCAAACTCATTTGCCAGTGTGTACATAGCCCTAGAGATTGACTTAACTTTCGTTCAAGGTAAGATTACCTTCCAGCAAGATGGCTGACCACCCCTTTGGGCAGGGTCTTTCACAAAGTCATTTCTTTGTCTTCTTATATGAAAGTCAGAGGAACAAACAAACTCCAAATTTTTATAATTCAGTGAACCTCTGAAGTGTATTCTCCTGAAAGTAACTCCACAAAGGAAAGTTCACTTAAGCTATGAAGAAAGAGATATGCAGTTCACTGGTGAAGAAAAATCCATGTTGGTTTCTTTCCCTACTGGTGTTTATTAAAATGCAAATAAGTTGATACATTCCTGAATCATAATCCATTTCTGCATTCCATCCCCCCTGCCATGATGCTGAGTGGTTTTCTCCTCCCCTTGTTAAACTTGATGATTTTTAAGTAAGCACATTCCCATTGTTTCTCAATGCATTTAGAAGTATCTTCAAGGTGGCAGAAGAATATTTCTTTCTCAAGGGTAGGATATCTTCAGCCTGCCCACCCTGGCAGAAACACTTTAAGAACATCATTCTCATTATGCTTGTAATTTTGAATTTGCCCTCTGTACATATATCTAACAATAATACTAATGATCAGTATAGTATTTGCATTCCGTTGATCTCACATAATACCTTTTAGATACAGGTTATGATATCAATGAATTGAGATACACTGTCAGGTTAGCTGAAACTCACCACCAGATACCAGTGAGCCTCCTATACCAGGATGCAGTTCAGAGTATATTATAAACATGCATTTTGGTAGTATAAACTGTAATGAATAACCTCATTATAATGTTCCCTAGTGTACTCTAACACAGTAATGTTTCAAACAGTATTTTGTCGAACTAAGGAACCTTTAGTGCACACCAGCATGGTCTACCTCGAATCATTAATATACAACATATTGGTGCAATTTAGAAATCACAGCTCTGCAATGTGCATTACTGCTCCACGTAGTCAAGCCCTTAGATACAAATAATCATTGCTTGTGTTTCTCCTGTGCTTATTGGTTAAAACTTAAATTCAGAAGCCCTATTGATAGCGCTATACTCACTAGTGATTAAAATGTATAAATACTTTACTGAGCTACAGGAATTTATCTAACTTAATATTTAAATGAATAGTTCTTGCTTCAAAATCAGCTGATGTAACTATAAACGCAACTCAAGTTTTGGTTAACTTCAAGAGATGTGTTCTTAGTTGTTGGTTGATTTTGATGTGCAACTAAAGAAAAACCTACAAAACACAGCTGCAATATAAAAAGCTTCCTACTGCAAGCAAAGCAGCTGTCCCTATCTACTTCTCCAGGACCAGGGGCTAGACTGGAGTTTGAATGTCAAGACTACAGAATTTGAGGGAGTTGCACAAAAAGGCAGTTAGCTGCCCAACTCCTATTGACTTTCTGTGACATTTCAGTCCCATTAACTTTAATTCTGACCCTTCCCAAGAAAGAAAAAGCTAACAGCTAAAAAGAGGCCTGGTGTGAAACATGCCTAGATGACTCAAGCACTAAAATTCTATTTTGAAAAGTGATGTAAGCAAACAAAAGATTAATGATTATAGAAATTGGAGTTCTTATACTATAAGCTGAGGGAAAGAGATCTTGGAAAGAGCATGGATTATGCTTTAGATTTTTTCTCATTAAGTAAAGCAAAAGAAACTGGATTGAATGTAGAATGGATATAGGAGTTATTTACTTTATTACTATAAAATAATCAATCAATTACTATGAGTTATAACATTTCCATTCATAGATACTGCATTATAATAAAATAATGCCAAGTAATGACAGCTTATTAATTACTCCTGTCAAAGGTGTACCTGTGAAGAAATAGCGCCAATGAAGAGAATAATCTAAAAGAAAGATATGAGGTGATGGAGACCTCATATAAATTCAACTACAAACAACTGTCATTGTCTACAAGAGTGAAATCCTGCTGACACTTTGAAATTTGAAAGAATGTTGGAAAGATTGTAGTGAATTATGTAGCGCCAGAAATAGAAATTAGCAGAGCAGCAACTCAACAAAAGCATGAAAATAGATTCACAAAGAGGAAGCGAAAGGTGATTTATGACACACACAGCTGACAGTTTCAACTAGCATCCAAAAGAAGATAATAGTCTTGAACAGAGAAGATGGAAAAGCTCACGTCACCGTCATTTGTGAAGGTTGCATTAGAACTGCATGAGTAAGGACTCAGTGAATAAAGGCCGCACAGTTTGACCCAGACATGGTTGCTTAAGCATGCCCATTCAAAGTACTTAAACTAGATCTTCTCCCAGTTTTATACTGGTATAATTACCTGTGGGGTTTTTACTGAAACAGTTAAAAGAATGCTCACTCTAGTATAGATAGTTATACCTGTATAATGGTATACAGGACTTCAGGAAGCTTAAGTCGACTTAAATTAAACCACTTCCACACTAGGCTTTCATTAAGTCAACTTAAGTAATTCCTTAAGTCGACTTAATGAAAGCTTAAGTCGACTTTATAACTACCACTCATTAGGTCGACTTAACCCTTAAGTTGACTCCTTAAGTCAACTTAAGGACTGTGTGGACGTGGAGTGACCCATAAGTCAACTTTATTAAGTCAACTTAAGGGTGGTTAGGTTGACTTAAAGTGGACTACGTTGACTTAAATCTAAGTCAACGTAGTCCACTTTGTTAAGTCGACTTCAATAAGGTCGACTTAAAGTCGACCTAACTTTTACTAGTGTAGACATAGCCTAGCATTATAACTTATTGTTCTTTCTTTCTTTATGGGAATAAGCTACATTACGATAAGCATGATTATGCTGGTATAACTGTGTCTATACTAGAGGACTTGTACTGCTTTAATAAACCCAGTATAGTTAAATTAGGACAAGTTTTCTGTTTAGACAAGGCCCAATTGTCCAAATATTTTACATATAATTTGAAGTTCTCCAGGCACAGTCTGTCTGAAGGCTAAATGTTATTATTTATTTTAGTCTTCAAAGGAAATGGTTTATCCATTTTTGAGCACGGAAAACAGAGTGGAGGAGAAGGAATGCACTTTAATATTAAATATTAAAAAAAATGCCAACAATTTTAGCACTGAACTACCACAGCTTAATTTTTTCCTATAATGCAGAGAAATTGTCCTCACTGAGGAAAAGTGGCTTTGAGGAATCCAGTGAAAGCTTATTTTGATTCGACCAAATTATGAGTATTTGAAAATTCTAATTTGTGCAGTAAGCTTTTGATGGTGGCAATGGATTTCTTTAATCAATATTTATCAATTTTAGGAAAATTAAGATTTCTGCATATACAAATATATGCCTGGTTCCTCAGAATATCATCTTATCCCATCTTCTAGGCCTTTATGAATCAATAGGCCAGGAAGGCAGTGGTGATTACACCACCTCCCTAGGTAACCCATTCCAGTGTTTCACCATCCTCCTAGGGAAAAAGTTTTTCCTAATAGCCAACCTAGACCTCCACCACTGCAACTTGTGACCCCTGGTCCTTATTCTCAGTGGTGGCAGATGACAGAACAACTTAGTTCCATCTTCTTTGGAATCCCCATTCAGGTAGTTGAAGGCTACTATCACATCCTCCCTCACTGTTCTCTTGTGCAAACTAAATAAGCCCAGTTCCCTCAGCCTCTCCTCATAAATCATGTGCCCCAGCACTCTTACCCTACGCCGGATTCTTTACAATTTGGTCCCATCTTTCCTGTAGTGGGGCCCTCAAAACTGGATCCAGGGCTCCAGATGTGGCCTCACCAGTGCCAATTAGAGGGAATAATCACTTCCCTCAGACTGCTGGCAATGCGGCTACTAATGCAGCCCAATATGTCATTAGTCTTTGTGGCAACAGGGGCACACTGTTGTTGATTCAACAAGTCAACATGGCCACACATCTACCAGTACCCTCTCCTCCCAGCAGAATCCTGCAGCAATTCTGTGCCCCAGATACTGTGCCCTGGCAGGCTTATAGAATCCCCTGCTCAACTCAGGCAATGTTCTGCAGCACTCCCCTCCTTCTCCCAGCTGCATCAATTCAGAGACACAGCAGAAGCTTTTAGGCAGAGCTAGTCCTTGGGAGCATTAGAACTCCCCCAACAATGAACAGCCAGGAGCAGCAAACAGGTAGGGCAATGTTAATATCTGCGCTGTGCTTATGTAAGTGGGAAATGCTCAGGCACTAGTCAGTGTAAGTAGGCAATCCCCTTATTCCTGCATCTCAGTTTAACTCTTTGCTGAAGCACTGGTTGGTCCGAGTTTGGGCTTTTCAGAAAGCACTGAACAGAGCTATACCTTGCAGCTGCTGTATGTGAAACTGATAAATGGATAGTAATAGTCAACTTCAAGAGAAAACACAATACATACAAAAACACACTGTAAGTAGTATCCTGTATTGTAAATAGTGTTTGGAATGCTACTATGTAAAACTTTTAAACAAAAGCTTCTAGACAGTAAATCTACTAGTATTCTTCTACAGATTTTTCCCCTTTTGTTTTTGCTACAACCATTCAAATATAAAGGTTTTAAAACAAAATTTTCTATACTGTAGCACATACTTTAAACCACATTTTATCTCAGATATGATTTCTCAGTCTTGACAGTGTGCCCATACTATGTAATGGGTGTCACCTGGCCTCTTCAAAGTTGAAGAAATGGCAGCAACTCAATCTTCTCAAACATGCCAGAGCCATGTCAGCAAATCAGCAGTCTGGTGATCTCCACAGCTAGAAACATTCCAGCTGTTGGGTTAATAGGTGACTAGTTAATTTCTCTCTCAGTTTTTCTTGAAGCCTGGCAGTGGACTATAATAAAACTACAGCTGGAAACATTAACATACTCCCTTATTTCTTTTACAGAAGAAACCAGTAAGTGTATTTGGCTCCAGTACAAATTATTTAATTCACTTAAAATACAATTTCTTTGTGATTCATATGTTTGCTAAATCTCTGCAAGTTGCAGGGGTGTTTATCACCAAATTAAATCCTAGAAATAAAAATATTAGTGAACAGAATTTCTTGCCTGGGCAGTGACATTTAACAGGTAGATTACATTGTTTTCAATAAACATTTTGACAAAGAAATTATGACAGTAATAGTTTTATATTACCCACATTAAGGGTTTAGCAATTGTTATATGTTGAAGTATATTGTAATGTCAATGTTTGTTTACCTGTTGAGTGGCACAAGCTATGTGTAACAGAAAATGAAGGGTTTTAGTAATAAATTCATGAGATCAAATTCATTATCCGGTGTAATTCTTTTTACTTCAGTGGAGGTTCATAGAGTTTTAAGACCAAAGGGACCATTGTAATAATGTACTCTGATCTTCTGCAATAGACTGACTATAGAATTTTACTTGTAATTGCTGCATCAAGGCCATTATTTTCTTTTTGCGCTACATGTCTTTTAGCAAGACATCCAATTTTAATATAGGGAGCTCACATGATAGAGAATCCACCATGTCCCTAAGTAAGTTATTTCAATGTTTAATTACCCTCATTTTCTAGTCTAAATTTGTCTAGCTTCAGACTCAAGCCACTGGATTTTGTTATGCCTTTGTCTGCTAGATTAAAGAGCCATCTTCTCTCAGAAATATAATCCCCATATAGGTACATTTAGCTCATGATCCAATCATATCCACCTTCTATTGAAGAAATGAAATAGACTGAGCTCTTTTAGTCTCTCTCACTACAAAGCAGATTTCCCAAGTCCCTAAAATGTAGTTGACCCATGACACGTTTCACTGGAATACCACAGAAATTTTTAATGAGAGGGCAAAAAAGGTAAAAGTGGGAGATGGGCACATTAAGCCAAAAGAAGCTTTGATGATGGCAAGCTGCACAATCGTATTAACAAGCGGGTGTAATGATATAGTTGTAGATGGATCTTATATGGAGCAATTTCAAAAGATTAGCATGCAATAGCATGTGATCTTAATAGCTACTAGAAGTTCTATCATTGACAGCAGCCAATTGGATGATGAGGCTACCTTCCCTAAGCCAGGGGAATCGGACAGTGATGAATATTTTTAAATTAATTATCCACAACTTTGTGATGCTTCTCACTGAGTTTAATGGAGAGCAGTTCTGCGAAAGGAAATGAGATTATGAGAAACATGGGACCACATAAATCATCCGTCAATAAAGCAATAAGACGTTACAATAATATATGAGCAATTTGGGATAAAAATAGAAATCCTGCTTCTTTTATTAATCCATTCATTTTATTACCATGAATATAAGACAAGTAGGTGAAAGTGACATTTGTCTAAAAGCTAACAACAAACCTATTCCATTAATAGTGTCATGAGATTTAAGACAAATATAATGTGTCGCATTTACCCCTTTTAGCAGTACTTTATATTCTTTGCAAAATGAGTGATTAAAATTGCTAGTGCTTATCATTAATCACTCATATCTCAAAGCCTTCCTTTCTTATGACAATTTATTCTCTGGATAATTACACATTAGGATATTTTCAGTTAGAATATTTTAAATGTATTTGTGGAAGAATGAAAGGAGCTGTACATAAGTTTTTAAGATTCAAAATCTAAAGAATCAAGACTCTTTTCTCAATTTTAACTTTTAGACTGCTGAGCCTTTGTAAAAACAAAAAACTACACTGAATATAATTCAGATAGCTGCATCCTGGTTTTTTCCCCCCAGATTTTGGAAATCTGTTATTCAGCTATAATATTGAAGAGTATAGTTAACTCAAAACTATAGTAGAAAGCCACCCAATACTTTGGGGGGAAAGAAAACATTTATGATGAGCTCAGCTGACACTCTGCCAAGAAGTCTAATGTTGAAACTGACTAAAGATGGTTGAAAATTTTTCATTAAAAGTTATTGTTCTATGTCAAATAGCTTTCTCCAATTAAAAAAAAAGACACTGTCAACAAAAAATACTCATCTTTGCCTCATTGAAAATGCAACAAATTTCAAAGAAAAGTTTTGAATTTTGCTTTTCATTTTCATTGACATTTGAGGGGAAAAATTTCCTAGCGAGTAAAATTTGATGTTATAGGTCATTTCAAAGTTATTGCTTTAGGAAGATTAAAAAAATAAATAGACCATGTACATACATTACCGCTTACAGAGCATTTCACAGGAATTTTTATTTAACTCTCAGTTATATGGAGTTATGGGGACCAAATCACAGAAAAAAGGCATACAAATTGAAAATGTATGGTGGAGTATGGACAGAAAGATTGCCCCTTTCTATATGCTGTAGTGATTACACATCAGTGACTTTCTACTGCATATTGTGAAGTGGAAAACTTCAGGAAGGCTGGGGCCATGACAGTGAGAAGATCCACTCACAATTTAGATTAAATCGAGCCAAACACTGGTGTGGAGATTGGTGAGTTGTCTGATACTCCTTTAATCTGTACTAGCAGACCCAGACTATTAATACCATTCGCTTCCAATAACCTATCAAATTATGGCTGAAGATTCCATACTTCATCCCAATGTTGTTTTCAGATGAAGAAGAGGTCTTGTTTTCAGGATTTAGTCCTATTAGCTTTATTAGCATCAAAGAGTTACTCTTGTTGATACTCAGAAGCATAACATGCCAAGATTAAGTCACCATACTTAAATTCAATTATTATTAAAATACTAAAGATAATTTGGTCCTGATAGTGTCTGAATAGGTCAACTGCACTGTTCTAAAGTCAATTAATTAGGTAAAGAAACAATATAAATACTCTATGAATTTATTTTGGGGGATTGGAACTTACTCGGTTAAGAATTAAACTAGAAGTTTAACTGGCCCTTATGAGTTATTGTTTAATTGTAGGTAGGATATGGTAAACTAGGGTGCCCCCTGAATTCACGGAAGAGTATGGTAAGATATCCCCACCCCCAATGATATACTTTGTAAAAATTGTAGCCAGTACACCCACCACTATCGTGGTGCAGAGGAAGGTATAGCCAATGGGTTCATTCTCATCCTACCTATGCACACTGTTGGCTTAGCAATCTTAGAATGCTGTTTGGCACACATATTCCTTGCACTCCAATGGAAAATTAGGGATGACCCTCTTCTAGGCACACCAGGAACAGGAAGAGTCTTCTTGTGACCTCCTTTTCCATAATACGCTGCAGTGGTCATAGTTTGTCCCTGTATATTTTTACCATTATATGTTTTGGGGGGGGGGTTTCCTTCATGTAATGCACCATTATATAGGAAGTCATATTATTTTCACTGTAAAATTACTTAAAGTGACAGCAGAAGACAAGGCTATTCATATATTAGTATTTACCTACCTCATAGGTATACATTACCACCTCAGAGGGCCGCTTAGAGGCTTAGTTTGCTGTCTGTACTGAGTAGAACACCTAGAAAAAGGATGAGCATCTCAGAAAAAAATTTCAACCATCTCTAGTAAATAGATTTAAAATCTTTAGATGGAAGGTGCCACAAGGGTGAAACTTATTATTCTGATGTAGTCCAAAATATTTTTCAGTTATCAAATGGGATCTTGTGAATTTTACTCAGTTACTGTGTAAGATTATAGTGGCTTTTATTTCAACAAATAATGTAAATGAAGCAATTTACTATATATACGTATACAGTAACTGCACAATTTCCACACTATGCACTTATATTTTGCATTTCCTCATTTCCTCATTTTTCCACCAGAACATCAGATTTATTGCCTATTTAATTTGGTTGAGAGTACCAAATAATGAGGTATGACAGGAACAAAAATCATTTCATTAGTGAAGAAATTAACATATTGGAGATTTAAAGATGTACTTTCATTTGCTTGCATGATATGAATACTCTATCTCACACTAATTAATTGAAAGGAAACACATGGCAGTTAAAAGGAGTCTGCTGCTTTTGTTGTGACAAGTTGTATATCACATCCTGTCTGAGCAGTAGTGTTTAGGTTGCCATAAGAAGATAAACTAGAAAGCAGCTGTAATTATCACTTTTGCTCAGAGATATTACCTACTATTGAAACAGTCATGAGTGCAGAGAGATGTATTTGCTAATTACCATCTTAATGAGATATGCTCTCAGAAAGTTAATTAGGTCAGTCTCTGGGGTTGCAGTCATGATGATTGTAAAAAGAACCAAACAAAAAAAACACCTTAACAAATCCCTTTCTTGATGTTTCTTACAGTCAAGGTTAGCAGATGGTGTCAGATTCAATGTGATGTACTTTTGTAATAACAGCATTGGATTAAGTAAGAAATTGACCATTAGAAACACTTATCAAAGACAAGAAATCAGACGCCCCAACACATGCAACTTTAATCAAAGTAACATTGTGGGTATTGAAAGAACTCTGATAAATGAAGCAAAAATTTACTGGTTGTTTGTTGTGTCCTCTTATTTTTGACATTAGCATTAGTAGTAGAGTGAGGTCATAAGAAACTATTTAATCATGTTCATGATTGTACCAGGTTCTTTATGCCCATTATCATAATGTTCAGTAGTGAAAGTAGGGATAGTCAAATAAAGCTTGGAAAAACGAAGACATAGTATTAACCTCCCCCCTTCCCACCCCATCTACAAACAAACTGAATGAATCGAATTAAATACCCCCTCCCTGGCTAACAGCCCCTTTTTCTCCCACAGTCCTCAGAACAGATTCTGGCTCCCTCCTTGTTCTTGGAACTCCTTTTTTTAAAAGAAGAGTTATTAGCCCAATACCATACAAAACCTCGATCTCTGTATAAGAATATAATGTAATATTAAGCTTATCTTTATAGACTAAGAGTATTGGGCCTGGTTCTGCTCCTGCTCCTATTTACTCTGATTTCACAGTATACTTTCATTGACTTTGATGGAGTCACTTTTTATTTACTCCCAATGTGACATCAAAATCAGATCTGCGGTGCTTAATTCCTCTACCATTCTTTTGATTCAAAATATTTTCCATGTTGTATACCCTATGATAAGTACTGTGGCTATGCTAACAGCCTGAAAGTCTGGTAATTACTTATAATCCATTACAGACTCACATGTAAGCCTGTTAATATATCAGATCAGGTGGGGGTATGGTCTTCTATCTTACATGACAGGTACTGATAAGAATCTCAAAGTATGATAAAGACTAACACAGAGACATGGACCAAAGAAGGAACTAGCTTCCAGGCTGAGGAAGTAGCCAACAGAGGACGTGTGAGGGGCAAAGTGCCTTACAACTCTGCATCTAGACACGATGGAGTGTCTTGGAGGTAAGAACATGTTTGGACATTCCCCCCTGAAGAGAACATGTAGGGGAAAATCCATGAAGTAAATCTTGAAGAGGTCTCTAAGTCTACTTTCCCTTGCTTGTGGGTTTTACCATGAGATCATCTGATTTGGGCCTGATGATGTCACATTTTTGTTTGAAAAAACTCACAAAATACCCATGTTCTTGAATGACAAAGTTTCAGCCCTGAGTGAATTGTCTCATGGCCAGCTTCTGAAGTCCATAGGAAATTTGACTGAGTAAAGAATTTAGGATTTGATCCAATAAACCTCCACAAAATAATGGAAATGTTATGCTCGTATTTAACTCTAGTAGCCTAAATAGCATTGTAGTGAATTATGTTGTAATGGAAGTATTAGAGATGCATGGGCTGCAGAGCATAAAATCAGGGGTTCAGCTCTGAACAAGGAGATCCTTCATCCCTCTTTGGCTCCTGTACCCAGACAAAAAACTTGCCTTCACCCCTACTTGGGCTCAGATCCAAATAAGAGTGTTTGCCCCTCTTGGCTCAACTTCAGTTCTTCCTCTTTGTCATGATACTGACCCATCCCTCAGACTCTTCCGTGCTGGGAGTCAAAGGGACTTTCTGGCCCTCATGGGCTTATACTTCATTTCCTGGTCCTCACAACCCTAGCTCAGGGCTCCTCTCTGCTCTAGGACCTCACTACAGGAGTTAATCCTGCTGCTATAACTCTTTTTCTGGACACAACCAATCCCAACCCTTACTCCATGCCCTTCTCAGGGAGAAACTCTCCCTAGTGCCCACCTCTCTTTTTGCCTTACAGGTGATGGGACTTATATCCCATCACAGGGAAGAATTTTCACCTTCAGGGAGGGAGCAAGCGAGAGGAAGGTGGAAGAGGAGAAAGTAGTCCAGAGATTCATAGTGAAAGTAAGTTCCATTCCCTCTGTCTGCCTACATACTTATATGGCCTGCATTAACATATTAGTATCTAAATACCTCACACTCTGGGGTATCTATGCAGATGGCCTGCTGTTCTCTTGGTATCATGAAAGTTAGTACTAATGCAAGAACTAACTTCTGCTCTCTGCCCCATCCACCCCATCCCCAAAGACCAAAAGACTGCAATGTTTAAGAAGTGCATGGCCCATTATGTGATGGGTTCTCAACTCTGCTTATGTTTAAGTCATCACTTTAGTAGAGAGAATAGGCAGTACAGATAAGAACTGAAGGCTGAAAATGAGACATCAGCATCTCCCTGAAGCTGGAACCAAAAGCCAACATCACCATCTTAAATGAACCCAGGTTGAAATCAGAGTTGTAACACAACCTTAATGTGTAAAAGACATGAAAGGTCCCTGTTACGATTCAGGGCAACTTTATTTATATATCCCCAACCTTTATCTGTATCCCAACCCCTCAGCAGTCACTTCTCTCCTTGGGCAGAGACCTGAGTCTCTCTCCTTCCTGAGAGGAGTTATTCCAGGCTGCAGACTTTTCTGCCTACACTATGTTATTCCCAGCAAGCTAGACTGTCTAAACAGGGCTGCAGCTATGCTTTCCTTTCTTTTCAGAGGCTATAAACAGTATGATTATCCACAACTGTAAGTTACCACACAGCCATTTATATTCAAGCAAATGTATTCTTAAGGTGAAACACTAGAGAAAGGAGTTGCATGCATGTTAACAAGCTTACCAGAGACCACACACAGCTCCCTCACCCCCAGTGATAGCACGGGACTAGATAGGAGTCATTCCTTCAAACCACACCAATGGGTTTTGCTGTGGTTACATGTTCAGAACAAGCACATCCATGCACAGGTTAGTCTTTCCTTAGAATGTAGCTTCAAAACAAAAGCGGCCTTTGGCTATTGGGAGACCTAGGTGAAGACCCATTGCGGGACCTCCTATAGGCCTCTAAGGGCCCCCATAGTCCCACAGGGCCCCCTTCTTTGGCTCCATTCCCCCCACCTACCCCCAGAGCACCCTCGCCAGCCCAGCCGCCCCCCCTCCAGTCCCAGCTTCGCTCCGTGTGGCCCTGCCTCCTGAACTAGCTCCTCCTCCTGCTGCCAACCAAGGCATATGCAGATTTTAGGGTAGGTGGAGCAGGCGATGAGGCCCCTTCCTGCTCGGAGCTTTAGGCATGTGCCTGCTTCACCTACCCCAAAAGCTGCCTCTGCTTCCAAAGGATGGGTTTTTGCATGATCAGCAGGAATGAATTGTCATTCACCTACCATATATATTTCCCATGAAATCCACTTCACACATTGTTCCAAAGTATCATTTTTGTCTGCCACCTTGTTCAGCCCTTTGATCATCTGTGGCCACAATTATACACAACAGTTGGATTTAATGTAATGATTTCAAAAGTAACAGAATATTTCAACTTAATTCAGTCAGGTTTTTCAAGGATATTGCAGGAAATTGCCTCATCTACCATAGCACCCTTACATTTACAACAGTGAACAGATAACTAAAGTTCATTGGACAAGCTTAGTCACCTTGGGTGTGTCTACACTTACAAATTAAGTCGACTTGAGGAGGCTTAAGTTGACTTAAATGACTCCATGTCCACACAGGGCTTTCCTTAAGTCGATTTAAGGAAATGCTTAAATCAACTTAAGGAAAAGTTAAGTCGCCTTAATAACACCTCAATTTAGGTCGACTTAAAGCTTAAACCAGTGTGAACGTGGATTAGCACCTAAGTCTACCTTATTAAGTCAACTTAAAGTGTCAAGTCGACTTAATAAGGTAGAAAAGGGGCTATGTCTACAATAGAAAAGTTAAGTCGACTTTTGCTAGGTCAACTTAATAAGGTCCACTTTAAGTCGACTTAAAGTCGACCTTACTAAGTCAACTTAATAAAGTAGACTTAACTTTATAAGTGAAGACATATCGCTTGAGAACCATGATTGAGGAAGTATACGTCAAGTCAACCATCTCCTAAGTTTTTGGGAGAACAAGGACAGTGTATAGAGGCAGGGATGGCAAATATTTACACAGGAGAGCTTAGATAGACCTACAGAGACTTGAAAGAGACATTGCAGAGCAAGAAGTAGATGAAAACATATTCAGAAATAAGGAAATGAAACCAGAGGCTTCCTGACCAGGGAAAAAAATGAGCTAGTGAGCCAACAGGCCAGATAAACCTTTGGGAAACAGGGAATATATTGATCAGGAAATATACACCTAGCACTCTGCAAAAGGGAGAAGTAAAGTCAGTTGTGTTAAGTAGCCTTACACATTTTCTGGTTGCTTAAGATCACATTTTTTCAGCAAAGTATGTTAAATTTTAGATGTTCTGATTTAATAGCTAAGTTGCAGAGAAGCGTTGAATACTGTTGAGAATAGACCAAAGAAAGTTATAATTTGTTCAATTTCCTCACAATTGATCCATATAGAAATTGTGTGAAATAATTCTTTTCAATGAAAAAATGTAGTTAATTATTTTGAATTATATGTTACACCCAGAAGTCCATTGAAGTGAAAAGAAATATAAAGGTCTATGTTACAATCTGAATACTGCAGTTGTTACATGCTGGAGTTGACTGATTATTGTTGGAAAGCTTATTGAAAGGCAAGGTTGAAGGAGAGATGAGACAATGGACTAGAGACTGAATTGTATTTGGCTCAAGAGAAACCAAGGACAAGCCTACCTATTTATACTTTCTTGATGAAACATTTAAACCTCAAGAGCCAGAATCAAGGTTTTAAAATATCATTGTATCAATATTTTTAAAGTGTTATTTGCCTTTTGCTCTGTGAATGTGCCATTTGCCTTCTGGAGAATGGACAGAGACAATCAATTAGCATCTGTGGCCTGGGTGAAACTATCGAGTTTCAGCCATTACTAAAAAGATCTGAATATAAGGGATGAGGAATCTCCCCCAAAGGTGTTGGAGAAAAAGCCATGTATCCTGAGGCTGGAGGATCACAGTCACTACTCCCAAGATGAATGAAGGATGATGTATCAGTGACCTCCTTCTACAGGGCACAGAAATATCCATCTGCCAGCCTGATATGGAATTGCAGAAAGTGTGCTGCCTGCCAGGGAAGTTTTACAGAAAGATTACTGAGGATCATCCAGTCTTCTGACTTGTACCCCATACTTCTCATCCATGTGGACACGAATGATACTGCACAGTATGACCCTGAGCAGATTGGAAGTGACTTCAGGGCTCTGGGAGTAAAGATAAGGGAGTTTGGGATGCAGGAGGTGTTCACTGATACTTCCAGTCGAGGATGGGATCCAGGCAGAGAGAGACATCCTGGGCATGAATGCATGGCTGCATGAATGGTGTTACCAGGAGGGCTTTGGCTTCCTCAGTCCTGTTGGAGACAACATTTTATTAAAGGAGGTGGTGAAAGCAATTTAGGGAAAGGCTGTTCTAGAATTTATTCCAACAAATAGTTAGTAGTGGATTGAAAATTTGATGGCAGCTTGCTTGTAAGTGATCATGGAGCGAAAATTCTAAAAAATGCTATATATTGTGCTATATATATAATGCTATTCTGAGAAGGACTGCTGAGCAGAGATGGGGGTCCATCTCTTGAGGAAGGGGAAGGCCATCTTTGGATACTGACTGGCTAATCTAGTGAGGCAGGTTTTCAAAGTAGGTTTGATGGGAGCAGGAGATAAAAGCTCACAGGTAAGTCCAAAATATGGAGACCTGGGTAAAGGGTCAGACTCTGGGGGAACATGGAAAATAATAAGAGGGACAAAGGAAAGACAGGAGGGAATATAGAGTGGGAAACAATCAAATGAATGTCTTTGACATCTTTATACTAATGCAAGGAATATGAGGAATAAACCTTTATACTAATGCAAGGAGTATGAGGAATAAACATTAAGAATTAGAAACACTGACAAATAATCACAGTTATGACATAATTGGCACCAGAGCCTTGGTGGGATACTTCACAAGACTGAAATATTGATATAGAAGGGTACAGCCTCTTTAGGAAGAACAGATAAGAAGGAAAAGGGAGGAGGTATTGACTTGTATATCAAAATTGTATTAATTTATATGGAGATTGAGATATAAGTGGCAGACTGATCTGCTGAAAGTCTCTGGATAAAAATATAAGAGGAAAAACACAAGCGTAATGTTTTGATAAGGGTCGACTATAGGCCAGCTAATTGGGAAGAAGAGGTAGAAGCCAAAACCAATCATCCAAAGCACAGGACTTGGTGATGATGGGAGAGTAAGGTACCCAGACATCTAATGGGAAAATAGTACAGCAGAGCACAGATTATCCAACAAGTTCTTGGGAAGTATTGGAGACCAGGGCCATCCCTAGGAGGGACCAACAAGGTGATCGCCCTGGACCTTGCGGTTACGTGGGCCCCACACTGTCCCACTCCCAGCTGGGCAGTGCGGGGCCCACGTGTGCTGCAGCCCCTTCTCCCACAGTCACCCCGCTGCCTTCGGCAGCAAGCCGGGGCGGGCCGGGAGGGCTATGCCCAGCCTCTGGGCTGGCCCTCCCCGCCCCCAGGGCGAAGCAGGCAGGCCCAGGGGTGGAGCACGTGGGGCCCGGCCTCTGGGCCGGCCTGCACCACATGGCCGGCTCCCTGCCGCAGGCGGCCTCCGGGACCGGACCTGGCTCCTCCCACCTGCAGGCAGCCTCAGCCTCCCAACCCGGGCCCAGCTCCCACCCATAGGGGGCCTTAGCCTCCGGGACTGGAGCCGGCTCCTCCTACCTCCCCCTCCCCCCCAACAGGTGGCCTCCGGGTCCGGGGCCAGGGCCTGGGCGGGTGCCGGCTCCCCGCACTGGCAGCCTCGGCCTCCTGGCCCAGGGCCAGCACCCTGGGGGGCAAAGCGGGCCAGTCGGCCCGTCACGCTCCCCTCCAGCATTGGGATGGGGCCCCACTTCAGCTAATTGGCCCTGGGCCCCACTCCCCTCATGGAACAGTCCTGTTGGAGACAACATTTTATTAAAGGAGGTGGTGAAAGCAACTTAGGGGAAGGCTGTTCTAGAATTTATTCCAACAAATAATTAGTAGTGGATTGAAAATTCAATGGCAGCTTGCTTGAAAGTGATCATGGAACGAAAATTCTAAAGAATGATAGGAGCAAAAACAGCAGAATAAAGACAATAGACTTCAAGAAGGTAGACTTCAGCAAATCCTGTGAGAAGCAAATTTAAGGGGGAAAAAAAGAGACCAGGACATTTGGCAGTTTTTTTTAAAAGAAACTATTAAGGGCACAAGAGCAAACTATCTACATAGTATGGATAGAAAGTATTGTAAGAGACCACCCTGGCTTGGAGATCTTAAAAAATCTGAAGCATTAAAAGAATCATACAAAAAGTGGAAAAAATATGAACAAATTAAAAAAAAAAAAAGCAAATCACCAGCATGTACTGACAAAATTAGAAGGACCAAGGAACAAAATGAGATTAAACTAGCTTGGGAGATAAAGAATAACAAGAAAGCGTTTTACAGATACATTCTAAGCAAAAGAAAAAGCAAGGACCAAGTAGGATAGAGAGACAATAATAGATAACGCTGCAATGATTAAGCTGTTAAATGATTTTTGTTTCGGTTTTCACCAAAAATGCTAGCAATGATCGGACAACAGACATAATGAACATTAGGGTAAATGTGATAGGATTTGAGACTAGAATAAAGAAAGAACAAGTTAAGAATTACTTAAACACATTATATGTCTTCATGTTGGCAGGACCTGACAAAATACATCCTAATATACTTAAGGAATGGCTGAAGAGATCTGAGCCATTAGCATTTATCTTAGAGAACTTGTGGAGGACAGGAAAGATCCCAGGGGACTGAAAAAAGGAAAATATAGTACCTATCTATTAATAGGTGAATAAGGACAACAAAGAGAATTATAGACCAGTCAGATTAAGTGCAGTACGTGGAAAGATAATGGAGCAAAAAAAACCCCAAACAATTTGTAAGCGCTTAGAAGATAAGGTAAGAAGTAATAGACAAGAACAAATCATGTCAAATCAACCTAATATCCTTCTTTGACAGGGTAACAAGCCTTGTGGATAGATGGGAAGCAGGAGATGTGAAACATCTCAAATTTTAGTAATGCAATGTTGTAGCTGTGTTGGTCCCAGGATATTAGAGAGACAATGTGGGTGAGGTAATATCTTTTATTGGCACTAAAGTTGGTCCAATAAAGGATATTACCTCATCACTTTTCTCTCAACATTAAGGCTTGTGACACTGTCTTCCACAAGCTCTAATGAGTAAATTAGGGATAGCTTAGACAGTCTACTATAAGGTGGATGCACAACTGTTGGGGAAACCATGCCCAAAGTAGGTTTTCATAGTCAAGCTGGAAAGGCTTGTCAAGTGGGGCCCTTCAGGGATCTGTCCTTTGTCTGGTTCCATTAAATATCTTCATAAATTATTTGAATAATAGCATAGAGAGAATATTTAAACTTGCAAAGAATACCAAGTTGGGAGGGGTCGCAAGTGCTTGGGAGGCCAGGATTAGAATTCAAAATTAGCTAGACAAAACTAGAAAAATGGCCTGAAATAAATAAAATAAAATTCAATAAGGACAAATACAAAGTTCTACATTAAGAAAGACAGAATCAATTGCACCAATGGAAAATGGGAAATGATTGCCTAGAAATGAGTACCTCAGAAAATGATCTGGGAGTTATAGTGCATTTCAAACTACGTGGCTATGTCTACACTTGGAAAGTTAAGTTGACTTAGTGAGTCTACACTTAAATTTTAAGTCGACTTTGGGGGGAACTTACCAAGTCGACCTAGAGCGCCACACTGGATGCCTAGGTCGACTTCTAGAGGCTAGGGGGACCTAGGGTAGGTCCATCGGGGCAGGGGGTGTACCCCTTGCCCAGTGCCAGGGGGCTCAGCTTTTGCCCCATTATACATAGCTACAATGGGGCAAAGGGGGACAGGGACCCTGGCAGGGCATAGGGGCAGGGTGGGCAGGGCTCTGCCCTGCCCTATGGGGGGTCATGCCAGGCTCCCCCTGTGCCCCCCCCGGCAGGGAGAGCATAAGTGCAGTCCTGGGGTAACCCTAAGTCGACTTAGGGCTACCCCATGTCTACACTGGCTTAAGTCGACTCTAGGGAGTCGACCTAAGCCCTAAGTTGACCTAAAACTAGGTTTAATAAAGTCGACTTTATTTTCCTTAAATTGACTTAAGCAAGTTGCTTAGTCGACTTAAGGAAAGTGTAGTGTAGACTTAATTTACAAGTGTAGACGCAGCCAATGAGTCTACAGTATAATACTGTTGCAACAAACAACCACCACCACCACCACAATTTTAAGATGTCTTAGCAGGAGTGTGATAAGCAAGACATAAGATCAAAAGGGTAGCCATGTCAGTCTAGTTCCGCAAAACAAACAAGCAGCCTTGTGGCACTTTTAGGCTATGTCTACACTTAGGGATTTAGGTCGACTTAAATAAGTTGACTTTATTAAGTCAACTTAGAGAGTCCACACAGGACTCCTAAATCGACTTAAAGTGGGCCTTACTAACTCAACTTAAAGAGTCTACACTATATTCTGTAAGTCGACTAGTTAGGTCCAGGAAGAGCCAGCAAGCCCCAGAGTGGTCTGGGGGAGAAGGGAGCGTGGAGATCCCTTCTGGTCGGGACTGCTCAGGTCCCGGGCAGAAGGGAGCCCTTCTAGCCGGGACCGAGTGGTCCCAGGAAGAAGGGAGCCAGCGGCTCCCCTCTGCCTGGGACCCCCGTGAGTCCCGGCAAAAAGGGAACCACTGCTTCCTTCTTGCTGGGACCCGCGGGGATCCGGCTAAAAGGGACCGCAGGCTCCTTTCTGCCAGGACCCCTGAGGTCCCGGCCGGAATGGAGCCCTGTGGCTCCCTTCTGACTGGGACCGTGCTCCAGCTGCCGCACAACCCCTGGAGGCTACCCAGCAGCTGGATCGCCGCCATGCCGGCCATTGCCGGCGCTCCAGCTGCCGGGAAGCCTCTGAGGGCTGCCCAGAGCCTGGAGCGCCAGCAATTGCTGGTGCACCAGTTGTTTGGGGAGGCCCGGGGTCTCCCTACCAGCTGGAGCGCCGTGCCAGCAATTGCCGGTGCTCCAGCTGTTTGGGGAGGCCTGAGAGCTTCCCCAAACAGCTGGAGTGTCAGCAGTTGATGGCAGGGTGCTCCACCTGGCGGAGAGACCCTGGGCCTCCCCAAAGAGCTGGAGCACCGGCAATTTCCGGCAGGGCGCTTCAGCTGGCGGGGAGACCCCGGGTCCCCCCAAACAACTGGAGCACTGGCAATGGAGGATAGGCTGTAGATCCTAGATGATGTTCTGTAGAGGTTTGACTTGGGGGTTGTAGGTGATGATCAGTAACATTCAGTTGTTTTCTTTCTTGGACTTTTCCTGTAGTTGTTGACACAAGAGGTAATTCTTCCACACTCAGCACTTATAAGGATTCAGCTGGAGTACTGCATCCAGTTCTGGGCACCACACTCTGAGAAAGATGTGGACAAACTGGAGGAAACCCAGAGGAACACAACAAAAAAAATGATTAAAGGACTAAAAAAACCTGACCAGTGATGAAAAATCGAAAAAAACCTGTTTGTTTAGTCTGGAGAAGAGACGTCTGAGAGGGGACATAAGTACATAAAAGGGAATTATAAAGAGGATTAGGAGAGAAATTGTCTATCCACTGAGGACAGGTCAAGTAGTAATGGGTTTAATATTGTAGCAAGAGAGATTTAACTTAGACATTAGGGAAAAAAACATCCTCACTGTAAGGGTAATTAAGCACTGGAACAATTTGCCTAAGGAGGTTGTACAATTGGAGGTTTTTAAGAACAGATTAAACAACCTCTTGTCAGGGATGGTCTAGGGCAGGGGTGTCCAGTCTTTGTGTGAGGGGTCACATTGTAATTTTTTTTCTCACTTAGGGGGCCAGTGAGCAAATTTCAAATGGGGAAGGGGTGCTTCACCCAGCTGGCTGTCACAGGACTGGGGGGATGGATGGGGGGTTACAGGTGCTAACTTTTATTTTTGCTGATGAGTACCAACTGGAGGGGGAGTTTTGGAGTAACTGTGGGGAAAGGGCACCTAAGTGCAACACAGTGCACAGGGCTGGATTGGAGCGGAGGGGCTGCTCCGCAGCTCGGTCTGGCTGGGATGGGGGAAGAAGGGACTGCATATGCATGCACATACACCCCCACCCTGGCCAGCTCGGGGCTGCACTCATACCCCACCCCCAAGCTGCCTTGAGGCGGCAGCTGCACACCTTCTCTCCCCCCTGCTGGAGGGGTGACCGTGGCTCTGCCCTGCCAGCCAATTTGGGACCTGCCTCCCCGCTCTACCCCACCTGGCTGGCCAATTCTGGGGGTCGGGGCTGGAGAGGAGGGACTACTGCCCCACCGCTGGCTTGGGACTGGCATGGAAGTAGCACCACTGCTGCTCCCCGCTAGCCAACTCAGGGCTGGTGAGCCAGACAGCAGCTTTGGTGGGCCACAGTCTGGCCCGCAGGCTGTAGGTTGAAGAACCCTCAGGGGTCTGGACTAGATGATCTATCAAGTTTCCTGCCAGTCTTTCATTTCTTTGATTCTAGGATCCAGGGACCAAGAGGTGGAAACCTGTCCTTCCATTACCAATCCCTACAAAATGGAAGCTGATGAGCAAAATCTTAGAATGTCTCAAAGAATGTAGGGGCCAGTTTTTTCCTGATTAACAAGATCAGGACTATTGTTCAGAAGAGTTCATAATAGATGAGGATAGGAAAGAGAGAGATCAGACACAGATTTACTAACAGCTTGGGCTCTGCTGTTGATTTGAAGTTCAATTTTAATCTTACAAAGCAGCGTTTGTCATTTGGAGGAAGAACTGTTCTGTTGACAAAGTGGAAATAATGCTTTTTTTTATTTTAAGCCCACTCTCTTGATTGTTATTTGTTGAAAATCTTACCCATAATGTTTGTCATTTTGAAAGGGTGTGAATTTGGGAATATCTCTGTAAAACATATGAATTCTGATTGATATTATGAAGTGTTCTGTGAAAACTGCTGTATCATAAAGCCTCTCTAGGTCTCTTTACTGAACTGTAAAAACAAAGAGAGTCCTGTGGCACCTTATAGAATAACAGATTTTCTTTGGCATAAGCTTTTGTGGGCTATAACCCACTTCGTCAGATGCATGACATTACAGAACTGCAAACTCCATTTTGAATGTGCAGCATTTTTGGCCTGTTCTATTGCCCATTTGATTCTATGTTGGACTGAAATTATAAAGTTTGGTGGCGAAAGTACAGAGTTGTTAAACTTTGATGTTCAGCCATCCAGGTGATTAAGAGATGGCTGCTGCTTAGGGCAAACAGTTTTTCAAGTCTGGAGTCAGGGGAGAGGTCATCTGGCAGGATTTTTCATCACCTGTTGAAGTTGTCAAAAGGGTCTAAGAATTATGAAGAGGGGGGAGGTGGGATTTGGTCATTTTGTCTTCAGCTGAAAAGGAGAAGAAACATCCCAACATGTAGAAACCTGTAATGGAATGCTGAACTCTAACATACTGTTCTGGCTGAGTCACACGGGCTATGTCCACACTGGCAAGTTAGTTGGAATTAAAGGAAGCTTAAATCGAATTAACTAAAGCCATGGCTACACTAGGCTTTCATTAGTTTGAATTAAGGGCTTCCGTAATTCAAACTAATAAATTTGCTTATACTTTTCAAACTAAGGGTAAATTCGAACTAGTTAGTTTGAATTAACCAATATGGCCATCTTAGTTCGAACTAATTGCTTAGTTTGAACTAACCGGTCCATTGAAATCAATGTAAATCGCTAATTTGAACTAAGGAAGTGCCATGAATGGCACTTGCTTAGTTCCAACTAATTTTTTCCAATTAGTTCCAACTAATTTTTTAAGTTAATTCGAACTAACTAAAATTAGTTCGAATTAGTTAGTTTGAATTAACTAATTCGAACTAATTTTAGTAATTTTACCAATTGGTCAAACTTTAGGTCATTTTGTCTCAAATAGCTACAGGACATCATTCATTAGTTGTAGTTACGAAGTGTAAAGTAATTTCAATGGAACAGGTTAATGGTATTAAGTGACCCAAAAAAGATCTAATACTGATTCTTCTATAGGTGAGAACATTTCTAAGGTATTGTATTTCATTTATTGAAGCTTCAAAATGTTATTGATATAAAGATACTGATATATAATTGAACAATTAATTAAAAACAAAGGGATAGGTACAAATTCAAATAAAGGTTGATTAATAGCATTACATATTTATAAGGCAATGAAATAGAAATATCTATCTATCTGTCGTGTCTGACAGGTCTGATGGTTACAGGAGGGGAGAGGAAGGCAGATTTATTAGCCCCAGACTCAGCAAGACCCCGTTCCCACAGTAGCTGGGGTGGAGCTGTTTGAGCCAATTAAGGCATCTGACTCTAATTTAGGCACCTAGCATCAGTTGGATGTTGTTTGGAGGTGGAAGTAGGAGCAGAATTTGGTGTGTGGAGGAGAACAGAGCGAAGAAGAGTGGAGGAGAGCTGACCAGTAGCTGTTTCTGACAGCACCTAGGAGGTACAGGCAGTCAGGGCAAGTTTGCCCAGACAGGCCTTAGGCCCAACAGCCTATGAGGCGGAGAGCCCAGCCCCAGGGTAGGAAGGACTGAGGATCCATAGCACTGGGGGTTTGGAGGTGAGAGAACTGTGCCTCAGCTGGCTGCCATTACATGGAGCGCAGGACCCATGGGGACTGAAGTGCTCAGTTTGCCACAATAGATACAAGAATTTTAACATGAACATCATTCTTCAGTTAAAATATGCTATGATTAAGTTCATTTGATTTCTCTCTTTTGGTTCTGGTAGAAAGAGTTTTCCGTTCATTTAAATTTATTGGAAAGATTTTATTTTTTGAATATAAGTGGGATTTCCAGAAGTGCTTCAGTAAATTAGGAGCACTCTTATGACACTTAAATTAATAGATTTCAAGGCCAGAAAGGAACACTGTACTCATCTGGTCTTAACTCTTGTAAGCTACAGGCCATTGAATTTCCCAAAAATAATTCCTGTTTGAACTATTAAAATCAAGATTGGATGCTTTACGAAAATCGTCGGTGGTGGAGAATCCACCATGACCCTTGTTCAGTTGTTTCAGTAGCCAATTATCCTCACTTAAATTATGCCTTATTTCCAGTCTGAATTTATTTAGCTGCAGTTTCCACCCATTCACCAGAAGGGATTGAACTGTCCTATTTGTGACTCAAAGCAGCAGCTTAAGTCGACTAAAGAAAATGTTAAGTTGACTTAATAAGACTTGGTATTAAGTCGACTTAAGCCAGTGTAGACGTGGAGTAGCCCTAAGTTGATCTAAAGGGTCCACTGACCTCCCTCCCAGGGTGCCTGGCACAGCCAAAGCCTGGCATGCCCACCCACAGGGCAGGACACAGCTTGCCCACCCCGCTCCTGTACCCTGCCCCTGTCCCTGTCCTGCTCAGCCCCCATGTATCCTAGTACAATGGAGAAGATGCTGAGCTCCCTGGCACTTTTAAAGGGGTGCATGGGGAAGGGGGGCTTGGGTGCCCCCCTTCCCACCATGCACCACTTCCAGGTCCACCTAGCCCCTGCAAGTCGACTTAGGCGTCCAGTGTGGATGCTCTAAGTTGATTTGGCAAGGTCAAGTCGATCTAAATTTACAGTGTAGACATGCTAAGTCGACTTAACAAGGTCCACTTAAAGTCGACTTAGCAAAGTCGACTTATTTGAACAAATCAAGACATAGCCCAGGTGAGCAGTGCCACTCTGCACCCTCCCTCACAACCCACCAAAGTAGCACTGGCCCGTGGCCCCTCCCCACTGCCCCTTCCCACAGCAGTGCTGGCTGCAGCCCCTCCCAACATCCTCCCTTCCCGTCCCTCCCCCTCGCTGCAGCAGCACTCCCTGGCTACAGTCACCTGTACCCCCAGAGCCTCCGACCCTGCCCCCCTGGGCCTTGATCCAGCCCTGGCTTTGTAAATAATTTCAGAAGGTGTCTTGTTGTTGAATAGGATAGAAAGGCTTCTGTCAATAAGTGGTAATCCACATGACCAAACTTGGGAAAAATAATGTGAAATATCTTATTTTTCATTGCTAATGATATTCCAGAAGAAGTTCAGAAGAAATCTATCATACTTAGTAATGGTCATGACTTACAGTTTAATGGGAAAAACCTGTTAACCCCTGAAAAACCTGAAGAGTAAACTTTTGCTGAGCTAGTAAATCTGTTAAAGAACCTACACCCAGTGAAATAGTAGACTGATTTAAGTTTAGTTCTTAGTCAAGGAAAACAGGGGAGATAGTAAAGACCTCTATGGTTTAACAGATTGCAATTATAGTGTGATTTTAACATGAATGTTAAGATACAGATTAGCTTGTGGCATTAAAGATGCTAAAATGACAAGGAGACGATTGTAGGTCAGACAATAAATATTTGAAACAACTCTGAAATTAGGCCAGGTTACAGAATCTGCAAATAAAAGTATGCAGGATTTAAAAGCACAGACCACAGGTTCTTGGGGAGATGAAAATAGCACACAGGGACACAAAAAATTGCAAGGCAACCTGGGACACAGATCTAATCAGCGAGCAGAGAGTGTTATTGTTGTAGAGGCTAACACACCCCAAATAGGCTGCAGATTTAAAAGTGAGAAATGTCCCATTTGCTGGTTGACAGGGAAGATTTGAAAAGTGTATCACAACAAAACCCGGAAAGCAGACACAAAACACCACAATAAAATCAGTCTCCTAGCTATAGTACTTTTCATATACCTGAGGAGGAAAGAAATGAAAAAGGTGAAGTTGCTTATACTACTGATAGTATTACAGAAACAAGTACTCCTAAAGGAGATCCCCTTCATACTGCGCTATCTGTAAATGAAAAAAGTATAACTTGTGCTCAACACAATATAACTATTACCAGCCAAGAAGCATCTGAGACCTCAAATGACAGAGAGCCACCTCCACTGCAGAAGTGTGGGGTAAAATTAAAAACCTACTTGGAGCCAGGGCCATCCTTGGGGGGGAGGGGGGGAAATGGGGCGATTGCCCTGGACCCCACTGTTATGTGGGCTCCGTGCTGTCCCGCTTAAGAGACCAGTAGGCAGTTGGCATTATTGAACCTGAAAGGTTTTCTGAATGAGCTGCGGCAGCAGTACCAGTGTTGAGGCCAGATAGCTCCATATGAATATGTGGCAACTGTAAATTGACTGTAAACAGTTTGCATAGTATCCAATTCCAGAAACTGAGGACCTCTTTGTAAGGAGGGAAGTTGTTCACAAAGTTAGACATGAGCCATGGTTACCAACAGATTGTGCTGGAAGAAGATTCCAAGCTGTTTATGATACAGTTAATACAAAAGACTGTTTAAGTATAATTGGTTACCTTTTGGTGTGTTCCAAAGAATCCTGGAGAGATTGATTCAGGGAATCCACATGGGGCGATATGTCTTGAGTCTTATGATAATCACACATTTCATAAAAAAGGAGTTCTTTGGCACTTTTAAAGACTAACACATTTATTTATTGCATCAGCTTTTGAAAGCTGATGCAATAAATAAATGTGTTAGTCTTTAAAAGTGTCACAGCACTCCTTCTTTGTTTTGGTTTTGCTGGAATAGACTCACACAGCTACCCCTCTGGAACAAATACAGAACACAGAACATTAACACTTCTGTTACATGTTGTAAAACAGGCTAATGGAAACGGGTCTGAACTTAAAATGGGATAAAAGTGTTTCCTGGCACATGAAGTGATATACTTGGAATATCAAGTGGATGTCTGGGGATTGCACCCAGTGATAAAGTCAAAGCAGTGTGGGATGCCCTGGTACTTAGGAATATTTCAGAGCTGAAGGCTCACCTAGGCTTGCCAAATTTACCAACACTTCTAATGCCTGTTACTTAAAAGGAGTATATGTGGGGCGAAGAAGAATCCTGAAACACTTGTACCCGAGCTGAACTATTGCTACAATACTCAGAAGTCCTGGTCCATTACCAAGCTGACAAAGAACTGATAATGACTTGTCTGAAATCTCCATATGGAACTGGAGCCATTTTAGCTCAGCAGATGGAGGATGGGTCAGAAAAAACAAATGGAATTGTATGCTGGACACTGTCATCTGCTAAACATAATTATTCACATAGCGATCAAGATGGATTTGTTGTTATCACTCAAAGTGTTAATAATAGACTATCTCGATGTACCCCCAGTGACAGAACATTACAGGGAAAATCATGGAGTGGTAAAAATCTCTGAGAGATGTCGGTTAGAGAAGTTTAAAACATTGTGCTGTGGTGATGGCCCCAGACCAAAGTTGATCAGGCGCTCACAAATTATAAGTGACAGAGTGAACTTAGTGTACAGAATGGATGAGTATTATGAGGTGCATAGGTCATCATTCCACAGCAAGAGTGTGAAGTCATAATGGATGAGCTCTGCCCGATACACCCAGAAACTACCAGAAACAAAGGGTTAGCCCAGAGTTAAATGTGGTGGACAAATATGGATGCTGATCTTGAGTGTAAGGTACTCAAGAGAGTTTGTCAAGAGAGTTGACTTCTCTTATGTTGGGTCCACTCTATCCTTGGGAGTGGCTAGATAAGCCTTGGAGAATATACATGAATTATATGGGACCATTTCTGGAAAAAAAAAATGTAAACACTAGTGGGTGCACATTCCAAATGGACAGCCATCTACCCCATAAATATATCCACCAGTGAAGCCATCATACTGAAATGGGCCCCTAATTTTTCTATCTTTGGTTTACTTGAAATGCTTTTATCAGGTATTGTTTTTACTAGCATAGAATTCAAAAGATTTATGAAGCAAATCAACATGTTACATCAACACCTTACCAGCCATCATCAAATGGGTTAGGTGACCATGAAATTTAGTCTTTTAAAGAGGACATTAAAAATATCTGGAAGTACTATAAATATGAAAGTGTTTCATTGCCTATTTAATGATCAGATAACATCACACTCTATAACACCCCCATCCCCAGCAGAGATGTTAGTGGGAAGGAAACTAAGGTGAAGGTTAGACCTTAAATTTATACTTAATATAAATCTATACTTACCATGAAATATACAGCAACATGACAAAAATGCTAAAGAACATCATTTTGCTGTTGGAGAAGCTGTCTATGAAGGTGTTGCTTACCTGTAACTTCTGTTCTTCGAGATGCATGTCCCTGTGGGTGCTCCACATCAGGTGTCATCGCGTCTCGCGGCAAAGAGCGGAGTCTTCTCAGCAGTAGTGCTAGAGGGGGCTGCACGCGCCGGCTGCGGCTCGCGCCACTCCAGGCAGTCTACGCGCGCGCAGCCCCCTCACTCCCTCAGTTCCTTTTCGACCGCGGAGCAAGAGGTAAGTACTCCGAAGTAGAGGGGAAGGAGGGAGGGTAGTGGAGCACCCACAGGGGCACGCATCTCGAAGAACAGAAGTTACAGGTAAGCAACACCTTCTTCTTCTTCGAGCGATGTCCCTGTGTGTGCTCCACATCAGGTGACTTATTCGCCGTTGTCAGTTATGGTGGAGGGACTTCGGTGTATAGTAGAAAGCACCGCTGACCCTACTCCAGCGTCATTCTGAAATGCTTTGTTAATAGCATAATGGGATGTGAACGTATGGATAGAAGACCAAGTGGCGGCCCTGCATATGTCTGCAAGTGGAACGTTATGTAGGAACGCTGTAGTGGCTGCCATTGCCCTTGTGGAGTGAGCTCTGATTCTTTCTGGGGGTTGAACTTCATTCTGTTGGTAGGCCGACAGAATGCATTCTTTTATCCATTTTGATAGTCTCTGGTTAGAGATTGGTAAGCCTTTGCATCTCTCTGCAGTGGAGACTAGTAGCCTGTTCTATTTTCTAAATGGTCTTGTTCTATCTAGGTAAAAGGACAACGCCCATCGGACATCCAGCGTGTGAAGGGCTGCTTCGCGACGGTTCCGGTGAGGCTTCGGATAGAAGGTAGGTAGGTGTATGGGTTCATTGATATGAAAATGGGATACTACCTTGGGTAGGAACTTGGGGTGGGGACGTAATGTCACCTTATCTTTTTGGAATATTGTGAAAGGAGGATCCGTAATGAGAGCGTTGATTTCTCCTACTCTCCTTGCGGATGTAATGGCGACTAGAAATGCTACCTTCATGGAGATGTGATGCAGTGAGCAGGTCGCCAGAGGTTCAAAGGGTGCTGCCATCAGTGTGTTAAGGACTAGGTTTAAATCCCAGGGCTGTGATGGTAACTGTATCGCTGGGAAGAGTCTTTGAATACCCATAAGGAAGTGTTTACCACTGGGTGGGTAAATACTGATATGTTGTCGAGTCGGTCATGAAAAACTGAAATGGCTGCTAAATGAACTTTCAGGGAGTTAACGGAGAGCCCGGATCGTTTAAGATGCAGGATGTATTCAAGGTTCTGCGGGATTGAAGATGACGATGGCGAGATGTTTCTGCCGTTGCACCAACTCTGAAACCTCTTCCACTTAAAAAGGTACATCTTTCTCGTGCTTAACTTCCTGCTGTTTAGAAGGATGTGACGGACAGCCTCTGAGCACTGTAGTTCTTCATGTTGGAACCATTGAGGAACCACGCTGTTAGGTGTAGTTTCCCAATTTCCGGGTGGAGAGTCTGTCCGAAATTTTGTGTTAATAATGTTGGTGTAGGTTGAAGTTGTATCGGTTTGCGTTGCGATAGAGCGAGCAGGTCCGCAAGCCATGGTTATCGTGGCCAGGCTGGTGCAATCATTATGACGCGCGCCTGATCCGTTCTGATCTTTTGCAAGACTTTGGGTATCAAGGGGATGGGAGGAAAGGCGTATAGTAGGGAATGGGACCACGTGATCAGGAAGGCATCTCCCATCGATTTGGGACCCAGGCCTGCCCTGGAACAAAAACGATGACATCTCCTGTTGAGATATGTTGCAAACAGGTCTATCGATGGTTTTCCCCAATGATCGAATATGCGTGCCAAGTGAGCAGTGTCGATCTCCCATTCGTGGTTGGGGGTGAAGCTTCTGCTTAGAGCATCTGCAGTTATGTTTTGCTTTCCTGGGAGGTAGGATGCCGTGATGGTGACTGAGTGATGTATGCACCAGTTCCACAGTTTTACAGCCTCTGCACAGAGGGTTGATGATCGTGCTCCTCCTTGTCGATTGATGTAAAACATGCACGCCATATTGTCCGTCATGACCCTTACTGACTTGCTTCGAATGAGTGGAAGGAAATGCTCGCATGCGTATCAAACTGCTCTTAACTCCAGTACATTTATGTGGAGAGCGGTTTCCTGCCTTGACCATTGACCCTGTGTGGTCAGTTGGTCTATGTGGGCACCCCATCCTATCATGGAGGCGTCCATGGTTAGCAGAATTGTGGGTTGAATTGGTAGAAATGGTCTTCCTAACATGACATTTTCTTGTCTGGACCACCAATTTAGGGAGTCTTTTATGTGTTTCGGGATCGTCACTCTCCTGTTGAGATTGTGGTACCTTGGTTTGTACACACTCGTTAACCAGTGTTGCAGCGCTCGCATGTGTAATCTGGCATTGGGTACTACACTTGTAGAGGCTGCCATGTGACCCAGCAGCTGCAACACCGTACGAGCTACCACGAAGGGAGCAGTCTTTACTAGAGTAATGAGCTCTTGAAGCGCGTGGAATCTGTTTGCGGGCAACGAGGCCATTCCTGTGTTGGAGTTCAGCAGAGCTCCTATGAAGAGAATTTCCTTGGTAGGTTCCATGATGGATTTTTCTGCGTTCACTTTCATCCCCAGCTTGGTGAAAAGCGATGTGGTCATGAACGTGGCCTCGGTGGCAGCATCTCTGGAACGTGCTGTGATAAGGCAATCGTCCAGATAAGGGAAGATCTTCACCCCTTGCGTTCTGAGAAACGCTATAGGTGCTGCGAGCAGTTTGGAAAACGTTCTTGGTGCTGAGGATAGCCCGAAGGGCATCACTTTGTATTGATAATGTTAGTTGTTTACTATGAAACGTAGGAACCTTCTGTGCGCGGGGTGAATGGTGACGTGGAAATATGCATCTTTGAGGTCGAGGGAAGAGAACCATTCTCCTTGGGTTAGCATGGGGATTATCTTGTTCAACGTGACCATTTTGAACCTCTGTTTCTTGACGTATCTGTTTAAAGGTCTGAGATCTAGAATAGGCCTCCACCCGCCTGATTTTTTCTGGACTATGAAATAGCGGGAGTAAAAACCCTTCCTTATGTGTTGAGTGGGAACGGGTTCTATTGCTCCTATATCCAGGAGTTGTTTGATTTCCTGTTGAAGGAGTTGTACGTGATTGGTGTCCCTGAAGAGGGACGGGGAAGGGTAATGAGGAGGAGGGCGGGAAGTCAAGGGGATGGAGTAACCTTTGTTTACTATTTCTAAGACCCACTTGTCCTTTGTGATGGAGGACCAGGCAGGATGGAATTGCCTGAGGCAGAAATCGAAGTTCACGGGCACTTGGTTTGATGTTGCTGGACCAGGAGGAAGTCTCAAACCCTCGACCAAGCACTCAAAACTGAGGCTTTTGGGGTTGCGGTTGGGTATTGTTGGAAGACTGCGAAGGTTGTCTTCGTCTGTAACCCCTCTGTCTACCCCTCGAAGAATTATCATGTCTCTGGTGATTCTGAGGGTGGTAGTAAGGGTGATATCGACGAGAAAAGGTGTTAAATCTCGTCTGCTTTTTTCTGAATGTTGAAGTATGGATCCCAAGCTTTCGCAGGGTGGCTCTCGAATCTTTCATTGCGTGCATGATTGCGTCTGTCTTATCAGAAAAAAGGTTTGTCTTATTGAAGGGAAGATCTTCTATCTTTGTTTGAAGGTCTCTAGGCAGAGCTGCTGCTTGCAGCCACGATGCCCTTCTCATAACAATTGCTGTGGCGACAGCTCATGCTGCAGTGTCTGCTACATCCAAGGAAGCTTGAAGGGATGTTCTGGATATCAACTGTCCCTCTGCTACCAAACTCCTATGTTGTTGTTTTTTATTATCTGTGAGGAAGTCTGTTAGTTGGGATAACCTCTCGAGTACTAAGTGATTATAATTAGAGAGGAGAGCAGAATAGTTGGCAATCCTCAAGAGTAGGGTGGCTGAAGAGTATATCTTACGACCTAATTGGTCTAAGCGTTTACCGTCCTTATCTTGCGGTGTAGACTTGAAATTTGTTTGCCTCCCCTTTTGATTGGCTGCGTCCACTACCAGTGAATTAGCTGGAGGGTGTGTAAACAGAAATTCCATTCCCTTTGAGGGAATGTACCACTTCCTATCATTTCTTTTGTTTGTGGCGGATGTGGTGGCTGGGCTTTGCCAGATCTCGTTAGCAGGGTCCATTATAGCAGAGTCCATTGGCATGGCCAGCTTGGACGATGTTGAGGCATGCAGAATCTTTAGGAGTTTGTGTTTAGGCTCCGTAACTTCCTCCAGCTGGATCTCCAATTCCTGTGCCACTCTTTTGAACAGGTCATTGAATAATTTTGTATCATCACTAGAAGAAGTTGAGGACGGGATTACTGCGTCCTCTATGGAAGTTTGTTGATGTACCTGGGAGGCATTGTGGACCATGCCCCTGGAGAGGGGCGATTGTGATGAGCGCTCAGAGAGCGTGGAGAGAGATTGACTTGGTGAGCGGGTTGGAGAACGAGAATGGTGGTAATGGTGTTTACTAGAGTGTCTGCTGTAGCAGGAGCCATGCTGCCATCTATCTGAGGATCTGCGGTGCGGTGTGCTATAACGACAGCATGGGGAGAGGTGTCTATTTCCCCGAGGGCTTCGCCTTGATCCTGTAGAAGAGTGCATGGATGATGCGGACTCCATAGGAGAGCGGCACCTATGTGAATGATAAGAGTGCCCATGATGAGAATGTGCATGGGAGGACTCCCTTCTAGAGCTGTGTGTCTTGGAGTGAGAAGGAGAAATATGCTTCTCCTTCCTTGCTCTCTTCCTCGGTGCCGGCTGAGACTCTATGTACGGTGCCGGGGCAACCGCACCGTGAGTTCCCTCCGTTGTCAGCTGTTGAGGAGAGCCCGGTGCTGAAGGCAGTTGTTGTTGCTGCGGCGCCTGCGGTGCCGAGGTTTCAGGCGGCGCCGAGGACGGCGCCGTGGCCATGCGATCCACCTGCCTGCTGGGAGCCGCTTTGTCCGGGACCGCTTGTGCGGAGGAAGAGGAGCCCGCGGGTCTTGTTCCCGGCTCCTTGTGGGAGGTTCTCTCACTCCCATGGTTTGCGGCTGATTTAGCGCCCAAGGATCCAGAAGCCTTATGGGCAGCCTTTTTAGATGATTTCTTTGAGGGGGAACGACCCCTCTTAGAAGCGTTAGTGTGCGCTGGTGACAGAGCGCTTGAATGGCGGCTTGCCGGTGGGTCCGGGAAGAGACTGTCAGTGCCTGAGGACGATGCCGGGGCTAAGGAGTTCTCCATCAGGAACATCCTTAGCCTTAGGTCTCTTTCCTTCCTGGCTCTAGCGCTCAGGTTAAGGCAATGTGAGCATTTCTGTGGGACATGAGAGTCCCCCAAACAACGGACACACTGCGAGTGTCCGTCCGACGCTGGTATCGGGTCCTTACAGCCCGAACATCTTTTAAAGCCCGATGAAGATGGCATTATCGGTGGCCAGCAGCTATTAGTGCTGTCTTCCGACCGTTACCGGCCGAAACGGCCGGCGGCTTTTTTTTTTTTTAACACTAGAGAGTATAAATTTAAAAGGGGCAGTCAAACTGTGACTGAAAGTTATTTGTTTTGTCGTTTCTTTCTTCTTAGGTTGAGCGAGAGAGAGAGGAAGCTCCGTCTTCACCCGAAGGCGGTTGAAAGGAACTGAGGGAGCGAGGGGGCTGCGCGCGCCTAGACTGCCTGGAGTGGCGCGAGCCGCAGCCGGCGCGTGCAGCCCCCTCTAGCACTACTGCTGAGAAGACTCCGCTCTTTGCCGCGAGACGCGATGACACCTGATGTGGAGCACACACAGGGACATCGCTCGAAGAAGAAACTAAAAATTTCGGTCCTCACCCCAACTGGATGACAGCTGTCATTCAAACTATTACATAGCCAGTCTCCTATGTAGTAATTAAGTTGTGCACTGACATGTGGATGAGCCGAGAACAAGGATTGTGGCAAACTCTGGAGATGTTAGCACAGCAACAATGGAACCACTACTGGAGAATGAACCTAACCCCGTTAGGTTCAGCACCAGTTTCTGGAATTCTGTAGTTGCAGGCGGCTGCCCGAAGATCAACTACTACCAACAGACCTCATGGACAGACTATTCAAGTTACCCATCACAGAATATTAGGTTTGAACCAAAAGCTTTTCCTGAAAATGTAGCAGTGATGGCAGAATTACCTTTAGCTGAGGTTGAACTGAGGACGAAGTTTCATAGGTGAGAAACATCCACCTACATATTTGAAAGATTATACAATGTAATAGTGACTGACTGCCTGTTTATTTGTTTGCTTGTTTATTATTTATGATTCAACATGCAGTATTAATTATTGGTGGCTTGGTAAATTGTGAAAATACAACGGGAGGGAATGCTATCTGTACAATAAACCAGCCACTAGGGGGAGTGGGCAGATAGTTAAAAGAGAAAATGTGTGGTTGTCTAGGTTTGATTTTATTCCCTGTTGGCAACTGCAGGAAGAAGGCGAGGGAGTGCAGAATCACTTCAATTGATTGAAAAAAAGATTAATACCTAAAGAAGCTGCCATATATGTGGTTCACAATCCAACTGTAATGCTAAGTGCTTGTTCTCTTTTGTAAGTCCAAGTAAATTGCCCTAATAAAATCTCAAATAATAATTTTAAGCAACTGCTTTTGATGTTTTAAACCAAATGCTAGAAATATCAGGTTCCTAGGCTTGCCTTAAGAGAAAATTACATCCATACTCCATGGAGAATTGTTTGAAGTGTGATAACTATTAGACCTACCAAATAAATTATAAGGATCATTAGAAATCTTGGTGGTTTGTATCATTCTATGATATAACCACTTGACCTAAAGCAGTGGTTTTCAAACTTTTTTTCTTGGGATCCAGTTGAAAAAATCATTTATGCCCTGTGACACAACAATTACCGGTACATCTTTGAGCAATGCATTCCAGTCTTTCAGCAGCAAGAGCAGGGGTGCCGTGACTGAGTACCTGAGGCTCTGTGACCTGGTACTTGGTCCTGACCGGTGGTTTGAAAACCACTGACCTAAAGGCTGTTTGTGTCAATTCCTTGCAAGACTGCATGTTGCATTTAGTAATTCCTTAAAACTTTTGGTTCCCTAGCAATCTATAAAAGCTACTGCTTATGTAACTATGTGGTTCTTGGTGAATTGATAAACTTGTTGATAGTTTTTCTTAAGCTAAGTGTCCTGATTTGGAAATCACTGCCCAAAGTAAAAATAGAATCCAGTGTGAAAAGAACCCATTGTTATATTTAGTAAACTAATACTCCCTGGACTGTAATTAGGATGACCCCTTTTATTAATCCCATTCAGTTACTGCTATATTATATATTAAACTGGCAATTCCAGATGATTAGATTTGAGTTTTAAAATTTAACTGGCAGCTTGGCAAATTCATAACATTGACCCATTCATTCTTACAAACACAATCTATCCTCTACCAAATCTACTATAATCTGGATATTGCTAGCACTTTCAAGTATCCAGTCCACAACCCCTTAATTACCTGCATCCTTTTTTGACCCACATGAAGCAGTTTAGCCTCAAGGACCTCACTATGTTTATGATCTTACACAAACAGCCTGAGCAGGAAAATGGATGTGCAATACCTTCAAGGTTGGGTCCACAGAGTATTTCTCCAGAAAGCTTTTGTTTGCATTTTCCAGTTTGACCTGTGTAAATACTTGGAAATAGGTTAAATATTGCATAATAACTGGCAGGAAATGCTTATGGAAGATGAGTGTTTAGTAGACATACTATTACACTGAATTTTTATCTGCAGTGCGAACCTGAAGCACAAAAATCCCAGAATTACTGGAACAGTTTAGATCAGTCTGGCCACCAGTGAGTGAAGAATCTTGTAGGCTCCTTGTGGAGGTCTGTCTCTTTGATTCAGAACCCTATTTTATACCCATTTTCTAAAACTGGAATGCTGTCCGTTTCTTGGATGGGGGGGTGGGAAACAGTGGGGAAGTGCTTTTTCTATGCAGTTTGGCAATAGATGGGCATGGAAGTCCTCTGAGCAGCCTTATGGACCACCACCTCATGACATGACGCAAACAAAATGTCTCCTCTTCTGACCCAACGAGGAGGTCAGAGTTCCTTGTGAGAAACCATAACATTATATGGTTCACCTGTTAAAAGTTGCCTACCAAATATGTACATTGACATTAGTGAGAGTAGAGTTAAGATTTTGCATTATTCCACAACTCTGAGGAATGAGGCAGAGTACATCAGTGAACGTGATCAGCTGTATGGGTTTGGGCAGGAATTAAGATATATTAAAGAAGTATAAGCATTTTATTGCTTCTAAGGGGTGCATGTGGGCAGCTGTTCCTATTATGCAACCATAACTGTTTGCTAACCAAATGTTTTACATTGTAAATTAAAGGCCCATTTATTATACCGCAGTAACAGTGGATCAATAAGTGTTAGGAGAGATGGAAGAACAGGATGAATCTTAAGGCTGGACTCCATTCAGCATAGAACCAGTATCTTAGAAATCAGCTTTCTTGTTAACTAGGTTTCTTTCACCTTTTTCCCCTCTATTTGCCAGTTTGCCAAACATATGGTAACTCAGATCTGACTGTGTTACAGGTGCATTAGACAAAGAACACCAGACTTTTGGAAAAGTACTAATTTAAAATATGTCAAGAAAATGTTTAATTTCTGAAAAAGGTTACTGTCTTTCATATGCTCTCCCTTCTCCCCGACTCCCCACGGTTTGTTGCGTGGAATTATCTAAAATGATTCAAAATAGTCTCAGAATGATGCCGATAGGACAATACCACCTACTCTTGTCAGCATGTGCTCTATCAGTGGGTTCGTTCTTTCCTACCAGGGCATTAGAAATACATTTGTTTCCATAGCAAAATCTAAAATTACTTTATTGCTGTACCTGTTTCTTGCATCTCAATTATATAAGAATTGGAAGCATAAATTATGGTAAAGGAGCGAGCTTGCTAGACCTGCATGGAAATTGGGGTAATGACTTTTTCCTGTGTTAAGGACAAGTCATTCTGCACATTATTAACAAAGAGCAAATAGGATCCTCTCTGCACTGCTGTATAGAGTTTATAAAGTTCAAGGCTGCTATAGCTGGTTTTTAAATGAAAGGTCAGAACACTGTTAGAATGGTCTGCAGATTATCAGTTTAGTCATTGTTTGACTCTTTTTGTAAACTCTTTTCTTTCTGTATAGATTTTACTCAACAAATATTAGTGGAATATAGAGCCATTTCCTTTGGCCATAAATTCCTATTTGAGATGAGCCTTTGTTTATTTAAAATTTAATGGGTTTGCAGATAATTTTCCACTGCATTGCAGCTTTTGCTGTCATTTACAGCAGAGTAAATGCTTTTGCTGTCATTAGCAGAGTAAATGCTAATGCTGAATAGGAGCTGGGTGTGGGTTTATCAGGCTTTCCTCCTTTGACACCCCGTGTTGATAATTGATCCAGCTCTGTAGTGGTCCACTTCTTGTAATTCATCTCTCAGATGTTACCTGCCACACACACCGCTTTCTGGAGTAACAAAATCATGAAAATAAATAGATTGCCATCTTACATCAGGTCTTTGGCTTCTGCCTCTGAGCTGAGTGGTCCTTACAACACTTGTTGCAGGGCTTCCAATAGCCCTTATCCCTTATATCAGATGGTTTCACTCCCTCTTCTTTGGTCCTCTCTCCTCTGTTTTCAAGCCCAGGGACCTTGCAGTGATCAAATAATGTCTTCTCCTTCCAACTGCTTGCTGCTTCCCTGGACTTCTTCCTACCTGGCCTATCTCTAGGCCACCCTGCCACTTTCCCAATCTCTGCAGAGTCTTTTCCAGCTCCTGTAATGAGCAACACTTACCAGGAATCTCTTCCTGAAGACTGGGTTCCTGCCCTTTTAGTAAGGTTCACTGCAGGAGGTCACTTCACCCTTGCAGCTTTTCAGGGCTTGTCTTCATTGATGGTGACGAATTCACTGCTGTCAGATCGATTTCCCTAATTGTCTGAGCGGGTCTGTGAAGCAGTAACGAATTAAGCCTCCATACTTCTATGAAAGAGGTAAACAGTGATTCTTACATCCAAAGGTTTATATTAGAGGAACTGCAGCCTTGTTGTAAATTGTCTCTGGGATAAGATCTAATCCAGTCCTTGGAAATCGTCAGGGATCAAATGATATCTAACCAATGCAAAGGCAGCTGTCACTCTAGGAAAACCCAAGAGGCAGAGTGAGATTTTTATGTAAACTATGACGCGGCATCCCAGACTGTAGACAGCTATTAAGTAAAGGGAAAGATGATAGAGAATTTGGGACATTAAATAATATAGAAAAATGAACTAGACAAATAGTAAAACCACACACACACACACAATCCCCCCACTTAATATCGTCTAAGTCAATGGCACAGTCAGAAAGGGTGGAATTCACAATAGGTGCATCTACACTTACAAATTAAGTTGACTTAAACTTGCTTAAGTCAACTTAATTTACTCTGCATCTACACTACATTTTCCTTAAGTCAACTGAAGCAGCTGCTTAAGTTGACTTAAGGAAAAATTAAGTCAACTTTATAAAACCTCATTTTAAGTCGACTTTGCTGGCTAAGTCCACTTTAGAAAGTCGACTTAGCCAGTGTGGACGTGGAGTAGCCCTAAGTCGACTTTAAGTCGACTTAGGGGGCTCCAGGGCTTCCCCATTGCCCTCCCTGCCACAGCCTGGCATGCCCCTCCCCAAAGGGCAGGGCAGAGCCCTGCCCACCCTGCTCCTATGCCTTGCCAGGGTCCCTGTCCCCCTTTGCCCCATTGTACCAAGGTACAATGGGGCAAAGGCTGAGCCACCTGGCACTTGGCAAGGGGTGCCCCCACCACCACCGTGGACCTGTCCCAGACCCGCCTAGCCCCTCCAAGTCGACCTAGGTGTCCAGTGTGGATGCTCTAGGTCGATTTTGAAGGGTCCCCTCTAAGTCGACTTAAAATTTGAGTGTGGACATGCTAAATCGACTTAGCTAAGTCGACTTAAATTAACAAGTGTAGACATAGCCAATGGCACTTAGGCACCTAAATCTCAGGTTTAGGCTCCACCACAATCCACAAAATTCCCATCAAACCCTGTCAGAGCCTAAATTCACTTGATGCCTATTGTTTCTATCTCTGAGCATGCACACTCCCATCTAGATGCCTCTCTCTTTACCTAAGCCTCACAGTGATTCATGAACTGGGGCAAGATAAACATTCAGCCACTCAAGTTGCTTGCTGGTGCGCATTAGCTGAATTGAGTCCTAACAGACTAGATCCTATTCAAAATCTGGCCAGAGTAATGGGTGGCGATGGTCACCATAACCACTAGTCCAGCACTGAGGGCACTTCCCTGGGATGTTGGAGACCCAGGTCAATTTCTCCTTCTCTATCAGAGTGGGGTAAAGGATTTGTAGAGGGGTCTCCAATCATACAGGAAAGTGCTCTAACCACCGACCTATCGAACAGTCTCCTCTGGGGCTCCCTCTATCTCTCCTGTTCCAATGTGGATAAATGGTTAAAGAAGTAATTAAAGTAGGGAGGCTGTATTCTGTCTCCCACCTTCCAGAGGAGTGATCTAAGCACTGGGCTATAGAGTCATTTTCTCTGCCCCAATGACTATTTAAGTATTTATCCTCAGCTGAGTTATTTCCTGAAACCATTTTTGCTGAAATTTTAAAAGAAATATTTAGCCTGAGATTGACATCTAGCATAGACAATTTCAGACTCAATGGTGAAAGTTTGGTGAATTCACAAGCGACTGAAAATGGGGAGTGTCAGACAACCTGAGCCATCTGTAATTACTACCTTTGCTGCCATACATTACAAACAATTAAAGACTAGGGTATGTCTACACTGCCAGTTTACATGGTGACCAATTCAGTAGGATGGATTGAATGGGTAGTGGAAACTCACTCCATCCATCCAAAGTGCTCCAGTTCATGCCAGTAATTCACCTCCCCAAAAGGAGTAAGGTTGTGTCAATAGGAGAGCATCTCCCATCAATACAGTGCTGTGAAGAAGCTGCACTATGTGAACATAAGTATGTTGATGGAAGATACGCTACATTATGTAGCTTGCATATCTTCCATCAGCCACGGGCTGCAGACAATACCACAGGCATGAGGGCAGATTTAGACAGAACTGCAATAATAAGTGATGGAGGATTATGCAAAAATAGGAATTTTCATCCTTCTGCCAAATAGCAGCAGTTTTCTGGGGTTTGCAGGTTGATTTCCTGTTGGAGGAGAAATCAGCGTCATGGAGTTTGACTGATACAGACACCAGTCCTTGAGCAAATAATCCTTTCATCTATGGAACTCAGCGGTACATTCATGCACAGGACCCAGGGATTAAGATAGAGCTCTAGCTGTCCTGCTGCTTGCAAACACTCTCACGAAAAGTGCCCTGCAGCACAAAGCTAATACCACTAAAATATATATTCTGAACACTGCTGACACACTAAAACCATCTTGTAACACTATATAACAGTGCCATGAGGTGGCACAAAAATATTACAACCAAATCAGGTAATACTATCAGAGACCTCGTTCTGACAGGTAAAGATGAATTGATCACCAAATTAAGAACTGATATTTTGCTAGGTGAAAGTCAATCTAATTTCATTTACTATATGAACATGCAAACAATTTAGTTCAGTGAATATATGTGCACACACACACAGATGCCTTTAAAAAGGTCAGTTTTAAAAGCTGAAAACAATTAGGAGCAAAATTGAATGAGGAATAACATTTAAACATAAAATGTGAACGATAATTTGGAAATGTTTAAGAACTCAATAAAGATTTAAAAACCACAGTTCTGCAGTTCTCCTTAATTAGTTCTCCTTAATTCGAACTAAAGCCATGGCTACACTAGGCTTTCATTAGTTCGAATTAAGGACTTCCCTAATTCAAACTAATACATTCGAATAGGGCTTCAAAGTAAGGCTTAAATTCGAACTAACTAGTTCGAATTAGCTGATGTGGCCATGTTAATTTGAACTAATTTCTTAGTTCGAACTAACCAGCCATTTAAATGAATGGGGATCGCTAATTCGAACTAAGCAAGTGCCATGAATGGCACTTGCTTGGTTTGAACTAACTTTTTCTAGTTCGAATTAAGCTAATTTGAACTAACTAAAATTAGTTCGAATTAGTTAGTTCGAACTAACTAATTCAAACTAATTTTAGCAAGTGTAGACATAGCCTGAGAGCAATTGATAAGAATTGTAACAGAAAAGAGTAACACTGTGCCATCTTGAGCAATTTCCCAAGCTTGGAAATGCAGGGGAAATAATCTCCCCTGTCTTTGTCAAAATTTATGAGTTAATTGATTAACACAAAAAAAAATTAGAAACTAGTGCGTCGATTTGTGTAATTGAAGAGTGAATGTGACTAGATGTTAAAAAGTGATAAGAGAATGCAAGGGGGGGGGAAGATGTACCGGTTCTCAAACAATGAGGATTCATATGGCTGAAAAATGTAAGAAAAATTAACAGCAAAAAACAGAGGAAGCAACATCCCCTCTCTCCAAGGACATGGCATGATAAAGTTTGGAACAGGAACAGAACAGTAAAATCATCCTGTTCGTTATGTCTGTGCGTGATAGGCCATCACATCAAACATGGGAATGACATAACATAGCAGTTTTCATAGACTTGCATGTAGTCTGGTCCCTATAAAAAGGGTGAAGAAAATGAGACAATTCGGGTTCATTCTGCAACTACAAGGAGAATCATGTCATGACTGATTGGACCCCACTCCATCCTTCAGCTCATCCAGTGTGTGTGTGAATGCAATTCATATGCTTTAGAATGCTTTTTGGATCCTTGTATTCACAATAAATGTGGTACAGTGCCTTATTCCCCTGAATAAGTTCTCGCTATTCATTTACTAAGCATGACACCATTCTGTAAGTTCCCCATCTTCAAAGCGTCTGACAAAGTGGGATTTTCTCCCATGAAAGCTCATGCGATAAATAAATTTGTTAGTCTTTAAAAGTGCCACAGGGCTCCTTGCTGATTTGCTGAACTAGACTAACACGGCTATCCCTTTGGAACTTGTCTACATTCTTTTAGTTACATTTCTTGCACAAGTTGCAAGAAGGGAGAGAAGAAAGGGAAGATAAAACATTTTTAACTAGAATTTCATTACAGGGAAACAAGGCCTGCCTGTAGTACCCCCATCATGATATTAACATATGGTTCAGGTCAGGCCATTTGTCCAGCACTAAATTTACTCCCACAGTCAGCAGTTAAGAAGTACAAACAGTTGATAAGGGAAGCTAAAGGAAAAATCTGTGGATAGTATGCTTAAGGACAATACTTAAAAAAAATTTAAATATAGCAGCAACAAATTAAATTCTAGTAATGATACACATCTGATACTAGAGAAGGATGGTAAAATTATCAGCTGTGATACAGAAAAGGGCTAAGTATTCCATAAATATTTTTGTTATGTGGTCATATCTTATAGGGATAATTAAATGTACTTTATTCCTTTGCTGACTAGAGGAAATTAAAACAGCAGATTTTAGAGATAATATTTTTAAACCTGAAAGTCTGGAAAACTTGCACTTAAGTGTATTAAAAATTGGCCAAGAAGTCTTTTAAACAATTAACGTATAACAAATCTTTGAACACTCAGGAAGTTTCAGTGTACTGGAAAAAGTTGATGATGTACCAATATTTAGAAAGGGTCAATGGGATGACCTGAGACAATAAAAGACCAATGACCCTGACATTGATCCTGAGCAAAATCACAGAAAGGCTGTTACAGTTTGAAATGACTAAAGAATTAAAAGATAATAGCACGATGAATACCGGTCAGCATGGTTTTATGGAAAATAAGTCTAGTCAAACAAATTTGATACAGGTTTTTGTTTATGAGATCATACGTTTGGTTAAAAGAAGGTAATTGTGTTGACATAATAGACTTCAATAAGACAATGCCCCATGAAATTCTGATTTAAAAAAATTAGTAGTATACAATGCAGTTCATCTTGATTGAACTAGAAACTGGATAACTGGTATACCTCAAAAAGTAATTGTAAGTAGAGTATTGTCATTCAGTGAGGTATTTCCAGTGGAGTCCCACGAGGATCTGTCCTCTGCCCAATGGTATATTTTTTAAATAACCTGAAAGAAGATATAAAATTATTTCTGGTAAAATCTGCAGATGACAGAAGAATTAGTGAAGTGATAAATAATGACAGGGACATAGGTCAGCTATGTAGATGGATCGAAATCTCTTAATAAGGTAGGCTCATTAAAATAACACAGCCAAATGCAAAAAAAAAAAAAAAAAAATCAGACATCTAGGAACAAAGAATGTATGTCACATTTATAAAGTAGGGGAATATACTCTGGAAAGCAGAGATTCTGAAAAGGATTTAGGGTTATGGTACAGAACCAATTGAACACAAGTTCCCAGTGCAATGCTGTAGTTAAGAGGATTAAAATAATCCTTGGATGTATAAGCAAGAGAATATCTAGTAGGAGTAGGGAGATGGTATTATGACAATATTCTGGGTTAGTGTGACCATTACTGGAATACTGTATCCAGTTCTGGGGCTCACACTTCAAAAAGAATGCTGAAAAATTGGAAGGTGTTTGGAAAAGTGTTAGAAGAATTATTCAAGGTCTGGAAACAAACCTAAAAAAACTCTATGTATTTAGTTCATCCAAGAAAAGGTTAACAGGTGGCTAGAACACAATCTACAAATACTTACATGGGAAACATATTTCTGATACTAAATGGCACTTTAATCTACCGAAGAAGGCATAAATGAGATCTCAGTTGGAAGATGAAACTAGACAAATATAGACAGTGAGGGTTAGCCAATGGAACATCTTACTAAAGGATGTAGTGAATTCCCTACCAATTGAAGTATTTAAATCAAGACAGGATCTCTATAGATAGCATATGCTTTAGCTCAAACAGAAATTATGGTCAAAGCAAAAATTGTGAGAGTTTCTTTGGCCTTTGTTATGCAGGAGAACAAACAAATCAGAATAGTCTCTTGGACCTTAACATTTATCAGAATGGAGATGGAAGAGTCTCCTTGCAGAGAGAATTAGTATCAAAGGCTGTGATGATAAATGTTAGTGACAGACCAGTAAATGCAATGTATTCTGTATATTTTAATTCAATGGGAAACTGCTTGACAGGAAGAGGACATGGGTTCCAAACAAATTCTGGTCAAAAAATGGCAAAACGAGACAGAGACAGAGAGGGTCTTTTTGTCAAGTACAAATTCAGGTGGAAATTTTAATCAGTTCTCTTCTAAACTCCCTTGCCAGAGTTTTGGTACATGGGGCAATTAAAAAAAAATCAGACAAATATCTGTTCAGACCCTTCACAACTAGGCTGATATATGCAAGCATGGTTACATTGCATGAATGTGATGAGAGAAAAAATAAATTTCAATTCTCTAACCAGCCAGCCAAGCTTACAGGAGCTAATTTTTTTTGTCTAATAAAAGGTGCCTTGTGTAAAGTCTGTGTGGCCCCAAAAGCAAAAACAAATATTTTCTAAAAAAAATTGTCTGGTCCTGTTCATGTGCTCCTCTTTCCTACACTACTCATTGTCTTTGACAGAATTAAAGACCCGGAGGCTTTGCCAACCCGCTTTATCTGGAGTAAATGTAGTTAATAAATGCTTAGATTCATCTTGCTAAAGACCATATCTTGTGTAATAAAATCTCTGTTAGTTACATAGTTCTTCACTGAAAGTATACATACTGGATCTTGCAGGTATACATGCCTCTCTTCCCTTTGCTCAAACATAGCGGAGGATGCAAAACAGATTTCCTCATATCATAATCACAGCTCTGTCATCCACCTCAAACTAACCCACATATCCTCGTACCACAAACTACTGCCTCCATCTTTTAGTGTAGATACACCAAACATACTGACTGCACCTAGAATGTATGCAATTAATTTTCACTGGCTTCTGCCAGCTCTAAGGGAACCTCCTCCCCTCCATCTATTTTGTCCTTTAATAGAGTTAGATAGAATCTTGTGGAAGAGAGTGAACCGGTGCTAAGAAGGAAGCAAATAGTTTGTATGTTTCAGCAACTGTGGTGGTGGCAAAGGATCGTCTACTAACTGAGCATATTGGGGAATTGCTGAAAGAGGCCAAAGCTAACTTTGCAAGGCTAACTTTAACTACGCTTTTGCTAATTTTCAAAAGTTTGAGTGTTTTTCAACTCAGGGTTTTGCAAGAGGCTCCCTATATGATGCACAGGAGAGACAGGTGCTCAAGAACGGCATGCCACCAAAACCAGCACACTAGGAAAGTTGCTGCTTAATCTAGTTATGGATGATATTGACTATAGGGGTATGTATTAAGACCAGCCTCTTATGGACTTTGGCACATATGTCTGGGCTATTGGGAAGCACTTATCTCTCCTTGGGATCCACACCCAGGAATCCATCCCATGGAGTCAGGCAGCTTAGGTGCCTAAGAGATTTCTTCTGAGAAAGGCACAGGCACCTCATAGAATACAAGGGTTGGAAGGGACCTCAGAAGGTCATCTAGTCCATCCTCCACATACCTAACCTCATATAACAATTGAGGAGAGAAGGAAAGGAAGGCCTCTCAGTCCTATAGCCAAGTGGTCAGGGTCCTCACCCAGGATGTGAGAACCCCAGTTGCATTCAACTTCTGCCTGATGAGGAGAAGGCATGTGAACAAAGGTCTTCTACCCCTCAGGAGATGCTCTAATCACTGGACTGAAAAGTCACTTCCTCTCTGTGACCCAATTATTTAAATAACAAAATAAAATAGTTTCACCAAGAGACCAAGATCTTCCACATCCATATTCTAATGGTCAGGTCACTCTAGAAAGGTGAGAACTCTTGTTCCAATCCCTTCTCTTTGTCCAGGGAGGGGTGGAGAAGAAGGAGTGCAGAAATTAAATTAGGCTCTCCCATAGCCCACGTGAGTACTCTAACCACTGATCTAAAGATTATAAGGGAGTCTGCCTGCAACCATGCTGGGGCCTAGTTACTTCAGTCCCCTCCTGTTGTACTGGGTACCCCTACCTAGCACCTAATCATTAGTCACCTAGGGGTTTCAGCTGGGGGGTTTCTGATATTAGTAGGACTGTCCCTGGTCTGGTGGAGCAGAAGCTGTATCCTGCACTAAGGCGTTAGGCCCAGATTCTCAAAGTGACTTTGGCGTTGCTGTGCTTAGCATTGCAACACCTAGCCCCAAAGCACAAAGAACTAGTGGATTCCTCAACCCCAAGCTAGGCACCTAAACTCCCTATACACTGCCTGGGGGTGTAGTCACCTCAGTAAGGGCTCCTCAGAAGCCAGCTAGCTAAGTGGGAAGCCACCTAAGCAAGCCAGGAGTGAAATGGTGAGCTGGTTGGTAGCTAAACAGCTGACATGACACACCTGGCTGACAGGCCAGAGATAGGCACCTCCCTTTACTAGGGATCCTCAGCCCTCAACCCTCTCCTGGAGCTAGGGACTTAAGCCAGATCTGCCTCTTGGGTAACCCATGCCATAGAAACTGACTGACTGTCTCCTGTTCATGCCATTACCTCTCTCATCCTCACCCTATATTCTCCCATGCCACCAGGTGTCTTGTGATGACACTGTGATGCCCCTGAGTTATCAGTGGCTTCTACCCAGCTCTCCTGCTGTGGGGTCTTTCTGGCGTCAGGCCTCAAGTGTGACCAGAGCAAGTTTACAGGATTCACCCCCACTGACAAAACAGGCATTCTCCTGCCTAATTTCATGCCTCTCAGGCTTTGGCTTGAGCTAGGGCTCGGAGATGCTTATTAATTGTGGGCCATTATCAGAACATACCTTTGCAAATGCTGACCAGGAGAAACATAGGTGATGTAAGTGCATATGGCACTGGGTGACAGCTGAACAGCAACAGCTTCAGAAATGCCAGCAGAGCCTAAATGGTGGCCTTAGGCATCTAAAAAGGCAGATAGGAACAAAAATACTTTGAGGATCTAGGCCTCTCGTATAGAATAAGCACCACAGTCTGCTTCTATTGTTAGCTATTGCTCTATTTACTAAATATTTTCAAAATTATCTAGCTTCATAATAGTGTTATTACATGCCCTATGCTATCACAGTGTTGTGAAATCAGTGTGAATATATCACTGTTCAAATTCTTGTCCTGCAAGATTTACTGTCATGTTCAAAGGGCTTCCTCACCTTAGAAACATATTCCTTTTTTTAAATTCTCAAGGCACAACATAGTGATAAAGGAGGCTTGACAATACCTCAGCATCATATTTTGCTATTTTACATTTATTCTGCAATTTATTTCATTCTTGAAAGGACTTATGGCAAAAGCTTACCAGAAAGATTAGTCTAAGCAATCTTTTCACAAAATAAAACCTTAGCTGCCCATATCTTCCTATTTGAAAACTGACTATGCCCACAGAGCAGCCTATATGAAGAGCAGGTCAACAATGCGGTAATGCAGGAAACTAATGTTAGCAGATCTGGATTCAAATCTAATGCTAATCACAAGAAGGGTTAAATGAAACAAACGACTTGGTTACAACACACTCAAGCCAACTTTCACCTAAAAAGCTTAAAGATTGAAATTCACTGAGCATTTAAGCCTTTCTTCTAGGGCTGAAGTAGTCTTAAAATGGTGTATAAGGCTTTTACCCTTTGTTTACCAAGATGTAAGATTTTTGCCTAAGTACTTTTCCCACCTATATTCAGTCTCCAGAAACTTCAACCTCCATCCCAACCCCAACCCCTATATTTTTCAGCTTGCCCCTTGTGTCTGCTTAGTACTGGATGAGAAAGATAGCCTCTGTCCTTGTTTATATCTTCCAAAGTTCAATGAGATGGGACCAGTTTCGATCCCAACTTTAAAGCATAATAGTGATAAGTATCCTTTTCTCATGTAGTGTGAATATATAGAGTTCACAATGATCACTAATGTGTTTACTTTCAGAAGAAACCTTGCTCTAGACACTAATATTTTATACAACCAGTTTCTTCAATTGCTTATCACTTGTGGTTCAGCTCTCCATCTTAATAGACCAGTAAACCTTTACAAAATATTATTTTGAAAGCAAGACTCAGACCAGGCTTTTCTCTCCTGCTCTGTGTAGACACCATGCTCTCTCCTCCCCAGCCTGACAGATGTTTGTACCTGGCAAGTAGATGTACCTTCTGCCTGATGACCAGCCTAGTCAGAGAAGGAAATACACATCCTTTTGTCCACAGCAGACCTTTTTAATCAATTTCCCTTGACAAACTTGGTTTACACAAACAGTAGAGATATATGCTGGAACTATGACTAACTCTTAACACATACCATATGCATACCTCATTCATGAATATTAATGATCAGTGAGTTATTACTTTTCAAATACCTCCCAAGGCATCCTTGTACATAGATTACTACAAGAGTGTATGGAATGTAAATATTGGGGTTATTAGTGTCACAGAAGAGCTATTACCTCATTATTTCTGACCCTAGAAGAAATACAAAGCATCAAAGGAGAACATAATCTCAGACAAATCCTCATCACAAAAACCATTACTCAGTTTAGCACAGTTCAGCCAGATGATCAGCTTCTGCTGAATAGAATCTCAAGAACAGAATAGCAAAAAGTGTTGAAAGTCAAAATGGAGGTACTTCAGCAGAGGGATATTGCTGTAAAAGCCATACTTTTAAGAGTAACTACATTCATTCCTAAATTTAATTAACAAATAAAGCAAAAAATTAAAAGATGAGTACAACTGTGTTGGAATTATATAGAAATGCACACTGGTATGAAGAACAGAAAAAAAGAAGAAATTTAGTCAAGGAATAAGCCAACAGCATTAGTTAATCTACTAAATGCTACTTATACATTTAAAGGATGTATTTAAAAACCAGGGTCAGCACCCATTTCTGCCAAGCACCTCCCCACTTTCTGGTCGATCCATGTCTCCAATCAGCCAGTTTTTTGCACAAAAAATGACACCCACCTCCCTACTTAGTTCTTTGGTCTCACAGTTGAGTGGCACCACCTCTCACAGGCAGTTCTCTAGTCAATGGTTCTCTTAGCAAGTCTTCAGTAGCTCAGCCCTCTGGCCAAATAACACACACTAGCCCCCTGCCCCCTTCTGCGATATACTCTCCAATTCTTTTCATGGCCCTGGAATGGGGCCATAGCACTAAGGCTTCCTCCTTTAAGGCACTGCCTTCTTCAGCTACCCAACAGAGGCCCGTCTTGGTACCTTCAGTCAGTCATACCTTTCAGCAGCCCTCCCAGGCTCAGTCTGCAACCAAGCCAGCAGGCCTATCATGGCTCCATCACCTGCTCTGGCTAGGTTCTGGGCTCAGCCTGTCCTCACTGCCCTGCAATGGTCCTGTTGCTTCTAGCCAGCCAAGCACTCAATCTTCAGCAGCCTTCCCTTGGTTCAGTGCTGCTGCCATTCTGACCAGCCAAGCACCCAGCCCTTCTCCTTCAAGCTTCAGGCAGCAAGTGAACACTGTCTTTGCTGCTTGCTTTTATATGGCCCATCTGGCCCCTGATGGGTCGCTCCAGCATCTTCTCTGATTGGCTGCTCCCCTGCAGCCCACTCTAGGGTGTCTCAAAGACTTTCCTTCTGCTTTATCCTGGGATGGGGGTGAGACAGGACTACGAAGCCTCTTGCAGAGGGCTTCTGGGCCTAGCGCACTCCATCACAAAGCTATTAATTGTTCTCCTGCTTCCCATAAGGTGCTAGGTAAGAGAAGGTAATTGGAGAATAAAGGAAGAGAAAAATAACTCCCCACCATGTGCGCTAAGTGGAGCAAAAGAACCTTGCGTTAACTCCATCCTTCTCTCCCCTCCCACACCTGGTGATACCCAGGACTGGGACCACTTTTTTAGAACAGTGAGAGGAAGGTGGCCCTGACAAGCCTGCATGCAGACATAGGTATAACCTGCCAAGAGAGGTATATGTGGGGCAGGGCCATCCTGAGGAGAGAGTGGGGCCCGGGGCCAATTGGCCTGGGGTGGCCTCCACCCCACGCTGGAGGGGGAAAGGGCAGACTGGGTCAGCCCTCTCTGCCGCCAAGGTCCCGCCACCAGTGGGAGCCGGCCCTGGCCGCAGCCCTGAGGCTGCCGCCGGGAGCTGGCCCTGGGGGAGCTGGCCAAGGCCAGGGACCCCAGCAGTCCCCCGCCCCGCCCCCAGGGCGGAGCAGCAGGCCCAGGAGCAGGCTCCCAGCACTGCCGCAGCCTCCGGTCCCCAGAGCCAGCCCCAGCCGGGACCCCAGGCTGCCGGTGCAGGACTGGGGAGCGGGCCCTGAGGCTGCTGCCGGGATCTGGCCGGCCAAGACCCCACCACCGGCTGGGGCTGGCCGAGAGGCTGGGCCTGGCTCAACTGCCCCGCCCCTGGGCTGGCCTGCTCCGCCCTGGGGGCGGGGCAGGCCAGCCCAGGGCCAGAGGCTGGGGGAAGCCTTCTGCCTTACCACACCCCTCTGCCTTTGGCTTGGGAGGGCAGGGCAAAGTGTGGCCGTGGGGGGAGCGGGGAGCTGCAGCACAGGCCCCGCACTGCCCCACTGGGAGCAGGACAGCACGGGGCCCATATAGCCACGGGGCCCAGGGCGATCACCCCGTTCACCCCCCCCCAAAGGACAGCCCAGATGTGGGGATGCTAATATATTCCTTGCTGCCAGAAAACAAAAGCAGAGATGTAGAAGACACAGCAGTGAAAACACCTTGCCTATAAAATGAACATATTTGCTGGAATATATTTGACTGAGACAAATCCAGAAGATGAATGATTGCACTTACTCTAGATTGCACATATAATTTCTGCAATAATTAGAATTAAGCAAAAGGAGGCAAAAATACCTGAAGTGTCAATCACTTGTTTAATTCTTATTAAAGCTATGAAGGAATTATTCCACTATTTGAATTCCCAGGCTTACCTGGAAAGTCATCCAAACCACATCTCCATGGCAAGCTGACACAACTGTGCTGAAATAATTTGTTGTATGATTGTACAACACCTAGCACAATGGGGTTTTGGTCCAGGAAGCGGTTCCCAGGCACTACCACAATACAAATCAATAATAATCATAATTCTAAAAATGCATGAAATTCAAGCTGGTAGGGAAGGCCCACATTAGACAATTCACATAATCTAAACCAGTGGTTCCCATCCTTTTTAGCTTGAGGGCCATAGATATAATTTTTACAACCCAGAAGGGACACCATTCTGTGCCAGCAGGGCCCCCACTTCAGCTGGATGGAAGGAGCTCACAGAGCAGGCTGCCTCAATGATCTCTGTCTCCCTGGCTGCGGCAGGGAAACTGCACATATCCTGTAGCCCCATGTACTCTACCTGAGTCCCTAGGTGGTGGCTCCCTTCTGCAGCCACGAGGATGGAAGGTTAGGACCTCAGCGCTTATGGACACAGATGGAGTGTTTTGTTCTCTGCTGGAGCCAGGTGAGGGGAGTGCTGATCTCCAATTCCTCTTGCTGCAGCATGGACTCTGCATGGGTCTTTTAGCCCTGTGGAAACAGGCTCCTCCTGGGTCCTTAGGCAGTGGCTCCCTTCTGCAGCCAGCAGGAGGGGAGTCACGGGCCACTTTGAAAGCCTGTGTGGGCCACTTTTGGCACCCAGGCCACAAGTTGGGAACACTGATCTAAACCCTGAGACCAGACTGAACAGGGAAGGTGCTTTCATAACAGTAATATAATATCTGGTGCTACAGAGAGAATCATTTGCTGGCCCAGCATCCAGCTGAATAAGGATGGCAGAGGAATACGCTGGTGGGGATGTTTCACCCCATGCAGCTAGAGTATCAGGGAAGTGGCTGCTTTTTCAGTCTATTGACTGAAGTAGTGACAGTGGATGCTGGAGTTATATGAGGTGCCCCTCTCCTTTGCTTCCGGTTTGTGGGATGAATATTATTGCTGGCAGGTATTGCAAAATTCTCTTCTCCTTAAGTATGTTATCGACTGTGTGGAGGGCAACAGCATATACAGCATCTGGGTCATGTGACCCAATTTAAGACAATGGATGCAAAAAGAAACTCGGAAATACAAGGCGAGGTTGCTCTTCAGTACTTTAAAGAGTAAAATGACTTTCACATTCCTGTGTTACAGGATGGGCTCTCCTAAGGACTGGTTCTCAATGGATGATGCTGGCTCAGCTTCATGTACTGAGTTATATATGTGGGGTTAGAAGCCTTTTTTGTCTTCTTGGTTGCTAAAGGAATTACTCAGTAGGACTGAAGATAAGATTAACCAAACTAAATTAGTCAAACAGTCACATTTACCTTTCATTCACTAGCAATAAGTGCTAGTTAATTAAAATTTGTTCACATTCTGGATGATAAAGTAAAAATGTCCTTAGTGAACATATTTGAATACTTATCCCCACAGATGAAAAAAATATAGTATTTATGGAAAGTTAATGCTTAGACCATTTGAAAAAAACACACTCATTAATTTTTGACACTTTGGGATTTCAGCTTTGTATAGAACTGCATGCATCCAACAAAATGTCAAAGAAAAACGTTCATTAAATGTACAGCTTTATGTGCTAAAATAGTCAAGCAAACAGAAATGAAGGGGTTCACTTTAGATATCTGAGTCATCTGAATTAAAAGACAATGGATACTTATTTTTAAAGTGTCTTTTGCCTTTGAGTATGACTCTGGAATGTTATTTGAAAGAAGTTTGGGGCAGGCAATGAGTCAGAATCAATTTGTTTCTCTTTGTTGTAAATGTACAGTATGATATCAAGTCTAAAGATAAGTAACTGAGTTACAAAGCTATAAATAAATCAAGGCACCATGGTGGTATCAACACGAATAACAATAATGAAACTAGAGTTGTGTAGGACATTGCCATAGCCCGGAGATAAACTATGTCCCATAAAACTTGGTGTGATTTGGGTGACTTCAGTGAATGAGACTTGGTGGGTTTTGACCTTGATCTCTATTTAATTTGAAGTTCTGAACATTTAAAGGGAAACTCAAATGAAACCTTGGAAAACTTTTTAGACTCAAAAGCTGTCTTCTTGCTATTGCTGCTTAGCTGAATCCTTGCCTCATTCTGTGGGAGGTGCCACAAAATTCACTCCCAATTAAGAAGTAAGTCAAGACTTCTTTGCACAGCAGGGCTTTACTCTGAACTACAATACATTCTGAAGCATTTCAAACCCAGGATGAGGCACAGGCTTAGGTAAACAGCAGCAGTGGGCCAAAGAAGCACTTTCCACTTCTGCTGCTGCAGGAAATGCAATTATGCCCTCCACTTCCCACCAACCACCAATCTGCTGATGTTCTAAATCATATACAAGCTCCAGTAACCAAGTAAATTGGTATCAGGGGCTGCGTCTACACTGGTAAATTAGCTTGGCTTAAGTCGACTTAATTTGCCCTGCATCTACACTACACTTTGCTTGACTTAAGCAAAATAAAGTCGACTTAATGAAAATTAAGTCGACTTTATAAAACCACCTTTCTACTCAACTTAAAGCTTAAGTCGACTCCCTAGAGTCGACTTAAGCCAGCGTAGCCCTGGGGTAGCCCTAAGGGACTAAACTGTTGAGCCATTAAGGACATAAGGAATACAACTATTGTGTCCTTAATGGCTCATCAGTTTAGTCCCTGGGACCATTGTCCCTGGCACATTCCTAAACATTAAGGACACAATGGTTTTACACACCCGCCTCTCTCAGGTATTTCAATAAATAACATAAGTTAAAGTATAGATATAACACCAAATTTCTAACTTCTAATTGAAATAGAATTCCTAGACATAAACTATATAATAATTCCCAGCAAATTACTACCTTTCTATTGATACCAAACATGACATAGTTCCTATGGATTATAGCATTTATGAGATATCCATTGAAAATAATATCATAAATCCTTCCCTAAATCCAGACAGCATCACACACAGGGCTCTGCCCTGCCAGGGTCCCTGTCCCCCTTTGCCCCATTGCACACAAGGGGTGCCCCCCCCGCCACCGTGGACCTGCCCAAGGTCTTCCTAGCCCCACAAAGTCAACCTAGAGCATCCAGTGTGGACGCTCTAGGTCAACTTTGTAAGTTCCCCTTTAAGTCGACTTTAATTTTAAGTATAGACACACTAAGTCGACTTAGTTAAAGTTGACTTAAAAGTGCAAGTGTAGACAAAGCCAGGGAGCTGTATTTAAGGTGACTGTTATGATAGAGGAGGAATTTCTTGAACTCAAGATATCTTAATTTAACATAAATCTTGAGAGCTTCCATATTTTCATCCAAAATCCCAGCCATGTTTCACTGAGTGACACATTCTTAGTTATGAATTTTTCTTTCTATTTCCCATATATTGACTCTAGATCAACCAGTTACTTGATCATGCACTATAAGCCTCTGCTCAGGGAATAGAAATATAATAGAAGGCATTTCAATTTAGCATACAAAAAGTCTAACAACATCAATGGGTTGAAGCTGAAGCTAGACAAATTCAAACTAGAAATGTGACACTTTTTTAAACAGTGGGAGTAATTATCATTGGAAGAGTTTAGTAATGGCTGCCGTGGATTCTTTATCACTGGCAATTTTTAAATCAAGATTCATTGTTTTTTTCTAGAAGATATGGTCTGGTCCAGCCATCCATTGGACTTGAAGTATGAATAATTCACAGAAGTACTATGCCTGTGTTATGCAGATCAAACTAGACAATCACAATGCTCTCTTCTGATCTTAAAATCTATGAATTCTCTCTTCATGGCTGGTGAATACCATTGACAATTTCCCCATGGCAGGAAAGCTTTATATTGGAAAAAGTTAAAGCAGAGTATAATAATGCTCCAAATATAGCCTTTTAAATTAAAGCTATAAGTCATGCCAGCCACTAAGGTATCCAAATAAAGAAAAAAAAGACTATACCTTAACAAACAAATACACACTTTTACAGAAACAAAACAGGAGGAATATATACATTGAAACCTTATGGGGCAGGCATAAAATGTTATCTTAGACTCATTTGCCAGTTCATCTATAGTCTTAAGACCGATAAAAACAGACATTATTGCTACCATATAGTATATTGTTGACAAGTCTGTATACTATATACAGATAGTTTTGCTGAATATTGGCAGAATAAGAACATTTTTTCCACGTGTGGTGAAATAATAAAGTATATCTAATTCTGGACAAATTAAATATATAAAAATGGTAATAACAGGGGTACCAATAGTAATAACTATTGGCACCTCAGTAATACAACAGAGCTCATTTATCTATTGATTACTAATATTATTTCCTGTATAGGGAATATTTCCATTGACATCAACACTTCAATAGATGCACAATTAAGTCCTAAATTGGCAGATGAGTAAAGGAATGAGTTTGGCTTGTTTAACCTAACCAAAAGAAGGTTGAGGGGAGATATGATCACGCTCTATAAATATATCAGAGGGATAAATACCAGGGAGAGAGTAAGGAATTATTTAAGTTCAATGCTAATGTAGACACAAGGGCTATGTCTACACTGGCAAGTTAGTTCGAAATAAGGAAGCTTAATTCGAACTAACTTAAGCCATGGCCAGCGCTGTCCCATGGAGGGAGCAGGGCCCAGGGCCAACTGGCCTAGGCAGGGTCCCACCCCCCCCATGCTGGAGGGGAGTCGGGCCGCGCCACCCCCCCAGGGAGCCAGCCCGGGTGGGGAGGCTGAGGCCGCCGGCAAGGGGGGCAGCCGGTAGGGGGAGCCAGCTGCAGCCAGGACCCCAGGCTGCTGCAGCCGGTGCCCCAGCTGGGGACCTGAGGCAACCGCCAGGAGCCAGTTCCAGCCAAGGGCAGCCCACCGGCGAGGGCTGGCCCTGGCTGCATGGGGCAGGCTGGCCCAGAGGCAGGTCCTGGCCACCTGCCCTACCCCTGGGCCTACCTGCTCCGCCCCGGGGGTGGGGAGGGCTAGCCCAGGGGCCGGGCTTAGTGTTCCCTGTCGATGGCACCGGGGAGCAGAGAAGAGTGTGGCCGTGGGGGGCCCACGGTGCAGGCCCCGCACTGCCCTGCTGGGAGCGGGACAGCGCAGGGCCCACATAACCGTGGGGCCTGGGGCGATCACCCCGTTTGCCCCCCCCAGGGACAGCCCTGGCCATGGCTACACTAGGCTTTCATTAGTTCAAATTAAGGACTTCCTTAATTCAAACTAATAAATTCAAAAATGCTATTCGAACTAAGGGTTAATTCGAACTAGTTAGTTTGAATTAACCAATGTGGCCATGTTAGTTCGAACTAATTGCTTAGTTCGAACTAACCAGCCCATTGAACTCAATGCAATTCGCTAATTCAAACTAAGCAAGTGCCATGAATGTAACAAGGGGCATGGGTCACTTGCTGGTGGATTCTCTGTACCTTAAAGTCTTTAAACCAAAATTTGAGGACTCTAATAACTTAGTCAGGGTTAGAAATTTATTATAGGAATGGGTGGGTGAAGTTCTGTGTCCTGCATTGTGCAGGTCAGACTAGATGATCACATTGGCCCCTTTTATAGAACCCTGCGTGGATACGAATATGTGGATCCACATGTGATCTGCATTTCCAAGAAATGGTCCATGGATATCTGCATTGTATAAGCAGATATAATGTGCATATCCATGTATTTGCAGGGCTGTAGCCCTGCACAGATAAATATATGTGAATCTGTATCTGATCTGCATCCGCAAGAAAATGTCTGCAGATATCCGCATTGTATCCACAGATGCGGATATCCGTGGTTATAATGCGGATATCTGCAGATTTGCAGGGCTCTACTCTTCTGACCCTAGAGTCTATGAGAACGTAGTGTGTTATAAGTTCTTATGGTTTTGAGCATTTTAGTAGCAAATCCCAATTACTAATAACCCTCTGCAGTGTGTCCTTATTATATGAGTCACGATGGTCTAAAAGGAAATTAAAAAAAAAAAAAAAAACAGGTCATACAAGATCAATAACGCTTATAACTAATTGGAGGGCTCTAGTTATTTCCAGAGTACTAAAGCAATACCATAATCAATGGTATTGGACGCTGATTAAACATGTTTTGATGGGCCAGTCAGGGCCATCCCTAGGGGGGAGCGGGGGCCAGGGCCAACTGGCCTGGGGGTCCCCCAACCTACCCCACAGTGGAGGGGGGAAGGGTGGACTTGTTCCACCGCCGGCAATTAAGGCTACCCCCATGGGAGGTTGGCAGATAGATAGGGGTAGTGGGCCAGGGCTCATAGGGGAACACAGGTAGGGGCAGGGTCATTCCTGCCCCCCAAAAAACATTTGGGGCACACAGCCCCTCTGCAGCGTTCCTTGCCCCCGCCCCCGCGTTCCCCCTCGCAACCCCAGGCCCTAAGCTGGGCCGGGGCCGTGCCAGGCCAAACAGCCCCAGCCCGGGTCGGGTCGCGCCCCCGGAAGGAGCTGTCCCAGCCAAGGCTCCTGCTGGGAACTGGCCCTGGCCGGGAGCCTGCCGAGGCCGCTGCCGCCGGGGACCCAGCCACGGGCTGGGGACCTAAGGCCGCTGCCGGGTCTCAGCCACCGCCAGGAGCTGGCCCCGGCCGAGACACCAGTGGCAAGGCCGGCTCCGCACCAGTCGCAGCCGAGGACCTTGTCTGGGACAACAGGCCGGCCCGGCCTGCCCCACAAACCCGCCTCACCCCTGGGTGGGCTGGCGGCTCCTCCTTGGGGGCAGGGAGGGCCGGACCAGCAGGGCAGCAGGGCGAAGTGCTGCCATGGAAGGGTCACAGCATTGGCCCCGCACTGCCCTTATGGGAGCGGGACAGCGCAGGGCCCACTTAACCGCGGGGCCTGGGGCAATCACTCCGTTCCCCCCCTCCTCTCCCAGGGATGGCCCCGGGGCCAGTCAGGCTTTTTTAGTAAAGCCACATTTCTGTTTAAAGCCTTATTACCTCGTTATCTTATTGAAATAAAAGGTCAACATTTCAAAGGGACTTTAATTAAGCCTGTAACTTTTCACTTTCTGTCAGTTCGAGGCACTACTGACTGCGAGTGCAAATGACAGAAGTGGCATGCCTCAAAAGAACAGGAGCACAGTCAGATAATGAAACATCTAACCTGTCACGGAATTGTATTATTTTTGAAAATATGGTTCTCTAAATATGGATTCTCTTATTATGGAGGAACAACTTTTTTTTTTAATTATAAACTATTTATAGAGCATATTATAGTAGTTAGCAGAAAAGGCATTCTTCCCCCATGTATCCATCCTGTCTCCTCCTACTCAGTCACTGGACTCACTGGTACTTGACAAGTGGCCATCTCCTTGTACATTTTTGATTGGGAAGCTAAGTCAAGTGTTCTTGATGCCATTGAAAATTTCATCTTCTTATGTGAAAGTTCAACTAAAATGTATCATCTTCTGGAGGGGTAATGAGCCAGCTAGGAAGAAGAAACTGATGGATCTCTTTAGAAGCCTGATGAGATAGGTGTTCCCCTTAAGAAGCTCCTAGGAGAGTAAGAATCCAGCCATCTCAATAGAACACTGTACGTCTGTCAACTTCAGAAGCCACTGCACTAAGAGTACTTCAGAGGTGTTGTAGCTACTCCTTCGTTTTACTTCCAAATCTAAATGTCAATCATTTAAAACAGTTCAGATTTTCATTTCTCAAGTAGAAGACAGACTTCAGATCAACCCATTTCTGAAGGACCAATGATATAGCACCTGAATGACAAAATGGATGCAACAATTTCCCTTTGAAGAGGACAACTGAACTTCAAGGAGAAATGTGTCCATCAACTGCCTGGCTTCGCAGTGCTTTCCAGATGACTGAGCTGCTTTTAAGTTGAGTGTTTCATTTGTACAGCTCCTGATTCATCTGTGAAATATACAGCTAAGTTTGAAAATGGCTCAGCGACCGCACAGCATTAAGAGCTGGGAGAACAATTGCCTGACTCTGAGGCAAAAAAAATCCATTTTAAACACAAATCATTTGGAGTAGGTTAATGGTTCATGGACCCCTCAAACTCTTTCCATGGCTTAAAATCCACCAAATCTAGCTAAAAGTTAAAACCTTTTTCTTGTATTTTTTTTATTCCTTGGAGAAGGAGTTGGAAAAATAGAGATTTTTTTTAAACTTTAGAAAAGTGATATTAGAAATATAAGAACAATCCTCAAACTATTATGACACAAGATGGAGCCGTATCTACTGTATTAATTATCTTCTTTATTCATTCTCCTCCCTAAAGCGGAGAGCAAATCCAATCATTTTCATTGGAGAATCAAATCCAGGATCTGTAGGATGACCATCTGAACACACTTAGTGCAAATATGCATGATCATACACAAATGCACATGTTTGGGTAGCACAGGAAAATAGGTGTAAATTCCATTCCCTGAACATTCTCCACATTCTTTCCTAAACACTAGTGACAACAAAAATGTTTCTGGAGAAGATGTGATATTTGCTGAATCAAAATCTGTGGCTCCTTCTGAAAAATTAGACCTAAATACATTCACTTATTTTGTTTTGTGTTGCTGAAAATGCTAGGGGTAACCCTTTATAATATTACTGATACCAATATTACAAAATCACAAAAACTATCATAGAGGAGATGCCAGGCAAGGTATCAGTGGAAAGGTCAATGGTTTGCTAAAATTGATAAGCACATTTATATGTACGCATCGGTTTTGTATTATGGCATACTTGTATTTCACCCTTGTACTATGTTTCTGGATGACACCCCCAGGCAGGATGGCAGCAGCACTAAGCCTTCTTAAAGGCCATCATGGGGAACTCACATGAACAATGAATTCAGAGAAAGAATCATGGGGCTACACCTTATGAGTCACCAGCACATGAGACCATGCCTATGGACAGGGGACTTTGAGGCTTTTCCATGTGCTGAGCAGCTGTTTTCGGATCAAAGGAAGAACAAGCCTCATGGCAGAAACTATAAAATGCACCTCCACCGGCTCCACATTGTCTTCATTCCTGCTTCCAACCTCTGGATCAATTCTTCCACAGCGGAAGCTGTGAAACAAAGGACTGAGACCCATCCAGGTATTGGATGTACACCAGAGGGACTATACAAGCCTGCAAACCCCACAGTTCTGCTGAGAATCTGATACAGATGGACTTTACAGTCATTTGTATGTATCTGATTGCTTTGAGCATTTAACATCTCTCCTTGTTTCTGTCCTTCTATAAGAACCCTTAGTTTAAGTTACTAAAGGATCGGCTGACAGAGTGGTATTTTTGGATGAAATCCAAACTTATATTGGCTTGGCAATGCGGCAGACTCTTTGGGGATCAGGAGAACATTTTGGTCAAGGGAATAGTGTTTTAATAACATCTCTTTACTGAACGTTGTTGCTAATTAGGGGCCAGAGAATGAAATGCGATAAAGGGGACTGTGTATTTCCTGTTATAGCTTCCACTGCAGGAAATCAAAAGCACTGTTTGTGATTGGTTGGGGAATCTAACTTCAGTGTTACCCACCAGTTCTATGAGAATCTGCTGTCCTTTTGCAGCCTGCCCTGATTTGAAATTTACAGGTGGGCTATCCTAAGCACAGACAGGTCACATACTTTCTGTCATGGATGGTGGGGAAGTTGATGTGTCAGGAAGACAAATGCAATGACCAGCAGGAGAAAAAGCAGAAACTCCACTCTGGATCCTAATAACAAATGATGCATGTCCAGGCACTAGTTCCATGCCACCTCTTGGTCTAACCTATACATGAATTCTGAAGTTACTGAATGATTGGGCTCTGATACTTTTAAAGTGGCTTCCAAGGCTAAACACACTGCAAAACTTGAAACGTGTTAAGAATGTTGCAAAATGGCAAATGTGGGAAGTTAGAAAGCCAACCTAGACTTTCTTTGAAAAGAGAGACTACTGTGTTGGTTGAATATAGATTCAGGAACACACATAAATCTATGTTGCAGCTGAATCTAAAGGATGTTCATTATTTACAAATATTAGAGTAGTTAATAGGGGGCAAAGATGAGTTGGGTGAATGAAGGTCTGGGATAATTTTTTCTTTAAATTAGTTTCCTCCATCTGTACTTTATTATTGACATATATATTGATTTGGGGGATAACTGGACAATGAAAAGGAGAGTATTAGGGGGCAAATGGAGCCCTTGCCATATGCTTAGCACAGCCACAGCTTCATAAACACCTCAGCAATTGTCTACAGATCAAACAGCTAGTTCATAATCATTAATGCCTCCCATCATGATTACTCCTACTCTTTTCTGCATGTTCTATCATGTTCTATCAATGGAATGCACTATGTGGACTCTCTGAATGCGTTATCTGCCAGAGAGAAAGAATAAAAATGGTGGAGATGAGAAGACCTGGAACAGTGGGATAGGATATTTGGGGACCCTGATGTGGGGAAATAAGGGCACACCCAAAGACCTGCAATGTGGGAGAATGGGAAATCCTAGAATGGGAAGGGACACATACAGACCCTGCCCAGGGGAGATTCAGAGCAAAGGGGTGCACACAAATCTGCTAGTATGGTATGAGAGGAGCAGAGCCCCTGGTAGAGGGTCCCTAAAATAAAAGGTGATGGGAGGGTGAAACACAGGGAGTTTCTGGAGGCAGCAAATGGATGGCTGCAAGGAGCCCCTGGTATGTGTAATAAGCTCAGCTCATACAACCTGTGAAGTGTTCAACCCCCCTACTAATTAACAAACAAAATGTGCATCCAGGGATAGGGGTGAAGCTGATGTCCTCTGCAAATCATTTTGTGATAACATTTTCATTTTTCTACTAAATGTGTATTTTTAACAACTCCCTCAGACACTTTATCCCAACGTGCCATATCTCCCCAAGGTAGGTAATATGGTGACTGTCACAGTGAAGAATCTGTGAAATGATGAGAGCATGAGATAGACAGTGTAAGCCCCAACCCTGCCATTCATTCTGTGCACACTCTGAGCCCAACTGACCTGAGGGGACAGACAAGGGGTCTTCCTATGTTCAACAAATTGCAGGATCAGGGCCTCAGAGGATAGATTTTTTTCATCTCTATAGCATAATTAAAAAAAAAATCTCTCCCTTTCTTTCTAGCATCTGTAGCACGTCATTGTTCTGCAGCTAATTAATGCTACACCAAGAAAAATATTGCTGTGAGTCATTCATGAGATCGCACAGGTTTTTCATAATTGGTTCAAACAAATATTTTTAATAAACATTTTTTTTTACATGAACCAAAATCTGACTCAGAAAGTCATAGTGTTTTCTGATTCATTGCCAGGTCACAATTTTGTAATAGCCCTTGTAGATCTTTCCTAATCTGTCTTCAGATACATCAAAAGTCTATGTGAATTGGAACGAAAACACTGGAATTTAAAGTAATTAAATATTTATTTTAACCCTGTGGTCAGATTTGTTGCTTGAGGCTCTCCAAATTATGAAGACCATAGATGACAGGTTTTCTAATTGTGAGCAGATTGGCCATATTGTACGTCATCACTTTCCTGTCTTCTCTCTGAATCTGACAAAATAAGACCAGCTGTTGCAGACAGATGATCTTCTGAAATGCTGTGAATGCTAGAGCAAAATATGAATAGGGGGTGGGGTCTGTAAAGCAAATTTCTGGCACCTTAATTCATATGACCATGATCTAAACTTTTGAAGCACCTCTTCAGCAGAAGGAATTTAGGAGAGAAGTCCATGAATAATTAGGCTAAATCATACTACTGTGTACATTCAGAATGATTCTAGCAAAATTTTCTGTAAGTACTAAACTACCACTTTTCTTCTAGAAAACACATTCTTCATATGAACAAGATGACCCATTGCTACAGGTCTCATGAATTTCCTATTATGGATATACAGAACTCTAGTTTTCCCAACATCTATTTCTTGGATAAATCATGAAAAGTATCTTTCATTTAGTCATTCAATCTTGATAATTATTTATAGATGGAAATCATTGATACCTGAGAACAGTGGTTTTCAAACTTTTTTCCTTGAGTCCCAGTTGAAAAAAAAAATCATTTCTGACCATAACCCAACAATGACAAATTTCAGCAATGCATTCCTGTCTTTCGGCAGTGGCAGCAGGGGGTGCCGCGACCCAGTACCTGAGGATCTGCAACCCAGCACTGGGTCCTGACCCGCAGTTTGAAAACCACTGCCTTAGAAGATATATTATGCAAAGAACTGGATTGCCAGACTTACTGAGTCTTACTAAACTAGCAGAAACCATTACGCTGAAATAACAGCATAATACTTTATAATGAAAGTTATATTTAGGGGTCAATTGACTACCTAGTAATTTTGAAGGATGACTACAAACAAAACTTTGATCCTGATCTTGCACGACTAATTTTAAAGACATGAGTAGTCTCAGTTGATATGTCCGCACAACTAGACACCAATGGCTGGCCCTTGCTAGCCGACTCAGATTTGTGGAACTCAGGCTGCCGAGCTGTTCTGTTAGGGTAGCCAATTGTCCCATGATTTTGCAGGACAGTCCTGCAACTGGATCCTTTATCCCACAATGACTATACCGTGTCCCACAAAATACAGAGCCGGGGACGGGGGAGGGCTTCCCGGCCAGGCAGCTCTGCGTTGGGCTCAGGAGGGTTTGAGGGGTGGCAGGAGGCATGGAAAGCCAGGGCCAGGGGGGAAGGGCCTCAGGCAGAAGGGGCAAGAGCTGGCCATCGGTCACCGATTGTTTAACTTGCTAGCAAGCTAGCTATATCACTAGCTAGCAGCTAGATAACTAATGGAAAGTCTTATTTTAACTGTTTACAGCTTCCCACAATGGGCTATTTCGCTACAGGGTGAAATTAATGCTCTTGGTTACATTAAAGAGATTTATTTACTTTAATTGTGCCATGTCCTGTGGTGTCCCATAAATGAGATCATGTGGTTCTAAAATTAAACTTATGTCAGTTGTTCACCCTGTATTTCATTGCTGTGTTGACTTCTGGGCTTAGGCTAGAGCCTGGGTTCAAGGCACTTAGGGGTGAGAGGGTCCCAGAGTTTGGGCTCCAGCCCAAGACCAGAAAAGTCCCGAATGAACAGTCCCGAGAGCCCAAGTGGGCAGACATAGGACAGCACCATATTTTATTTTGCTGTGTAAGCATACCCAGTGATGATAATGAGACTGCTTATCTGAGGAAAGGTGTGCATTTATAGGACCAGAACCTTTATAGCTACGTCTACACTGGCAATTTAAGTTGACTTAAGGAGGCTTAAGTCGACTTAAATTAAGCCACGTCCACACTAGGTTTTCATTAAGTCGACTTAATGAAAGCTTAAGTCGACTTAGTTACCACCACTCCTTAAGTCGACTTAAGCCTTAAGATGACTCCTTAAGTCGACACCTTAAGTCGACTTAAGAGCAGTGTGGATGTGGAGTAACCAAAAAGTAGGCTTTATTAAGTCAACTTAAGGTGCTTAAGTCAACTTAACAAAGTGGACTAAGTCGACTTAAAGCTAAGTCCACTTAGTCCACTTTGTTAAGTCGACTTTAATAAGGTCGACTTTAAGTTGACCTTATTAAAGTCGACGTCATTAAAGTCAACAACTTTTGTAGTGTAGACACTGATGATACCAACCTATGATACCAACCTTGTTATAAACTTGTAAAGGTTGAGTTATTAGGAGCTCTGTGACCAGTATATCCCTAGTCCTTAAGTAGTTATCAAATTCATATTCAGAACATGCACCTACAATCTCCTTGACTGATAACAATATAAAATTGTTGTAGCATTGAACCAAACTGATACAAAACAGATACAATATAAGCCTATTTGTATGACAGCTTGTTGGGTGCATTTTGAGGTACATGGTTAAGTCCTACCTGGCAACCATATAAAAATTACACTCATCCTTAAAGATAAGCATCCTGAAGTGTGTATCTGCATTTACAAAAAGGGTTAAGAAAATGTGTTGAAATTCTAAGAAAAAACGGGACTAAGTTTGCCCAAACAGTTGCATTGCAATAGATTTTTGCATTGAAAGTCATGGTGATAAACATTCAGTATCAGGAACCCTGCGTGTGACCTTTCAAAAAAGTCTCAGAAATGTTGTTTCTTGTATGCCCACTGGCTGAGTGACAAAGCTGTTAATTGTCAGATATAGAGGAAAAGTGAAGATCAAAGCTGAAGTGTATTAAATATAAATGAATTAAATATATATTTTTCCAATACTGTCATACACCTCACTATAATTAACATCACAAATCGAGGGTGAGGCTTAGAGGAGGAAAACTAAAGGAAAATTAGGAGGGAAGAATTGCTGGGAAGACTACAGAATGATTAAAAGGCAAAACGCATCATGCAAGAAAGAGGAAAGAGTAGGATGGTAGAGGAGTATCAGAAGATAGCTGGCTCTTTGAAGGTGTCAAAGGCCCTGCATACCTCTGAAAGGTTCCATAAAAGGGAATGGAGTATTTCAGGTTCACCTGGGTGTGGTTAACTCAGAGTAACTGGGAGAGAAGTTGGGCGAGGTAATATCTTTTATTAGACCAAATTTTATTTCAAGCTACACAGAGCTCTTCTTCTGAGTAACTGAGAGGCAGTTAAGCATCTTGGAATGATGAAAGTTTAAGGACCTCAATTTAGAAAAGTAACTCCTAGACAGAAAGGCAGAGGGATCACAGAGAAAATAACCCCAGCAGACTACTGAGGAGCCAACACTCCAAGGAGGAGAAAGCAGGGCAAGAGGCTGGGGGAAATCGTGCTACCCAGGAGGAGAGAGAGGTGTTCAAAGAGCAGGAAGGGACTGAGAAGAATTGATTCTGGTTGTACAGAACAAGTTGGTTGCCCTAGATTCCCCTACCTGTTCCAGCCAAAGTTTTGGAGATGGCTGTAAACCCCGGAGATCTAGGGCTGCCTACCCCCACTAGGGCCATGGAACTTTCAATTCCCTGTTATCCTGTAGGGGATAGAGACTATTAAGATGCTGGCCTGAGGAATGGACATCAAACCTAAACACAGAATTGAGTGTGGTAACACAAGGAGAATGGAGTCCAATAGTGTAGCTTCTCACTCTGTTGCAACTGGCTTTTAAAAAATAAAGACCCCATATTACAGAGCAGGAACAATTATTGTTCAAGAGCAGATAATTAAAGACAGCTGGAAAGACAATGACAAACAGAACAGTGGAAAGAAAGAAACAAAGGGGAAAGGAACCAATAGGCACCAATGTCTTTAGGCCAGAGATAATTTCTTTATCATATACTTGTACGTTGCCTAGAGCAACAGGGCTGAAGTCTCCAGCTGTCTATCACCATACAGATATTAATTATCAGAAAGCTTTAAACAAACATGTTATGATAAACGAACCAAGTTCTCTTAAAAAAAAATGAACTAGCTGGACCTCTAATGAAATTTGCCTCAGGCATTTAGGTGAGGCAGCACTAGTTAATACAGGGAAGGGTGCTTTAGAAATTGTCTATAATAATAAATATCCAGGGCTTACTATTGGTGCCACTAATGTATGCCTGCTAGGAGAGCTACTTTACTATTTATTTAGCCAGACCAAGTTATTATTACAAATTGACCCCTAAGTTTGACATTGATAGGACATGGTTACAGAAATTTTACTAAATGAATACTGTTTAATATTGTGTGACTTCCTTTCATAATACTTTTTAACTCTAAATGACTTTATACTTTAAAACATCCCTCCTGCTCTCTTCCATTTTAGTAGACCACAGCCCCAATTATTGGAAATTACTTCCAGCTTTACGACATTAGACTATGGTCCGCTTGAGGCTCCTTTTCCTGGATACCCTTGCTATTTTCATGATTCAAAATTCATAATCAAGAATGCCTCTAGCAATAATTTCACTGAAGAAATCCAATGTATTATTTCAAAGCTTCTACCTTTGCAGCATTTGAGATAGCTGGGATTTACAATTCAGTTTCTGCAGTCACCATGCAATAACAATCTCTTTAAGCAGCAACCTTCTTCCACTTCTGAATTCATCTCTAAAGAGCTCAAAACCTTGTGTCTTTCACCAGCAGACTTTGGTCCAGTAAATATTACCTTATTCACCATCTCCATCTTATAATTTGATTGTCATTTCACTATTGGTCTAATTTAATGAGCCTTCAAGTGTTGATGTAGATTATAGATATGCAGCAGCATTTTAAAAAAAATATTTTCATTGTTAGCTCTAGCTCAGATGTTTAGTTGGGCATACACTACATGTTACTTTAATTCAATATGTGCTTATTATTTAGTGGGGATCTAACTGTTAAAATAGTGACTTATTTTCTGTGTATAGTTGAAAGAATGCAAACATTTTTTGATCAGTCTGTCATGCAGCTGCCCTGGCTGTTTCTTATTTCTTTCAATATTTCAGAGGAATCTCTCTGCCCAGCTTCCTCCAGCTTTTTTACACACACCACTTTACACTGTCAGAAATTGCACTTCTCCACTTATTGCCTTAATACTGAAGTAAACCTTGATATCAGTGACAAAGTTATTTTCCTTTCTTGATCCTGGTAGATATCAGTCTCATTTTTCACTCTTAATTTTAGGGTCAGCTTTTGTACAAGTATATGTCAATATAATGTTTGTCCTCTATTTCTCATCTTTCGTTCTTATATTTTACTGTTGACTTAAACACAATTAGAAGTAATTTGGAAATCTTTAAGGACACAGTGTTAGCTATTTGCCTCATTTCTACAAATTGTTCTTTATGGTTCAGATATAAAGTCCATTAGAAATCTTCCTCAGAGATCAATGGGTTTTGCATCAGCTAATCTATACATTACTAGCTAATCTGCTTCTTCATGAGTGACCTAATACTACTTGGCTATAAGAAGCCCAGGTTGGGAGCTTGACCCACCAAGCATTGTGGCACCCCAGGTTGCAGGGCAAGGGTGACAGTATCTCACTGGTCTGGATTGCACCCTGGACAGGTATATCCTGATTAATGAAAAACTGGGAAACAATGTCTCTGGCATCATTTGCCATGGTTCCATTGATTGGAAAATAGTGCCCCTCACTTTCTTGATGCCACGATAGACGGTTTGATATTGGCTGTGTAGTGTTGGAAGAATACTGAACAAATGAAAAGCAGGGTGAAAGAGATAAGAAGGAGGCTATTTTAATAGTGTACCTTTGCATGTCGTGGTGGTGAGACAGGTACTCGACTACTGTCTGCAGATTGAATGTCCATTTTTTTAAAAAGTTGAAAAACTGCAGAGGATGCAGAAGAGAACCACAAAAATTATTTAATGGCTGGAAAATGTTCCTTGAAGAAAAAGACTTAAGAAACTCAGATTGTTCAGCTAATCAAACAGAAGATTGAGAAGCAACATAATTATGTTTGTAGGTACCGTCACAGGAAGATAATGCAGAGTACTAGAAGGCTCTTTAGTCCAAAAAGGCATAAAAAGAACAAATCTAGAAGCTGATTCCAGGCAAATTCACATTAGAAATAAGGCCCACACTTTTAACAGTTATGGTGATTAACCATTAGCACAAAGTACCAAGGGAAGTGGCTTGGAAAGGTTAGAGCTTAGCAGAATGACAAGAAGTTGTTTATGTCAAAAGATCATGATTCTCTCCCAACAGATCCTCACCTATTAAACAATAGTACACAAGCAGCTAATGCTACAGGAAGTCATAAACAATTGTCTGGACAAGCATTTAGGTTAAATATTTCCTACATAAAGCTAACAAGGAATCCTCTGGCACTTTTAGAGCACATGTACACTGGAGCCCTAGATTGACTTAAGGAAGGTTGTCAATGTACAGACTCCTGCGTCCACACTGGGCTTTTATTAAGTCGATTTAAGCGCTTCCTTAAGTCGACTTAACACCACCTCTTATGGTCGACCTAACGCTTAAGTCGACTTTATTAAATCGACTTAATCCAATGTAGACTGGGAAAGCCCTTAAATTGACCTAATTGGCCTCCAGGCCCCCTTCCAGCTACCCACAATGCACCACTCCTCTGTTGACCTAGCACCTGCCAGTGTAGACAGAGGCAGTCGACAGGAGTTTTCAATGTTGACCCTCTACATCGACTTAATAAGGTCGACTTTAAGTCGACTTAAAGTTGACCTTGTTAAATTGATTTGAGAGAGCCTCCAGTGTAGACATACCCTTAAAGACTAACAAATTTATTTATTGCATGAGCTTTCGTGGGAGAAAATCCCACTTCATCAGATGCTTTGAAGATGGGGAACTCCCATGAAAGCTCATGCAATAAATAAATTTGTTAGTCTTTAAAAGTGCCACAGGACTCCTTATTTATTTTGTTGAACTAGCTTAGTGTGGCTACTGCTTTGGAACTTGTCTACATAAAGCTATTGCACTCGGCCCCCTACCTATTCTGTCCCTTGCCCCCAGTGGTAAGGCTGAAACAAGTTATTACATTAACTAGTAAAAGGGTGTTCTCTCAGTACATCACAATCACCTTTTACACAATTCCTTACTCTATTTTGAAACAAAAAACCAAAACATTCATGCCATTCTTCTGAGTTTCTAAACAAACTGTACTGCTCCTGTGAATCTGGAGCTTGTATTTCTTTATCATCATGTGTCAACTGCGTGAGATCTCCCTCTCTGCCCAGAATACAGTTTATGAAGCATTCAGTTAAAAAAAAATGGTGGAGGAGGAGCAAGATTGGGAAACAGAGAACAGGGCATCTTTAATTAGAGTTTTTGGAGAAAAGTTTATGATTCCAAGTTTCCTGGGATGACATTCTATTGCTGACACATATCACTCCTCATTAATTACATACCTTGAATGAGGTAACTAGATGTGCTGCATCACAGCAATAATAATTATATCAGTAGATTTAAAGAAAAAAATCAGTTAGAAAGAGCCCTTAGTGAAATATAAACCTTTTTGTCTTTAAAAAGTCATTCGTCTAGTTGCTTCAAGACTGACTTTTAAGGAAAATACAGTCCCAGCGACAGAAACACTAAATCTATTTTAGACAGGTATACCTATAAAACACACAGTTGCAATGGAATTACAAAAAAGAAAAGATGCAGGGTAGCTATGATAGCTACTCAAATCACACTGTATATTAAAACCCGCAGAGCATGAGCCCTAACAATCAAAATTGAAGTCCATAGGAAACACAAAGAGCCATAACCAAAATCTGCAAAACATGTCAAATAGATACTACCAAAAAAGCTTGTCAGCTGATATAGCTTTTCCCCCTCTAAGTATGATTTTGAAATGTTGGTCATAAAAGTGCAGGTCTAAGTCATCTTCTGCATCTAGCATTAGTTCAAAGTCAGCCCTTGAAAACAATGGGAATTAGGCAAGTACTCAACTTAAATATATGCTTAAAGTGCATTCCTGAAGGGGTGGGATTTTGCCAGTGTACCAGTGTTGATTTGTAACAGCTCTGTTTTTCCAGCCTTGATTTTCAATTTCAGTATTAGATAATCCCACGTAAATCCCATAATAAGAGATAAATTCCTCTCCAAAACCTTGGACCCATCACTATCTGTCTAGATATAGCCTGGCACACCCTGGCTACTCAGCCAGCACCCAGAAGTCATTGCTAGTTACTACCCAATTTCATAGAAAGGGCAATTGAGAATTCCAGGTGCACCTGGTTGTCCACAACATGTACTGTACATACATTCTGTCATGTTCACAGTATACAAAAAGAAGTTATATGAAAACAAAGCACTCTTGCTGGAAGGCCGTAACACAGCATTACCTTATTTCTTAGAATACAGTACCTTAACATGCAAGAACCAAAAATAGAAAGAAAGAGAGGGGGGAGAGTTGTTCTCTAAGGCAGAGAGGTACAGCTCATCACACCTTGCTCTGGTCTGCAGAGCGAGTCTGACTGAAGAAAGACCTAGATCGCCCTGGTCCCTACAGAGCCTCAGACTAAAAAGAGGGGCAAGGAAACCCCCTCAGTTGAAAGTGATGTTTATAAATTTTAAGCAGTCTCAAAGCACTGAGTAAATTGGCCATTTTGGTGGGACTCTGCCAAAACATCAGTCTGGAGCTCTGTCTCTCGACTAGGCTGAACTGAATCAAAACAGCTCTTCCAAACTGGATCCACAAGAGGGGAAGGGGGAAGAAGTGCAGCAGATTTCGTACACCTCCATCCACATTTCAGAAGGACTCTGTATGCACCTGCAGTATGAATCTTTCATTCCCATTGATTAGCTATGGAGACTCTAGGGAAGGTGTAACTCACATGCAGTAGCATTAAGATGAAGGATGCACAAGGCTATGACTCATGTACAGTTGCAGAGATGAAACACCAAAAGTACTGTGATAAAAATAGCAATCTCCTATCTAAGTGGGTTTTAGCAGCCTTTAATTCCATTCATTATCTTCACATTTACACAATTTAAAAATCCAGGCCTTAGTCAGTTGGTAGGGTCTCATGGAAACAGATTTCTATCAAAGCTAAAGCCATGTCTGTAGCACGTGGAGACAGAGGACTTGTCTACAGTACGCCATAGTTCAAATCAAGGGGGAAAATAGCAGTGGGCACCAAAGAACCTCACCATAACTCCACCGTATGGACACTAAAATGAAAAGTTCCTAGATCATGTTAACATCATCCTCTTCAAGCACGGCTACATTAATGAGAATTAGGAACCTTTTACTTTGTGCCCACAGTGTCTATCCAGCAAAGGAGCAATGCAGCAATTTGGTGTGCACCGATATTCACGTGCCTAGAGTCTGAGCTGTGGGGCATATAGATATAGCCTGACACACCCATGCTACTCAGCCAGCACCCAGAAGTCATGGTTTATGTCAAAGGGAACCTTCCCTTAAAGCTCCAATCCTATTTTTCCCTTCTGCAGTCTCCCAAACTTTTCCTTTGCCTGTTAGGAGTGTATGACTGAGTTCACATTGCAGTGTGAGCTCAGAATGATACTGAAAGCATCTGCCAGCATCATAATGCATGGGGGAAATTCTCCTCTAGGAAGAAAATCTAAAGGGTTTTCCCTCAGATTGACACCTGCATCAGTCAGAGACAGGGACCACTGGGCCAAAATTTTCTCCCCACAGTGTTGCTCAAGGTGAGAAGTCCTCTTTCACTCAAGAAACCCACTTACACTGCCTGTCACCCATACCACGATTGGAGCTGATTGGAGACAAAAACCCTTCCACACCCACACTCACAATACTTTAAATTATTCTTTACAAAGCCAAGCAAGTCTGCATCGCTGAGTCATACACAGTGCTGTCCCTGCCCTTTCTGGTGAAAGGTAAAGACGAGAAGAGTACATTGAAGATTGAAGGTAGCAGCGCATTTAAAAGTTGAGTGGCTTAGACTATGGGAAAATCTGTTCCTGGCTTCACCGCTGATTCACTGTGTGAACTGTATTTCAGTCAATAGTATGGTCTTGCCTCACAAAATATCTTGTGACCGTTAATTAAATGTTCTAAAGTGCTTTCTGATCCTCAGATAAAACAAGCTATAGAAGTGCGAAGGATTTTTATTTGCAATTTCTGAGTATGGAGGTGCTGAAGCAGAGGTATTTTGAGAAGAGAGTTTGGCCTTCAATTTTTCCTTTCACAACTCCAAGTCCATAATATTTAAAGAGTATCCTGTTATAGGAGCAAGAAAAAAAATGTTTCTTAAAAGTGATTCACTTCTCTTCCATTATTTCTGAAAATTGCAGTTTTCATTTTTGCTTACATACTGAATGATTTACATGTGAAGGAAAAGCATTCCTCCCCTCCCCGACCCTCCCCCCCCAACACACCCCTCAAATCTATTTCCATCTGGGTTGAGATTGTTTCCCAAATTTGAAATAAACAAAAATAATTGCCAAATTTACAAATGGCTGTTAATAAAAGGCTTTCTAATGAGCAAAGTGACACATCCTTAACTGTGTACTGTAATAATACATTTTATTACATTTATTATTCAGACTGGGAAATATTAGCTCTATAAGTGGGTTTCACAATGTTTGAAACCATTTGCTTTATATTTCTCCTCGTGCATTTACATCTTTATGATTTCTATTTTCTTTCTTTGCCCTAATAATCTTGCATTTATCCACAATAATTTGTCCTAGTTTATAATGAGCAATTTCTTTAAACTCAACCTAGTAGGATACTGTTTCTGTAATATTAATTCCCTTGCAATGAAATCTCTTGGCAAACATTCTGCTTTCCTAACTTAGCTGGCATTAAACACTTAAATTATTTACCCAAGTATTAATTCTAAATTCATGTCAAGCAGCTGCAGCTAGTCCAATATCCTTTTTTGTTATTGTTGCCTGATACTGTCAATATTTTTCTTCCTCTCTGGTATTCAGTTTTCACATAAAGCAGTTTTGTAACTGGTGTGAATAATGCTTTCAGCTCTTTATTCCCCAATAACAGTCCTTGCAGCATAAACAAGATGCAGGTAGTTCATACTGACATGCCCTACGAGTGGGATGCATAACAAGATCTTTAAAATTGATGTTTCCTCTTTGACTCTCCCAATATTTAGATGTAAAAACCAGGTACAAGAAACTTAATCACTGAAAATATAGATATATTTCTGCTAAAATAATTAAAAGAGGTGCAAGATAAAGTTCTTAAAGTCTGGCAATGGATCTACAATGTTGTTGTTTATGTAGGGCTCAGTTCTACAGTTTGCTGAGCACTCTTAGCCCCTATCCAAGGATGCATTTAAGCATATGCTTCATTTTAATTGAACTATGCTTCGTTTTAATTGGACTACTCACATAAAGTTAGACACTTAAATGATTGTCTGGTGAAGCATGAAGCAGGAACAAGTCCCTATGAAGCAAATCCATATATAATACACAGAGTACAGGGAGTGTGCAAATCAGACTGGGCATATAAACAAAATAATTTTAATGTATCCCAAGGTAGAAAGGAAGTCATATCCAGAATTATCTTGATATGGGGAGAAATGTACCCATCACTGGCTTGAAGCTCTTCATTTGGCTGTAATCATAGGAGCTATGGAGCAAGTGGTTTGCTGGGTCTCTCAGGATCACTATTGGTATTTCAACATCATGAGTGGTTATTCTGCAAGCTGGAAATCCCTAATGGTCTGTTTCTGAACAGGACTATGTTCTTAAAGATGGGCACACTGCTCATCATCCAATAACTGCATAACAATGCAATTCCACCAGCCAGTGCTTTTTCCCCAGGACTAAAAATTGTGCTCTGCTGTGATCAGCAGCAACCAGGAATTGTTTGTTCTTTGGCTTGCAGCAGGGCTGCTTCAAGGACGTCGCAATGTTCGATGCAGCAGCTCCTGTCTCAGCTCAGAAAATATTGCAGGATAAGGTGCAAGGTTTTGGGGATGCTCACAACAAGAAGCGTGCACAGCTGAGTGTGTGCTATGCTTCTCAGGCTCTGGTGTACCTGAGGCTAAGCCAGGGTTCAAAAAAAGGCACAAAAAAGTCTGGGTGGTTTGCTGTTGATATCAGGGCAGGGAGGGAGGAAACTTCATCATAGGGAGATCAAAGCTTTATTCTCATTCTGCCCTGCGACTATGTTTTGGTCTCATGCAGCATTGCTACGCCTTCCCCGAACCCCATAGGGCTAGTTGTGGGATAGTTAAGCAGGGTGTGCTGCTCTCTGCATTGATGCAAGCCCTGTTAGTGAGGACACACTCCAACACAATGAGCTTGGTGTGGGCAGGCCCAACTGACAATTACTGCAACAAATTGCTGCATTGCTCCTTTGCTGGATGGACACTGTGGGCACAAAGTAAAAGGTTCCTAATTATGCAATTATCGCAATAGGATGTTGACTAAGTTGACAATTTTCTAGCCAAGACACACCTTGAGTGTCTCGTTTTTTCAAGTTGCCTAATTGTTTTAAATACCTCTAGCTGCTGACACTTGGAAGTGGGGCCTGAGCCACGTTTGTCTGAGCAGGAACAGTCTGAGAATACTGAAGAAAATGTAGACCTAATACATGGGACTACAAGTGTGCACGCGAGTGAGTATGCTGGGTTTTATTCTGAAGGTAATTAAATGGACATGGCCCTGGAACTTGTGAAGCAGTATGAATGATTTCTCTCTTCTGAAGGTATGCATTTTCTCTGATTACTGTACTAACTCTATAGGCATGCTGTGTATTTAGGAAGTGCCAGATCCTACCAAGTGTAGCAGATGTGCAATGGGAGAAACGCAGCAGAGGGATGCCATTTACACCATTAACTCCACTGTATCCCTGCAGCAGCCAAACAGACTGGATCCATGCTTCATGTTTGGTAGAGCACTGGAAGCTGAAAGCGCCAGATCACATACTGACAAACCACATCCCCAAGAGCTATGGTTTTCATGCTAAGAAAAGGATTTCAAATGTGCAGCAAGCCTAGGCTAGGCTGCTGGTACCACTTTACTTTCCCCTCTAAGTGACACATAAAAGAGTGAAGGTACCACTGAGTCCTGAGATCTTTCACCATAAGTAACCAAAACTGATGAAGCATAGCTGTCAAAGTATTCCTCCTTAGGATCTTTTTCTGGGGGTCATTTTTTGGTTTGTTGGGGGGTGGGCGGGGTTGTTTTGTAAAACAGTGTTTTAGTAAACTGAGCAAATCCAAAGCATACCAACAAAAGGAGATTGATCTGGCATCTTGCAAACAGCTGTCAATACCCAGGTTTATTTTGTTACAAAAGATGGTCTTTCTTTATCACATTGACACCTTCCGTGTGTAGGAGTTACAGAGGAAGGCACTAAGGGTACGTACACACTGGAGCCTTAGGTCGACTTAAACACGGTTGTCGACCTACAGACTGCTGCGTCCACATTGGCTGCTTATTAAGTCAAGTTAAGCATTTCCTTAAGTCGACTTAACACTTAAATCGACTTTATTAAGTCAACTTAAGCCAGTGTAGACGGGGAGTGCCCTTAAGTCAACCTAACTAGCCTCCAGGCCCCAGTGCAATGTGGGACAGCTACCCACAATGCATCACTCCTCCGTCAACCTAGCACCTGCCCGTGTAGATGTGGGCAGTCAACTGGAGTGTTCAGACCTTGTTAAGTCAACTTAACAGAGCCTCCAGTGTAGATGTACCCTGAGAGCCTATGGCTCTATAATAGGAGTGAAGTCATACAAACCTAAAATTGTTTCAGGCAATTCAATCTGTATTTTCAACTAGTAGCAGGCAAGAGGCTGTCTTCTGCTTTTATTAATGCAGTTTAGCTGATATGAGCAAACAGAACTGAAAGGGAGCAGGAATGTATTTTATCTGTTGGAGAATTTCAATTTTCTTTTTCAAATACAGTTGAATGATTCCTTGCAGCCAAAAAACTGAAGATCGATTACTGTTGCAAGAATAATCTCATTTTTGCTGTGCAGAAGAGAGTAGTAAATACTGTTGGTGGATGATATGTCATCTGTAAACTACAAAATGAAAGCCAGAATATTGAATCCAGAGACTAACCTTAGGTGGCAGTTATTACCATATTTAATTGTGCTTTTAGTCAGAGTTGTCACAAAAGGAATAGTATATTTTCCTTACACTGCAGAAATTGGGAGTCACCTGGCATACTATGCAATCAGCCCTCTGATATACATAAGCCAATGGAAATAACTGGGCTGATGGAAGGTGGGTTAAACACTTCAAAAGCAGTTTCCTTTTTGTTTCAGGGTCTTCACTTCTCAGGAGAGACTATCTGAGGCAGAGGCTTCAGATTCATGGCGACGGAAATAGACTCTTATAAATGTTGTAAAATGCTTCATCTGTGAGGAAATTTCCCAGTTGTAAGGTGATAATCTGTGATTGATGGTTGAAAGTATGCCTCTCACTGGACTCGAGGGGGTCTGTGTTCAAAGCAGATACACTTGAGTAGTACCAGGATTGATGGTGTATTTTGCAAGATCACATTTATCTTTTTGAATTTGTTTATGGCACAATTTTGTTCTTGCTGAAAAATAGTCAAATTGTTATTTAAAAAAAGCTAAATATCATTTTTACATTTACTTTGCATTCCTACAGAGCCACATTTAAAGAAATGTTTAAATGCCTGGTGAGGATGGAAAGTTCTATGTTTCTGGAGAAAAAGTTAATTTATTCAGCTAACTGAACAGTTTATAATTAAAAACATTTGATTAATGTTGTCATTTTTAATTTCATGAAGTGTCAATGGATTAATCGTAATTCTCAGATTTATTTATAGTTTGAGAAAATACTTAATAAATTCTGTTTACCATGGCTTGTTAATTTAGATCCTGATTAAGGAAAGCATCTTTGTTTAATACAAGTACTTTAACCCATACCTTATACAGCCTATGCTTAAGTACCATTGAATACAGTTATGTGGATGGGATTTGGATGTAAAAACAGATAAGGAAGGTGGAGCAGACCATTACAATGAGGGAGTATGGGAGAAGAGAAAGGAGGGAAGTAAAGAGACTGGGGGAAGACTGGGAGACAGTGAGAACAAACAGCCAATCAGTTCAAGGTCTCAGTCCTGAGTTTCAAGGTGCTCCATGGCCTGGGCCTACGGGTAGCTAGAAGATTGCCTGAGGCTTTATGATAAAGACATGGTCAATAACTTGATCCCTATGCGCAATAGACCTTGTTATATTTGGACTGAGGAGAGAAAGACACAGGGACCTGATTTAAAGCACAGCTGTCTGCTGTGGTAGCTTTATTTTTCTTTCATGTTGGTTTCAGTTATGCTGCCAGAACACTAAAGTGAGGCTTTACACTGGGGAGAGAGAAGTGCAGAATGCACAAATATTTAAAGAGACAGGACACCACATTCCTCCACCATACATCCATCTAACTTTCCAGACATGTACATCATATACATGGCTAACAGGAACCACTATATAACTGCATACTCTTAACCTGCAAGGAATTATTCTGCCTTGGAATAGCAACACACTATAACTTATCAGTCCAAACACAAGACTGGTTTTTGCACTCCCTTGGGATAATCTGGTGACAGTGATGCAGCAGTGTCCTGAACAACAGGAACAGTCGGTGGGGTGGTATGGAATTAAATAGGTCTGGTACCCAGTGTTTTTCCCACATAAGAAATCAAAATTAGGAGTTGTAATGTGAGGAGGTTTGACCAGTGGTGGTATTGCTTGAAGAATCACCTTCTCTTTCTCTGGCCTTTTCCTTAAGCCTGTGGCATCAATTATGTGTCCAATGTATTAAACTGAAATTCCGATTACTCGCTTTTGTCTTGATGTTCTCAGACCATGATCTTCCAAACACTAGAAAACAGAAAACACATATCAAAGATGATGCTCTTGGTGCTTTCCTGTAATGAGGATGCCATCCAAATAGCACTCATCTCCATTTAATCCCTTCAGGATCTCATTTGTGGCTTTCTGGAACACGGAAGGTGTCAATGTGATAAAGAAAGACCATCTCTTGTAACAAAATAAACCTGTGTATTGACAGATGTTTGCAAGATGCCAGATCAATCTCCTTTTGTTGGTATGCTTTGGATTTGCTCAGTTTACTGAAACATTGTCCCCCAATAAGTAAAGTAATTAGATCGTCAGTGCCAAGTCCGCCCATAAAATGGATTCAGTGTCACTTCGAAGGCTTCACAAATTCAGACAGCCAGTCTTCTTGATTACTGGTACAATTGGCGTAGCCTACTCACTGTGAGAAAGTGATGACAAGATTCCAATGTTCACTAAAAGGTCTAATCAGCTTTCCAAAGACTTCATAGCATAAACTCAGGGCTTGCAATATTTTCACTGTCTGTCACACCCGGTCTCACCGACATTGCTAATCCGTTCAAGTTGTTTTACAAAAAGACTTGAAAGCATCCACCCAGTATTTCATAAAGATTTCAAGGTGCTTTTATGATTGCCTTTATATCAGTCAAGTTCCCGTTGAGTTTCTTAAGCCAATTTCTGCCAATGGTAGATATTTTCCTTTTATCACATACAAAGGTAAAATGAATTTCACCGGGGGTATCCCTTTTGGGACTAGCTTTTCTCCAGTATAAGCCAAGGAGGTTTCTTCCAGAGGGACTTATGACAAAGTCTGGTGATAAGTAAATTCTGGAATCCAGTATCAAGCTCCATTTGTGTAGGAACTCCTTGATCAAGGGTGTAACCCAGTTCCCATCTCTTACTCCAGCTTCCAATAACGCATGCAGCAATAGGTCATGATCCGTGTCACTAAAACACTTTTTCCACATTATGAATTCCCAACTTCTGTCCTTTCTCAGGTTCAGTCCTCAGAGATGCCATCTTGGATGAAAAGGTACTGTGTTGCAAGTTATTGAACTATGTGACAGGTCACAGTCACATGACCTTTCTGCTGGCACTTCCTGCAAATTACCTGGCATGCCTAACAATTGTAAACGTGTCATTTGTGCAAAATGGCCACACAAATTCTTTGCACTTCCTTGTCTGACTTGCCATTTCAGGAAAGGAATTTCTTAGTTCACAGTAAATTCCAAAGAATCCTTCTCTGGGGTTTCCATGGCAATAACTACTTCAACAGCCTGATCACATGTAAGCACTGATACAGTCAGTAACTTTTTCTAGCTATGGTCATTGCATAATCCAGAGACAAACTGGTCATGCAGAGCATCACTTAATGTTTGCCCAAGCTCTTATTTCGTTAAGATTTCTGTTCAGGGCTACGCTTGTAGTTTACTTCCATATAAGTCAACTTTTAAACAGAAATGCACCTCGTGGCTAAAGTCACAGAAGTTATTTTTCACCTGAATTAACTGCTTTCGAGGCAAGCTAAATTTAGAGCTATGTTACAGTAATGTGTGTCTACAGACTACTGAAAAACACTACTACTAGTGGTCTAAGAAAACATGAAGGCAACCTATTGGGAGTGGTCCTGCTTTTTAGCAGAAGGTTGGACTAGATGACCTCGTGAGGTCCCTTCCATCCCTATTATTCTATGATTCTGTTTTGTAAGGGCATAACCAATACTTATGGGGAACAACCGTGACAACTAATATATTACTAATATAAATCATTTGCTTGATTTGCTCAATTAGGCACCCCTTGAAACACTAGCAAAAATGCTTGTGGGATAATGGAAATAGTTGGCAAATTATTTTTATATACCATATACTTTTCCTTAATGAATTTGCCTTACATGGGAATTCACAAACTGACTTAGATTTTTTTTTTTTAAATGCAAACATATTTCAGCCAAAGGAGCACTCAGAAACTATTCACAAACTCACAAAGGAGTGGTCACAAACTATTCACTGCAACTTTGGCTTTGAGTATTTGTACTCTGATCAGTCACCTATGTCACAAGGTATTCTTCGTGATCTCTGGTTGGATGACTCATTCACAGCAGAAGCAGCAATGTGGGGTTGGAATGTGTACCTAGGGTGATTAATTGAGTTTCTAGTGGAAGCCTGTTGTGAATTCATTCATATGAGTGTTTAAGACTAGCTTCCCGTGATCTTTCATGAGAGCACAGAAAAATGCCCATCAGGTACATGATAAGAATGGATGTCCTTAACTGCCATGGACTTCCTGTAAGACCTCAGGTGAATTTCTATGCCTCATTTCCCCGTTTGTTAAATGGGGTATAATAATGCTTCCTTTCTCCCACCCTTTTTAGTCTAATTAAATTGTAAAATATTCCAACAGAGACTCTCTTATAACTGGGTGTAGATATGATGCCTGCCACCCTGGGGTTGTGATCTTGACAGTGGGCTCTAGATGTTCTACTGAAGACAGATATGTAGAAGAGTTAATCCTTCTAATGAGACTGATGGGATTTCATGCATAATTATGGAAAAATAAGGGGCACCTTGATGAAAACGGGGGATCTTTCAGATTAGATGGAATTGAGGGAAAGAGAACAGAGCAGGGAGTGATGGAGGGCACCTGAATCTAAACAATATTCCATATGTTCAGGTGTTTATCTGAGAAGAATTAATAAACCCTCCAACATGTTGAGGTTCATTCATCGCTAGGATACTATAATGAGTTAAATCACAAGCGAGCCATTGTGAGTAGATGGCTCTCATGCCAGCTCTAAGGGCTTGTTTACACAAGGAATTATTCTGAAATAACTATTTCTGATTAACTGCTCCAAAATGAATTCAGCTAAATTGGAATTAGGTAAGCAATTCCAGAATAAGAGCTCTGTATGCAACTCACTGGACTGGAGCACCCTTCATGGCAAAAGCTGGTATTGCAGTCTCTCCACTTCACTTTTCCTCAGGGCCCCCGTGGTTTAAGATTGTGAAAACAGAATCAAAACTTAAGAATCTTCAGATCCATTGAACTCAGTCTTTAGACCCCCCTCCACCTCCTTCCTTCCTTTCAAGAAGGCCACAGTGACAATAGCTCATTTTACTTCCTATCTGTTATCTCCTGAGCCCCAGTCACCTTAACACCACAGGCCAGGTCCATCCTCATCTCAAGGGCTCCAGCAAGCCATAGCACCCCTATCATCCCAGAGCAAACTAGGCTCTTTGCTTCACACAGGAGCAGCCTGTCTGCTCTTCTTAATCAATAGCCTTGCCCTGTTCAGCTGTCTTCCTCCTATACACTGGTGTAGCAGGGCAGGTCTAATTGAAGAGGACTGGCTGGCCCAAAGCCTCCCGGCTCCTTAAAGCAGAAGTCTATCCTGTTACAAGCACCCACATATGGAATTTATCAGGCACAGTTAATCCACTTTAAATTCTCATGCTACTTTATTTCAGATTAACTTTCATGCACAGACAAACCCTAACACAGCTCAAATAATCTGGATATGTAGGGTTAAACTTTTCCTCTCCCAAGGTTTTATTTTATAAGCAAACCATTTGAGAGAGAAAAGTCCAGTCTAAGCCTTTTCCATCTCTGCCTGAGATCCAAAATCATTCTGTCAAGGTAACCCTGCTCTGAATTCTACTTCTTCACAACTTGTTAGCGGTCTGGCTTCAGTTAGAAACATCATGTTCCTGCCGCAGCCTAATATAGAGCTTTGCCCATATAATCACAGATGTGCTTTCCTTTTAGTGATAGAAATCACTCCTGTTGAGGCTTCCTAATTGCCAGGAATTTCTAAACAGCAATTGGAGTCACAATGAACTAAACTGTGACTAATACAAATTATACTAAGTGCTGGGTAATAATATATCACTGACTATTAATATATATATGGTAGTTTTCATAAAGTTAGACAGCATCAGAAACAAGCAATATTATATAACAATTTAACTGATTTTCCATCTTTCTAGGAAGCTGCATGTAAACAGCCATTTGAAAACCACCCAATGACAAATAGATCCTACCAGACAAAGAAATACATCATTCCCAATATGGAAAAATGTATGTATTAAATTATCATGCAAAATAGTAAAAACATTGGTGTTATAGCCAAACTTCTAGGATGTTGTGACTTTGCTGAACATTTTGATAAGTAGGAAACCCCAGTTAAATCCCTTCTCATTGAGGAGGGGTGTGGGAAATTAAACTGGGATCTACCACATCCTGGCTGAGTACCCTAAACACTAAGCTAAAGGTTATAAGGGACGCTGCTTTCCATTGGAAGTTTTTAAGAGCAGATTAGACAAATACCTGTCAGGGATGGTTTAAGATGGTACTTGGTCCTGCCATGAGTGCAGGGACTGGACTCAATGACCTCTCACGGTCCCTTCCAGTTTGAGTCCTCCCCAGTTGTTGTATGGAGTCCGAGTCTCACAAGCAAGATAAACTGGGTGACACAAAGCTTGAGGATCCCACTGGAGTTTAAGCATGGTCTTGACAGCAGAGACAGCCATGCACATGCCCAGAGACAGAAATGTAGGCACCTCAGGGATTTTAATGGAAGATGTTTAGGCTGTCACAGTCAGATGAATTAGGCAAGTAAAATGCATGAAGACCGATAAACCACCAAGTTTTGCAAGTAATTTCTACCATCTGATAGACTATCTTTTCAAAATAGATCCCCATGTTTTCCAGCTAACAAGCTTCACCAAAAGTCACTGTTATGATCTAGGAGATCATGCAAAATGTTCATAACTTCCATTCAATTCCCTTATGATGATGTAAATAAATTAAAGCCAAGGCTTAATCTCTTGTAACATTTTACATTTTCTCTCTAAGGAACCAGGTCCCCTTCCATATTTCTAATACATCTCCAGCTCACAATCTCTTTCTAAGGAATGACAACAAATATCATTGACCTTAAGTTTCTATTCAGACACATCATAACATCAGGAACGTTCTACTTCCTCACCATAACTCCAACAAAGTCAGTGGGAGCTGAGAGCAGATGAAAATGTATAGGACTTGTCCATTAGAGACCAGCATCAGGCACCACCTAAAAGCATAGGACAGTTGGACTGCTGAATTTTGGTCACTTTCACACAATATATATATAAAATCCCAATCAGTTCCCTTCTTAATTCAAAGGGCAGGAGGAGGGATCCATTCTAGCAGCAGTCAGCTCTGCCTTCCTTCCAGCTCTGCACTCCTTTTCCAGGCCTTCCTTCTTCTCTCTCTATCTGCTCCCAGCTGTTGGGGTTACTTTTCTCTCTAGTTAGCCCTTCATCTATGGCCATACTTGTTAATTGGCCTTTCAGTTATATCCCAATTAACCCTATGTTGGTGGGGATTTGAATGACAAGTTACTGAGTCGGCTCATGACGCAGAACTGCTGAGAAAACCATAGGCCAGTTCACCTCTCATAACTGCCAGGGGTCCCTATAATATGGTATATAGTATATACTAAGCCTACACATGTTAGATAGATTGCATACCAACTCCCATGCTAATCTACTAGCATTAGTCATCCCCAAAGTAGTCAGCTTGTGGGCTGAATTTTTTTTAGTTTTGGCCTCTGCGAAAGCATTTTATTTTTATAAATTGGAGTAAACATGGCTTGGCAGGTTTTGGTTAGTGACAGATTAAATCCAAGTAAAGGCTGGTCAGAGACACAATCTTTGTATTCTGGGGATACACAGACTGATCCCTTCCTAACTCCTGAGAGGAAACAGCACCCTAAAGGTGAGGGGTGGGAGAGAGAGTGGTGTGCAATCATAGCTCCTCCCTTGTTGCTACTACACATGTGCCAGGAAAGCTGGCTAGTGTGCTACTCCAGTTCACTAGGTTGCCTGCCTTTGCTGGTTTGCATTGCCCCCAAGACCGGGATGTGCTTTGCAGTCAGGATGGAGGCCACTTTGAATAACTGATGTGAAAGATAAATATTCAATGCCCTGTTTAAAGAATAACTATGCTGGGAACGGTCAGCAAAGTTACACCCACAACTTTCTGTCTGGGCTTTCTGACGGATGCAATAGAAAGTTTCCACAAAGGAAAAGGAAACCCTTAGGGAAAAATTATCCAAAGACTCTTGCAATGTCAAAAAAGGTTTTCACTGCAGTAGCAGCTAAAATGGGTCAGACAGGTCCAGGACAATGGACAAAAAAGAAAAGTGAATTTAAATAATCACAATAAAATAGGCTGCTAAAGAGTTTGCTTTCATTCCTGACCCTGACTCTCCTTCTCTCCTCCCCCTCATGATGTCATTCACAGGGTGAGGGAACAGAAGAAGGATTTAGCCACCTTGTTGAGTAGAGGCTGATGTACCCTATGAAGAACTCAGAGTCTGATGGTCTCTGGGAAAAGCACAACCCACTGGGACTGGACCAGTGCCCAGGAAGACTGGTCAGGCTCCACTGTAATTCCATCCTCACAAGTTACAGGACTTAACTGGGACAGGTCCTGGGGTGATCTTTAAGCGGGGCTGATTCCTCACATGACCCCTCTTACTGTGTCAGTGGCTGCTCAATTCCCAGCTACTCTGTCCTCCGTCAAAGTATAAGATTAACTCTCATGGATAGATATTACACAAATTGTGTGTCACCTTTATGACCCAATTTTAAGCTTAAATATAAGTGGGTTTTATTTATTTAGATTCTTTTCTTGGCAAGTTAGGGCCATGAGGGGTGCTTTCTATTTGTGGCTAAAAAAAATTTTGTCCAAGACGTCCACTCTGTAAATATTTACAAACATGCTCAGTTTCACTGAGTGGACAAGTCTCCACCACCTTCCCATTCAAAAAGAATTTCTAGTAATTTCAAAGCAACCTTTTCCTCCAGTACTTGGTCAGGAGGAAAAAATGTGAGAGTGTCAATGTAGGAAAATACTTTTCTTGGTTGCATCAGTGGGCATGTACATATAAATTAAATAAATGCAAAATATGTGCAAGGTCAGGACTTTGATAATGATACATGGAATGGGACTACTAAAAATACTTTTGCTTTTTCAAATGAAAATGTGTAGCATTTTCTTTTCCTTGCTGTTATAAAGTGCTCTTTAGGATAAGTAATAAAACGTGGGATTAGTCAAACATTTTAGAGTTCAAAAAATGTGACTTTTCCATTGCTTTTCCTATATTAATAAAACTAAGGATTATTTGATTCCTTTTTGTTTTGGCTTCTTGACAGACCTTTTCTTTTATGGGGACAAAGTAGCATAAATCAACCAAGAAATCAAAACATCAGAAGGAGATAGATCAATTAACACATTGCAAATTTGGAGTGCAAGTAGACTCTGAAGGCACTGGCCAGAGAAGCTGAGCTGGTTTGGCTTCATTGGCATCTGGAGAGGAAAATACTTAAATCACATTTTATCAGCTTATTAAGCAAAATGACTGAGAAAACTGAAGCTTTTACAGAACAAGTGAAAAAGAATAAATCTATTAAGAAACATATTCAATACAAGCTGGAGTTGTAATCCAAAAATACTGTTGAATATACTGGTGAAACAATGTTATATTGCATTGCAAACTCTGGGAAATAAATCTAGAGTCAATAATTTGCTTGCAACATCCTTGAAAGCGGGACCAGAGGGGGAAGAAAGAATCCTCTAATTTCTTTGCCAAGGTTGCTTGGGAAGTTAGCATAGGATCTTCATTTTCACTGAGTCTTCAAAAAGGGATTCACAATGAACTCCTCCATGTGCTGTTCTATGGACACGTTGATGGGATAAGAATTAGATGACAACTTTGTTCAAGATTTAAAATTAATTTTGAAATTTTAGCAAAGAAAGTTATTTATTAAAGACTTCAAGTTTTAGTCTTTCCCAGTGTTGCACAGGAAAAAAGGCCACAGATTAGGTAAACACAGAAGTAAATCCCACTTATTGCAATGGAATTAATCCTCTGCTTAAAGTTAGGTAGATGCTTAGTGCCCTGCTGAATCAGGGTTTTAAGTGAACTATGTCATACATAAAACCAAGAAGTAGATAATCAGGCTTGTAAGGCTTGGTTCTTAAAAATTCTCTCTCTCTCTTTCACTATAGATGGAGTACAGAGAAAGCCAATGATTTTGAATTTACCACAAATGATCTCTTAATGATTTCTGGATTACAACAACACGAGATTTAGAATATCTTAACAGGCATAATTTTCTCTCAGGGGCAGTGTGTGTATTTTTTTTTTTAAACATATATGCACTGTAGAAGAGTCTACTCACTACATGCATGCCCCCTCATAAAGCAGCATCTCCTTTTCTGGTACCAACTCCCATTCCAACTCTGTGGCAGTCTGCCTCTTCCTGTGACCTAGTCCTTCAGTCCTGCCCCTGCTAGGGTAAAATAAAGTTGACCCCCAGTAGTCTCGCAGCAGTATAGCAGACCTTTGGCCTAACTTTAGGCTTTGTGAGCCTTTCAGCCCCAGGCGCAAAGGTCTTCACATCACCACATTAGGTGGATCAGGTGGAGTCTAGATCCAGCCCTACTCTAAATTCTAGCCCCAGGACCCTGTATGAAACAGGTCTGTTTAATTCAGACCTTCCGGGCTACTTCCTACCTTTGCCCACAGATAGGCCTTTCTGTCTCTTCTGCCAATTTCAAAAGAGGGGAACCAAACTTGTTATAGAGAACAGAAGAAGCAAGAAGGTCCCATACCAAACCTCCTTGCCCAAGGAGGTGCTGACATCCAGGTATCTCTAGTTAAGCTCTGCCCCCAGTTGAGCCTTTCACCGGAGGGTCAGCCTAAAAAGTCCATACCCTTTCTCAGTCAGCTGGGCTTTTCCTCTTTCAACTACTTCCTCCAGATTTGACACCTTTAACAGGTTTAAGAGGCCGGGGTAATTGACCAGAAAGGGATTAATGACAGCCTATGGGCCCATTGTGGAGTTCCGTGTATCCTACTGCAGCCTCAGAATAAATGTAACTATACAGAGTGTGTGATTGGTCAATATGTATATTCCCCCCCCCCCCCCACACACACACACACACAGAAATTTGATTTGTTACAGCTATATTACTGAGGGCTGTACATGTTGGACTACTGGCATGCAGTCAGTATTTTTTGAAAAATATTTTTAAATATAAATTAAAATCATCACAGTTTGTTGTCTGCTTGCAGTCCCTCTTGCAGCCTCAAGTACCACAGCAGCCTCTTCATGGCGCACCCTGCAGCCACATCAGTGTGTTTCCCTCCTTTCAAGAGGGGAAGGAGATGTTAGTATTACTGCCCCAAAGTCCAGTCATTTCCCCAGCAGCGAGTGGTGGTGGGGAACCTATGTGCCCACCCAGTATTCTGAGTCTCAGACCAGAGTCCTTCTGAACCACAGTTATTTATTCTATTCCTTTACCTCAACCTACCACTGCATTTCCCTAGGCCACAGCACTCTACTCAGGACAAGCAGCCTGTCCAGAGCTCCCTCTATACTCCCAGCTCCCTAGCTGCACTGCTCTGTTCAAGAGGCCACAGAGTTGCAGCCTACTATAGACAGTCTTCCCTCTTCAAAGCACCAGCAGCTACTGAGCTTCTGCTGCCCTGCGGCTTTTCTTATATGGCCTGTTTGGCCCAGATTGGCTGCTTCTCCCAGACCTCCTTCCTATTGGTGGCTTCCCAATGCAGCCTCCCTAGGCTTCTTTTAACCCCTTACATGCCAGTGTGGGGGCAGACACCTCAACACACACAGTAATAATCATGATAAATGATAATAAATCATTGTAATCATCCTATGCTGACAGTATAGAGCATATTTAATACCTCAAGGACTTTGCCTATGGGCTAAATACCACTCAGGGGCCAACTCTTGTCTTACTCATAAAGGGACTGAGCTACTGTCTATTAACATCAATGGGGCTCATTTCATTGCTACAGTGGGTGCTGGACTAGCCCTAGGTTGCCCCATTGAAGCCAATGGAGTTGCTTGTCAGAGTACGATGTGAAGTCAAGTGGCTAAGTAGGTAGCAACATGCACAGAACACAGATGTGCATGATGCAAGTTTCCTGCGACAGAACACAAGAATGCAGAAGCATATACATTTCGTCAATGCAATCAGGTCAACTATGCTTAAAGAGAGAAAGGGACATAGTGGGCCCCATGGGTATTAGGCATGTATGGCTGCAGGAGTCACATGCATCATGGAACATAGTCAGGTGACCTGGCATTGCTCATCCAAGCCTATGAAAAGATTTCTGTGTTACTGACCACACGTAGCAGCATAACTGAGTATGGACTGATGCTGTGTACTGTATAGGTATTTGGTCATATCGACAGGATTTGCTTGTAAATATCGCTGTATGTGTTTGTATCTTTCTAGGTATCATTTCATTCACCACTGAAATGCAGCCACCTTAGCTCCAGCTCTTTTGAAATCTATGGCTATCTTTTGGTTTTATGGGGTTGGCCCAGGTCCTACCAGGGCACAGCTTCCCAACACAATAGGTTAGTACAGGTAATGAAGCAGACCATAACACAAAATTGGAATTGAGGTACTTAGAACAAGAAGTAAGAAATTGAGGTAGGACTGACAGAAAGAAATATCTCAGAATAAAGTGGGTGCTGCTAGTGCGTGAATTCCCTGCTTCTGTTACTAGCAGAGTTGCAGGCTAGTTTCTTTAGCTTTCAGCTGATATATGTATTGAGCAGCATCTTGGCAATAATATTATGATGACAGTAGAACTACATGCCAATGTAATATATTGTACAATCAATCAGCAGTCATCACGTTCCTGATGGAGGTCATTCCCCTATTTGTTCACAAACAGCATCAGCTTGGTGAATCACTGAGCTTGAAGCTGTGACACTAACTGAAAGGGGATCCATATAAAAGATTATAGCAACACTTCCTCTGTAGCAAGCAGAGTGCTCCAGACATCAATTCTGGGGCTCTTAGCAAGTTTGCAGATGATACTAAGATGGGGAGAGTGGTGGATAGGCTGGAGGATAGGATAGGAAATAGTGACCTACACAAATTAGAGGATTGGGCCAATCAGTATCTAATGAGGTTCAACAAGGACCAGTGCACAGTCCTGCACTTAGGATGGATGCACTGGGGACTAACTGGTTAGTCAGCACTTCTGAAGGCAAAGACTTGGAGGGTTAGAGTGGACAAAAAGCTGGCTATGATTCAACGGTGTGCCCTTATTGCTAAGGCGGCTAACGGCATATTGGGCTGCATCAGTAGGAGTGTTGCCAGCAGAGCGAGGGAAGTGACAATTCCCTTCTATACAGCACTGGCGAGGTCATTTGAAGTACTGTGTCCAGTTCTGGACTCCCCACTACAGAAAGGATGTGGACAATTTGGAGAAGGTCCAGTGGAGGGCAACAAAAATTATTAGGGGATTGGAGCACATGGCTTACTAGGAGAGACTGAGGGAACTACTTTTGTTTAGTCTTCAGAAGAGAAGACTGAAGGGGGATTTGATAGTGGCCTTCAACTACCTGAAGGCATGTTCCAGAGAGGAAGGAACTAGATTGGTCTCAGTGGCTGCAGATGACAGAACAAGGAGCAATGGTCTCAAGTTGCAGTGTGGAAGATCTAACTTGGATATTAGCAATAACTTTTTCACTAGGTATGTGAGGAATCACTGAAATGGGTTTTCAAATGGGTTATCTAGGAAGGCGTTGTAATTTCCATCCTTAGAGGTTTTAAGGTGCTGCTTGACAAACCCCTGGCTGGGATGATTTAGTAGGCTTCGTCCTGCTTTGAGCAGAGGGTTGGACTAAAGCAGTAATTTTCAAACTTTTCTCTCAGGACCCAGTTGAAAAAATCATTTATGCCCTCAAGCCAACAATTACATCTTTGAGCAACGCATTCCAGTCTTCTGGCAGCGGGAGAAGCAGGTGCTGTGACCCAGTACCTGAGGATCTGCGACCCAGTACTGGGTCCCGACCCCAAGTTTGAAAACCACTAGACTAGATGACCTCGTGGGGTCCCTTCCAACCCTAATATTCTATGCTTCTATGCTCCAAATCACAGAGGACCATAATTTACAAACTCTACCAAGAATATTTTATTTGACAACAGCAATATACATTGGTATATAATAGGAACAAGTCTGCACAATCTTTTTGGTAAGGTGGTTTTATTTTCCAAATACACAGATGTTCATAATACAGATAGGTAACAATTAAGCTGCACAATAGCAAAACAAGTTCACAGTTATTGAACCACCTTAGTCTGTGTTGTTATAATCAGGTGACCAGCACGGAACATATGCATTCAAATTAGCCTAATAACTAAATTAACTTTTGACTCTTCCAGTCCTTCAGACACATTGTTTCAATTCCAACAAAAATGTGCATGAAGAATATTATAAAAGAACTCTACAAGTGCCTCCTGCAGAAAACTAGGAATAACTTAACACCTAAAACCACCCACTAGAATAATGAGACTTCATGGTGACTACCTACCTTTGATTCTCCCCCTGCCCACTCCACCTATATTGCAGAATATGGAGTATGTGGCATGGTATAAAGGCTTTATCAACAGGCATTTGGGCTGGTTGCATGAATCACTAGTTTTAAATTCATGAGTGAGCAGTTATTCACCCACATGAGTGCTAATAACACATTTCTACCACACCACATTGTGGGGTTTTTTGTTTTTGTTTTGTTTTGGGGTTTTTTGTGTGTGTGCCACATTTTATTTAGGGAGCTTTTAAAAAAGTTGTGTTAAGACTACTTTTTGCGTCCCTCTACCTGTAAAGCCAAATGCTTTACTTACCATCAACAGTTCTTCACAGGCAACAAACAATTTTTTTTTTAAAAACCACCATAATCAAAAATAGCTTTTCTGTACATAAAAATGTCACCGACCTAAAAGCATGTGTTTTATGTCAAATTGGAAGGCTGTGAATCTTCCTTTTCTACTTGTTTCTCGTGGTATACAGCCCCAGTATATCAAACTGTAAATCAGTCACTGGTTTGGAAATTAATATTGCCTAGCCTGCTTCTCTGACCAGGGTAATTTGAGAGTGGGTGAGGTAGGAAGTTCTATACTTTGGCGGGGGGAGGGGGAAGGTAACAGTTTTGTGGCTCTTGATTGTTTGGGGGGGGGGGAACTGTCAACTGCTGGAAGCTGATCAGAGGTTGAAATGTTAGAATCAACCTCCAGAAGAAGGATTAGTGAGTAGAATACAGGTGAGTGGTCAAGGGAGCATGATAAATGTAACCTGTCATATATCTGTGCAATTTATCACATGGCTCCATCATTTATTGTATGGCTATCTTCAGCACAGATTTAACATGTGTGAGTGTATAACAGCCAGTGTTATTGGTATATTTCAGCTGCTTTGCACTTCTCTAGGGATGCAACAAAACTGTAAACCAGGTTCAAATAGCAAGTTAATGTGTTTGCTGCTGTATGTCATCAGAGAGCAATACCACTGAACCTAGCCCATAGCACATTCGCACCCACACACCTTTAAGGGCACATTTGTTTTTACTTTCATTATTAAACAGGCACAAGTCTTGTGACTGACATGCCATAGTAATAATATTGAGGTGCCAAAGCATCAAATAAAAATGTGTCTGTTTCCAACAGGTATTCCATACACTCAATTATCAGTGGGATTAAATGACAAATTGGGAGAGGTAACATGACTTAGAGATTCAGATCATGGCTAGGAGAAAGGGATGCAGGATTAGAGATGATCATAGGTTTGCAAAAGTGGTGGGATCTTTTGTTTTGTTTGCAGGAAGATGTTTCCTTTTTTTCCCCCCTAACAGTTATTGAATAGTCCCTCTCTCTGTAAAGCAGAAGTGGATTCCCTATGCCCTCCTTAGCAGACTGCTTACACATCCCCAAGATTGGTTGTCTTACTGTGGAGTCAGCATGCATGAAGAGGATATAGTGCCTGGCAAAGAATTTAAGCACATTTCATTTTAAATGTGTGCTTATGTGCTCTGCTGAATCGGGATGGACTGCTGAATCAGGCCCGATAGTTCCACACCTTTGGTTGAGAACCTACCCCCACCAGCACTTCCCTGGACTTTTATTGTTGGGGGGAAATATTTTTTTAAGCAAAGGGAAAATATTCTCTGTTATATACTAATAATAAATAACAGGCTGTAACTCAGATATATTCTATTCTTCTTTGACTTGTGATAGCCTGAATTTATTTATATATGTATATTTATCTAGACAGCATGCAGAGAGAAGAAACCTCTCTATAAACGTCTCCTCTCTCCTCCTCCTCTCTCTCTTTACAGGCTCAGAAGGAAAGGATGTTTTTAATATATTTATTTTCAAATATATAAGAAATTGTCACTGAGTAACATCATAGTGTTAAACATTTCCTGTTGTGGTCAAGACCACCATTTTGCATTATGAAATATAAAATAGAACAGCATTGCCATTCATTGGGTCTTAATTCCAATATAAACAGAGGATAGCTAAGATGGAAATTCCTTTAAGGAAAAAAGATCCTTTCTTCGGCATGGACACACTCCGAAAAACTATCATTTGTTTAAGAAATAACTAGCTAAACACCACCAGCTGACAGAAAAGTAGCTTGTTCACTTTTGACTTTTTATTTTAAAAAATGTTTTTGAAATAGAATTTTTCCCATTTGATAGTTGCCTGTGAGGTACCATCTACTTTCCCCTTACCTACAATTGGCACGAGGACATTACAATGCATATATTGGTTTGTTTTTCAATTGAAATCAAACTATTTTACCTTGCTGTAGTGTAGTGGCTAAGAAGGCCGCAGTCCTGGAAAGAAAATATCACACAAGTAAATCCACAAACTGCTTAGATGGAACGTTGAACACATATCCTTGAATCTTTAAAGCGCAGGATCTAAGCGTGATGATAGCTGGAGGCATTTTTCCTATCCAGTGCAGATTTAAGAGATTAATTACTTTTTTTTTTTTTAAACTGTAGTTTACCTTTGCACTCACTCCAGTGCTGGTCTCCAGACAACAGCATATGTATAGGATGGAGACAGGACTCTGGTCATACCCCAATTCACAGTCACAGCTCCTTTTGGGTATTCAGGGCTGCTGGCTGTCCTAACCCAGCCCCATTTGTGGTCAAGCAGAGGTAGAGGCAGCATTAGACCAACCTCCTATGGCGGGGAAGGAGCTTCTTCTACATCTTCAACCCCACCCTTGTGCACCAACAAAGGAGATTCTACAGTTTGGTCCTATCCTATAATAACCAGATTTTCAGAGGTGCTCAGCAACAGATGGCTCCCATTTACACACACACCTAACTGACGTGGCCAGAATTGATTGGAGAGTGCGGGGGGGGGGGGGGGGAAGGGGGATGCTGAACATTTCAGGAAACCTGGCTCCAGCTTTTGATGTATCTGAAGCTTTTGGATTTAGCATTTTTCATACAAAGACAAGTTAAACGATCAAAGCATGAGCCTGGACTGTTTAAGGTTGAGAACATCTGCCTTTCTTCAAGTGCAGACCCCTAAAATGTTTCCAGTGCTACTGCGAACCCCTTTGGAAATCATCTGTCTGTGTATATAATTGAATTCTGTTCAGTCAATTTACAGGCACTTTTGTGGACCCCTTAGACATTGTCCATGGACTCCTTGGAGCCACAGCCCAGAAATAGAGAACCACTGGTTGTATCGCTGTCTGGAGTGAAAGGAAGCTTTTAAAATGCCACTGTTTGTTTTAGTCTGAGAAGTGCTTCACAATTAAGCAGAATAATAATGTTTTGTTTTTTTTAATTCAACCTCCTAATCCTTCCTGACCACCTATCATGAGCTATTCTTTATCAAAAAGGTATTCAATGAAACATTAAAAATATTTTTAAAAGGGCACTTACCAAAATACTTCCCATATTTTTCTCATACTTTTTTTTAAAAAAATTGTTTTTAGGCTGTCTCTTGCCCAAAGGCCTCACAAAATAACATTTCTTAAAATAACTCTTTGGACTAGAATCTCAATTCTACTTCCTTAGCCATATTACGCCCTCCTCCCCTCTCCCCCACTCACATACAGCCTTGTTGATTTAGGCATCTTTATGAGACCTGGGCTCCCGGCATATGATTTTCAGTCTTTTATTTGTTTTGTTTGCACTGAAACACCACACCAATCTAAAGAAAATACCAGAGCCAGTAAAGTCTATAGGAGTCTTGCCCCTCCTTTGACTGGAAAAAGCAATCCAAGTTAATTTTACAAGAACATTAAAAGGTTTAACAATCCACAAGTTTTATTTTAAAAATCCTCTTCCTATACATAAAATCTAGGCCTGATTTTTCTCAGATTAAGAGTCCAGTGAAGTCAATGGGGACACAACACTGAGAAACAAGCATGCCAGGTCCTCTGTATTTTATAAGACTGCCTCCAAAAAGGAGTTACAATAAAGAGGGGCAGAGATATTACAGTACCTCAGTCTCTGCTAAAAGCCCTCTTTTCTCACTCTGGGTTAGGTAAGTGACAATCCCTCACCCCTGCCTCCTCTCCTTGGTTTATGTGCTGAGAGCTTCCCTTTCAATTTCAGTAAATGCTGCTGCCAGGATGACTCAGGGACTCACAATAAAACTTTCTCTACTCACTCACTTATGACCACCGAATCCCCACCTGACAAGAGCTAGTCCCATCTGACTCACTCTAGGTTTTCATGAAAAGTATAAGTGAAATGTCATCTGGAAAGGCACGTATGTAATTACTATGTAACAACATGGCATTTGTCATGTAATTCCAGAATAACTGTGGTTACCTGCATGATTATTGGAAATGTTTTAAATATCGAAGAATGTCTGCCATCTGTGTTAATAAAGAAGCACATAAATCATTCTTTTTCTCTTGAACATACATTATTCATGGTTCTTTTGATGATCAGATGAATTCTAACATAAAGGGAGCTTTTCAAGCTTGCAACGGCAAAGCGAACTCTGACATTAATTTGTAGAGACGAGTTTCAGCCAAACAATCTCATGCTTTGAAAGCGCTTTAGATGAAATGCAGGTAAAAAGTAAATATTCCTGACTTCTGAGCACTCCCCCGTTACATCCTCACATAGTAGGATGATGAGCTGTCATTATTAGAGTCAAGACAAGGCAGAATTCAGGTTAGCACAGCTCTTTGGACGTTGTTGAGCTCAGAAGCCCAGCTAGGTATTCCATGTCTTCTATGAATCTCCAGTCAAGCTCTTTTTAGTGGCAAAAACATGCTTGTAAATAATATTGATTAAAAAAAAATATATACTCTCTGATAATCTGTTATGTCTGTGATTTTTTTTTTAATAGAACAACATAGTGAGTTGTGGTATTCAGTCCAACAGACACTATGAATACATCCTTTATTAAAATGCAGAGCAAGCACGCTGAAGCAGCCAAAAAATCAAACTAGAGCTATGTATTAGTCAAAGATAAATTGTAATAGTACAATATATTATTTCTCTTTACTATGTACCTCTCTCTTTATGCCAGTAAAAGATCATTTTGAAAATGAAAATGCAAAGGCAACACTTGATCTTAGCCAAAAGGCTGAGAATAAAAGTAACTTATACTGAGCTTTTATATTGTTCTTTTCATCCATGCAGAAAACTTTCAAATACACCTTCAGAATGTCTCCCTTACAATTCAGTAAATATATTTGAACATTTTTCAATGTTCAACAGCATATTGATATACACCATTGATTTTGTGACCATGTTAAAATTTTTTTAATGCAAGACTTACACTGGCCTTTGGAGAAATCTTTCAGTAATTCTTAACTACATTTTGGATGCTTTCCTAATGCTTAGTTTGCAGAATCTGAGATTCCAGTTGCCTTTTTTTAAAAAAGCAAAACAAACAAACAAAATTAATAAAAGAAGCCATATGGCTTTTTCTGTTGTCGAAGAAATTAGAACAGAATATGAATTAAAAAAATCTGAGCAAACTACAATGAGGTTGACTTTTTAGTTGATTGATCTGCTACAGAATCTGTGCAAAAGATCTGAAAGTCCAAGAGAAATCTCTCAGTACATTAAACTATAGTTTACAAAGCAAAAACAAACAAAAAAGATTTTACAAGGTATATCCATCACACCTGTTAATTCAACACTGAAAACAACACGTTTTGCAGGCATCACTTATTTTTGAAAGAATTGCAGTTTTCCAGCCTCTACATTTAAGCACGGCAGGAGTTTTGAACCAAGGTGCTTCATACTTCACATTAGCTATATATTTACATGGAACATGAAGAAGAGGCTTGCTTTCAAAAAGTCTGCTTCACCTGGAACATATTGAAACTACATTTGTTTTTAAAAAAACAACTAAAGAAAACACACCTCACAAGCTCTAGGAAAGCTCTGTCTTCATTATGAATCAGGAGTTACAAATGCAAATGCTAACCACTAACGTTTGTCAGAATTTTTCAAAAGATGGTGTCTTTCCTCTTGTGAGAGAGGCTATGGGCTTGATTCTCCTCTTACATAAGGCCTAATCTAAAGGCCATGGGAGTCATTGGAAAGATGTTCATTGACTGTGGAGGGCCTTGGATCAGATTCTTATACCAATGAAATCAGAAATGATTTACACTGAAATCAGTGGAGTTGCACCAGTGCAAAACTGGTGTAAGTAAAAGAAGAATCTGACCCTGCATAAGTAAAATGTAGGAGTCGTCACACTATTGCCATTTAATTGCTTTACCTTTGCATAGTTTTAGCATTCTTAAAAAAATCTCTGATGTGTAAGCTTATTTATTCTGCTTAACTGTCACTTGTTAAATACAAATTTTACTCTACGTTCTTTCTACTTCGGTAAATTGGTGCAGTCCCACTTCTTGCACTATTCCCATACTTGATACAGAAGATTATAAAGCAAAGATACATTTTAACCATCCCCTCCCCAAATGATCTGATTAGGTTATTGGCACATAATAAAGGATTTTAGAAATACTATGAAATTCTTGATTCAATGGTCAGTGCTTGTATTATGAAAAGTGGTACAAAGCGTTATCCTTCATTTATATTTCTCTGAGCAACAATTGCTACTTGGTTTTTAACCCACATTGCTATAATTAAGGTTCTTCCTTGTGTACATTAAAATTTACAGGCATGTTAGTTAAGACCATGAGAATAGCCTTCCTGAGTCAGACCAATGGCCCATGTAGTTTGACAGTGGCTAGTGCCAGATGCTTCAGAGGGAATGAGCATAGGGCAATTATCGAGTGATAATTATCAAGTGTCATTCAGGCTCAGCTTCCGCCAGTCAGAGGTTTAGAGATAACCAGAATGCGGGGTTGCATCTTAGATCATCTTGGCTAATAGCCACTGGTCGGTCTATCTTCCTTGAACTTGCATCATTCTTTTTTTGAAACCAATGATACTTTTGGCCTTTACAACATCCCGTGGCCAGTGAGTTCCAATGTGTTAACTGTTCATTGTGTGAAGTAGTATTTTGTGAAGTTTGTTTTAAACCTGCTGCCTACTTATTTCACTTGTATTATGTGAAGGGGTAAATAACATTTCCTTAGTCACTTTCTCCACACCTGTCATAGTTTTATAGACCTCTATCATATGCCCTCCAGTAGTCTCTTTCCCAAACTGAACAGTCCCAGTCTTTTTAACCTATTCCATCACCCTATTTTTATAATTTATTCCATAGCCCTAATAATTTTTGTTGTCCATCTCTTTACTTTTTCCTATTCTGATATATATTTTTTGAGGTTGGGTGACCAGAACTGCCTGCAATATTCAAGTTGTGGAATTAACCAGGATTTATATAGTGGCTTTCTGATATCTTCTGTCCCTTTCCTGATGGTTGCTAACATTCTGTTACCTTTTTTTGACTGCCCCTGCACACTGAGCAGATGTTTTCAGGGTTATCTCTGATAACACCATGGAGGAAGGAGAAAGGATGCTGCACAGTTATCACTCCCCATTTCTGCAGTTCCTATGGATTCATTCTCCAGTTTCAGCCTCCCCTCCACTTGCAACAGCAGACTGAGACCTTTAGGGTTTTGATTAAAATTGGTGAAATATATACTGGGTGAAGGAGTTTGAGAGAGCATGAGCATGTTTTAAACTGACAAACAAGAGTCAGCCGGCAAAACAGAAGGTGGGAAACAGAATTCTGTGTCCATTCTTCTCTCTGAAATCCAAACTTGATTGTGTCATACTGAACACTGTCATTTGCTTTCCCCAATTCTCTGAGTAGCAGCACCATCCCTAACACCGAAACCAGAGGGGAGCAAAACAGACTACTTTCAAAGCCACCCTCTTTAAGCAATAACTTTCACCTGCTGCATGTAGCAATGTCTTGATGACATTCCCTTACAAAGCCATTTGTCCCTTTCCTTTGTTTCCGACACCCAGTTTTCCTGGTCTCAGCATAATGTAGAGTGGAAGAACATATCAGTATATTCCCACAGATTAGTAGAGATTTACAAAAGGACCGGTTCACTTTTTTATATGTATATGGAGGCAAAGAGCCACAGTACCTAGAAAAGTATGTTACTGCCATCTCTATTACAGAAAGAAGCCCATGGGGAGGAGGAGGAATAGATAAAGGTCCCATTCCTGTTTGTGTTCCAAGGGTGGCTGCAGTCCATCCACATGAATGAGAATGAGGGACTGGGGCCTCAGCTTACATTTCTGGCTTCTGTGTATTTTATCTTAAATTTCTATTGCTGTGTTATTCTCAATTTAGTATTGGAGTAAAACATGGTATAATAATGTCCACCATGGGGTCTGTGGGATTTCTGACCACGAGAACAGATAACTGCATACAGTGCCATCACTGTGAATGAGCTCCTGGGCGAACTGAGCTTTTATTGGCCTTTGCTCAATGATAACTTTTGGGTCTGAACCTGCATCACTGAAATCAATGGGAGTTTTGCTACAAAGATCAACCTCTATGTAGCAATGCTGCCCTTGGGCAAAGGCTTTTCACAAAACAATCACTCCATAATCAATTGGTCAATCCTCCGCCACGAAGGAAACCTGCACACCTTCAAAAGACGAGTCTGGGCACTTGAATTCATAACTTTCCTAGACACTAAAAATCATGGCTGTGATAAAGAAACTGGATTTATGGTGTATTACACCAATCCATAACCCACTAACCCCCCTCTTTTCTTCTGTGACTACAAAGGGTATTAACAGACCACTTCACTTTGAATGTGTATGTAAAAGAGCTGTATGTAAAAGAGCTGTATGACTGCTTGGAGCTCCACTATGAAAGTGGAAACAAGATGGTTGAAAGTCTGTGGGTTAAGTTTAGGGGAGAATGCAGCAAGGGGGATGTTGTGGTGGGTGTCTGCTACAGACCGCCAGACCAGAAAGAGGAGGTGGATGAGGCATTCTATGGACAACTAACAGAAGTTTCCAGATCGTCGCAGGCCCTGGTTCTTATGGGGGAATTCAATTATCCTGATGTCTGCTGGGAAGATAATATAGCAGTGCACAGGCAATCCAGGAAGTTTTTGGAGAATATTGAGGACAACTTCCTAGTACAAATGCTGGAGGAACCAACTAGGGGACTTGCACCTCTAGACCTATTGCTCACAAACAGAGAAGAATTGATCAGGGAAGTAGAAGTAAATGGCAACCTGGGCAGCAGTGACCATGACATGGTAGAGTTCAGGATCCTGATCAATGGAAGGAAGGAACGAAGCAGAACACACACCCTGGACTTCAGAAAAGGAGATTTTGGCTCCCTTAGGGAGCTGATGGGCAGGGTCCCATGGGAGGCTGATCTGAAGGGTAAAAGTGTCCAAGACAGCTGGCTGTATTTTAAAGAAACCCTGTTAAAGGCACAGGAAGATAACATTTCGATGTGCAGAAAGAACAGCAAATGTGGAAAATGTGGACGGCGACCAGCGTGGCTTAGCAGGGAACTCTGCGGGGAGCTGAAACATAAAAGGGAAGCTTACAAGAAGTGGAAGCTTGGACAGATGACAAGGGAGGCGTATAAAGATATTGCTCAGGACTGCAGGGATAAAATCAGAAAGGCCAAAGGACAATTGGAGTTGCAGCTAGCAAGAGATGTGAAGGATAACAGAAAGGGGTTCTATAAGAATATCAGCAACAAGAAAAGGATGAGAGGTGGTGTAGGTCCCTTACTGAATGGGGCAGGCATCCTCGTGGAGGATGATGTGGAAAAGGCTGAAATACTCAATGCTTTTTTTACTTCACTCTTCACAGGGAGGGCCAGCTCCCAGGCTACTACACGGGGTAACGCGGAATGGAGAGAAGAATGGCCCTCGGTGATGGAAAGTCAGGTTAGGGAACACTTAATGAAATTGGATGTGCACAAGTCCATGGGGCCGGATAAACTGCATCCGAGGGTGCTGAGGGAGTTGGGGGAAGTGATTGCAGAGCCGCTGGCCATTATCTTTGAGAACTTGTGGCGAACGAGGGTGGTCCCGGAGGATTGGAAAAAGGCAAATATAGTACCTATCTTTAAGAAAGGGAAAAAGGAGGATCCGGGGAACTACAGACCGGTCAGCCTCACCTCAATCCCTGGGAAAATCATGGAGCAGGTCCTCAAGGAATCCATCCTGAAACACTTGGAGGAAAATAGAGTGATCAGGAACAGTCAACATGGATTCACCAAGGGCAAATCGTGCCTGACCAACCTGATTTCCTTCTATGACGAGATGACTGGATTTGTGGCTGCGGGAAGAGCCATTGACGTGGTATACCTTGACTTTAGCAAGGCTTTTGATACGGTTTCCCACAGCATTCTCATCGGCAAGTTAAGGAAGTATGGGTTAGACGAGTGGACCGTAAGGTGGATCGAAAACTGGTTAGATCAATGGGCTCAGCGGGTAGGAATCAATGGCTCGATGTCTGGTTGGCAACCGGTAACGAGTGGAGTGCCCTAGGGGTCGGTCCTGGGGCTGGTTCTATTCAACAGCTTCATTAATGATCTTGATGATGGAATAGAATGCGTGCTTAGTAAGTTTGCGGATGACACCAAGTTGGGGGGAATGGTAGATACTCTGGAGGGCAGGGACAGGATCCAGGGAGACTTGGACAAATTGGAACACTGGGCCGAAAGAAACCTCATGAGGTTCAACAAAGGCAAGTGCAAAGTCCTGCACTTAGGACGGAAAAATCCCATGCACTGCTACAGGCTGGGGACCGATCGGTTAAGTAGCAGCGCTGTAGAAAAGGACCTGGGGGTTATGGTGGATGGGAAGATGAATATGAGCCAACAGTGTGCCCTGGTTGCGAAAAAGGCCAATGGCATATTAGGCTGCATCAGTAGGAGTATTGCCAGCAGATCGAGGGATGTGATAATTCTCCTCTATTCGACACTGGTCAGGCCGCATCTGGAATACTGTGTCCAGTTTTGGGCTCCCCACTACAGAAAGGATGTGGACAAATTAGAAAGAGTCCAGCAGAGGGCAACAAAAATGATTAGGGGGCTGGGGCATATGACTTATGAGGAGATACTGAAGGAACTAGGCTTATTTAGTCTACAGAAGAGAAGACTGAGGGGAGATTTGATAGCAACCTTCAACTACTTGAAGGGTTGCTCCAGAGAGGAGGGAGCTAGGCTGTTCTTGAGGGTAACAGAGGACAGAACAAGGAGCAATGGTTTCAAATTACAGCTGGGGAGGGTAAGGTTGGATATTAGGAAAAACTTTCTCACTAGGAGGGTGGTGAAGCATTGGAATGGGCTATCTAGGGAGGTGGCAGAATCTCCATCTTTGGAGATTTTTAACGCTCGGTTAGACAAAACCCTGGCTGGGGTGATTTAGGGGGAGTGGTCCTGCTTTTTAGCAGGGGGTTGGACTAGATGACCTCGTGAGGTCCTTTCCAACCCTATTATTCTATGATTCTATGATTCTATGAATGGACCCTTCCAATATAACTACTTATGGTAAACAATCTCTTCCATCTTGTATTTAGCTGGGATGCTGGGAGCACTTTAAACCACCTGAGCATGAGCTCTATGCAGCTCAGAACCTTGCCTCTTTCACCAAGAACATTTGGCCCAATAAAAAGGTATTACTTCATCCACCACATCCATGTCTATGGACAGTCTCTTAGCAGTTAGTAAACGTTTCACTAGGAGTATATCTACACTAGAAAAGTAACAGTGGCTGGCACACCTGCAATCTCTTCAAGAGGCGGTAGCTAGAATTCTTTGAAGAATTCTCTCATAGCCTTGAGCAATGTAGTTAAGAGAACCCAATTCTGTATAAATCAGATTGTTTTTAAATAATTGTATAAATCAGATTGTTTTTAAATAATTGTAATATTACTCTTTTTAAAAGTACAAGGGGGCATTATTTAAACTGGTCACTGAAATTATGCCCCAAAATTGCTCAGATAATTTAAGATGCCATCTTTGAGCAGTTGGGTCAAGATTCTAGCAGTTGGGTCTAGATTGGTGTGTTTTGGGATTTTTTTATGTGCCTCTGAGTAGAGAAGGCTCATAATAGCTAGTACAATCTACGCTTCAGCCTCTTTGCTGTTTGTGATTGATCTACTCAGATTAAAAAGTAATAAAAAAACCCCCACCATTAACTTTCCATTCACATTGTCCTTATGTAACTTGGAAAGCTAGTTATAGTGATTTCTTCATATGCCCCAACACAAAAATTTATTCCTAGCCTCATAATGAGTGGAAGCGAAGCACATTTTTAGTAACTTTCGGATCAAATGTTGCAGTTTCAAATAGAAATGACATTGTTCTTCATGCGAGACATATGTTAGTATGTCTGTAATTATTTGTGATCATGCAATTGCTACAGGACTTTGTTTTACTCTTAGTTTAACAAAATCAGGGCTTGTGCCTGTGGTTAGTAGCATCATTGTGATACGGTGACTAAATTAGGGAGCAAAAGCTACAATTCCCAGAGATACACCCAAGGATTCAGAACTGCTTCCAATAATCAATTAGTGTGCATGCTTCATTTGTAATATTGTTCAATGGCAGATACCATGGTATTCTAAGAAATGTGGCAATCTTAAACTTGTTATACGTTTAAAAAATGGTATTATAGCTTTTGTTAGATGTTAAGAAGCAAAATGTAAGTGACAGCATCTGATTGATTGATTTACTCAGTGAAGCCAGTGAAACAAACAATTAGAAAAAATTCTTGTAAATTATATCATCATAAACTCACTTATATCCAATTTCTGTGCAGTCTAAAGTAACTCAACAGGGACTGAAACCAGCCTACATGCTTTATTAAATGCCACGCTCAGTGTGACCCTGCATAGCCAATAGCTAGGAGGGCAAGGCAAGGTTGCATCATTCCCTGTACAGTACACTCCCCTGAAGCTTTGGCATGGGCCACTGTCAGAGACAGGATATTGGATAAGATGGACCATGGTCTGACCCAGTCTGGCAGCTCTTATGTTCTTACCTCTCACGGTCTCTAAAGTCTTAAGTTATCCAATCAGATTCTCATCTGAAGCCTGCATCCACAACACAGAGGTGGGAAGAAGGGATGTAAAGAGCCCAGTTGTGGTTTTCTCACTCCGGACATTTCTATACTAACTCCGGCCTCAGAATAGTTCAGGAAAGACTCACGAAAAGCTAAACTACTCAAGCTGGTTGTGGCCTCAGAGGTCCACTTATCATATGGTCTCCTGTGCCAGGGAATCATGAAGGAGTGGCTTTGGAGTTCATTACATCACTCTGTTCTAGCTGGGGACTAACCCACCAAACTTATTCCCAGATATGCCAGGGCATAGCTGAGAATCTGGCCTGTTATTTTTAGTAGTCAATCGCAGAGAAGTTTATTTACCTACTCAGGTGGGGTTTGTGCAGGCAATTTTTTTAAACCAACATATCTTCTACTCAATATGTGAGAAAGGAAATTGACAAACAAGACCTTAGTAGATTTAAACAGTTCAATTCATTCAAGAAATCCAAATACTTACTTGCCTGAATGCTTTAACTCCAACCATTTAGGTGAATGTTTTACTGTTATCAAGCATTTTTAAGAAGCAAGACATAGTGGGGCAAGAGGTGAAGCACCTGACTCCACCTAGGAAAGTATTCCTCTTATTTAAGTCACATGACTACTTCCTGCAAGAGCTGGTTTCCAACCCTTAAAGTTGTCCTGTACCCGTAACCATTAAAAGGATGGGCAAACTCATTTTGTCATTTTAAAACCATCTGAACGTTTAATTTGAACTCAAACTCTGGTGGGTTTGCATTCTGGTTAGGGAAGGCAATGAGAATAGGAGCAAAAGGGAAACATCCAGTAAAAAAATGGAGGATAGTGGGCAGAATGAGGGGAGGGGGAATAGGGGAGAGGCACCACAGAAAGAAGAATTCTAAGAAAACCTAAACATCATGGGCCTGTTTCTTCTCCTTCTTACACAGATGTAAATTAGAAGCAACTATACTCAAGCTAAATCTGTTGTAAATGAAAGAAGAAACAGGCTACTAAGTTGGTTTTTGCAAATCCAAAAGAACTAGTTTAAGAGGTTCATAAAAGTTCAAAGTCCACAGAATTCTCTCATCCTTTAATTCAGAGAGAATTTTGTTTGCAGTGGCACAAAATATTGCTGAGTAAAAATACATAGACTTCTCCAACTCTTGCCTAACTCTTTTCTACAGCACCTCCCACCCTCTGTAGAACTTCTATTTTCATCTGCCCCCACTCATTGTTCCTTTCATTAACTTTAATCTAGCAGGGAAGAGTCCCTTTCTGACAACATTTGATCCCCAGAACAGTCAGTGCAACTCATAGTGGAAAATGCATTACTGGGTCTAGGCAGTGGTGTGGGGAGCCTCAGGGATTCTTAATCACCATTGTGACACACTCCTAAAAATCAGTACGTTCCACTGCATAGAATGTGTATCACTGCATTCTATTTGCTTCCCATAACTGTTCCACACACACCCCCACTCTCCCACTTGGCAAATTCTGTATATATCAAGGGTATTTTGTTTGAACGGAGTGACGGTTCACTGCCATTCGGGGGGGGAAGCCTATTTTCTACCCTTTACTCAGTGATGAGTTAGTTAATTGTCCCAATAAACTTATTGTTTAGAGTGGGAACCTAGCACAGAGCCTTGTAAAAAAAAAAATTAAATGGTCTTTCTTTTTAAAATAGTTTTAAAAGAAGGAACCCGGCATCAAATATGTTATAATTAAAGAAACTACTACATAGCAGCAAAACTACATTAGACTTTCTGATTTTTCCATGGTGTCCTTGGATAAGTACACTACCCAGTAGACCATATTAAATGCTCCAAATGTGACAGGAAATAGAATGCGTGCATATTTGTCTATCTTACTAGTGCCAGAGCTGGAGGCAGGAGGAGCAGGAGAAAGGGAGATAGCAGACTGCTTTACTGACGGTCCCACAGTATTAGCAGTTGTCTGAATCTGCTCGAGTCTAGATCCAAGTAAATGATGAATGGATGGGGATCCAGCTGTGGCATGCTGTGGTATGCATCCAGTTAAAATTGGGGTGGAGGGAGGAGCTGGAGGAGTAGCTCTTACAGAAGACAATGTTTCTGATACATTGAGGCGACTGAATGGGTTTGGACTTGACGCTGAAAGAGATTGGGGTGTAATGTCAGAAGACCCCTGAGTTACCATAGACGGTTGGATGGAACTGTTCGTAGTGTCAGTTCGGTTCCCACTGTCGGCTTCTGACTGTACCATGGCATTTGTTCTTTTCCTCACATTTGAATTGGCATCTGTAGTCTGCAAAGTTACAAGAAATAATTATTCGTTTTTAAAATAGGCACTTGAACAGAAGAGATGGAGTCTTTATAAACAAGCCCTATCACGACAATACTCATTCATATGAAAGTTAGCTTGATCCTGAAGTTCAAAGATACCATGTGCCCATGAATATGGAGTTAACTGAACTGCAAAAAAAAGAAAAAACAACTGTGAATAAGAAGCCGCTGAGTGCTATTGTGTGTGGCTGTAATAGTAACATGGCCAGATCTGAAACTATCTGCATCAAGTGACATCAGTTTAAACCTTATACCATTAGCCTATGGATCCTTGACTTGTTTTTTTCTCTTGTTGGGGCTTTTATGGGGTGTATGAACCACACAATAGGTCCAAAGGGGTTAAAAGGCAAATACTTGGCCCAAGTAGCTTCACCCCCTCCAAGCTTGCCCAGCATGCTCTGACTGAAGGAGCAGATTAAATGGGAGTTCAGAAGGCCTGGCAAGGGATGGTGCACATGCTGCAGGAGAGAGGAATCCTCCTCCAGGAAGCTAGACTGAAGGTTGAGCCTGAGAAGGTACTATGGAGTGAGTAAGGCCCACACACAGTGATGAGACTGATTGTCAGGAAGTAGCCCAGGGAAGCGAACTTGGACTTACTGCACTGCTACAGGCTGGGGACCGATCGGCTAAGTAGCAGCGCTGTAGAAAAGGACCTGGGAGTTATGGTGGACAGGAAGATGAATATGAGCCAACAGTGTGCCCTTGTTGCCAAAAAGGCCAATGGCATATTAGGCTGCATCAGTAGGAGTATTGCCAGCAGATCGAGGGATGTGATAATTCCCCTCTATTCGAAACTGGTCAGGCCGCATCTGGAGTACTGTGTCCAGTTTTGGGCTCCCCACTACAGAAAGGATGTGGACAAATTAGAAAGAGTCCAGCAGAGGGCAACAAAAATGATTAGGGGGCTGGGGCACATGACTTATGAGGAGAGACTGAAGGAACTAGGCTTATTTAGTCTACAGAAGAGAAGACTGAGGGGAGATTTGATAGCAACCTTCAACTACTTGAAGGGTTGCTCCAAAGAGGAGGGAGCTAGGCTGTTCTCGAGGGTAACAGAGGACAGAACAAGGAGCAATGGTTTCAAATTACAGCTGGGGAGGTCAAGGTTGGATATTAGGAAAAACTTTCTCACTAGGAGGGTGGTGAAGTATTGGAATGGGCTATCTAGGGAGGTGGTAGAATCTTCATCTTTGGAGATTTTTAAGGCTCGCTTAGACAAAACCCTGGCTGGGATAATTTAGGGGGAGTGGTCCTGCTTTTTAGCAGGGGGTTGGACTAGATGACCTCGTGAGGTCCCTTCCAACCCTATTATTCTATGATTCTATGATTCTACTGCCTGAGGACCCTGCTTCATTTGCTTCTCACAGTGCCCTGTGTCAGAACCCAGTGGAGAGGGAGGACCCAGATCCCACTCCCATAGCCTTTAAAGGCCAAGACTCAGAGGCAGGTGGAAAGCTGAAGATTCCTGGCTTAAGGTCAGGAACAAATATCGCTACTGCCCTGACAGAGGGACATGAGGGCAGAAGTCAGGTACACTAATCAGTATGCCACTCAGCCTTTTGAACCCCCATCACACGTGACCGAGAATACATGCAGATCCTCTCTCCGTGAATGGACGGTGAGGCAACATCCTGAAAGTCTCAAAGAGGCTATTATTATGGCAAAGAACTATCTGATGTCCCTGGGGTCTGAAGCAAAAATGACAAAGGTCAGCCCAGCATGATCCCACATCCCACACATTACTGACCTCCTAATCCAGCCAAAAGGTTCCCTGGGGACAGGGATGCCCAATACCTGTGGGTGAGAGGCTACAAAGGCCTCAAGAGGAACCCAGAAATCCAATCTCACACTGTGAGGAGGGATCTGAATCCAATGGAGTGTTCTTACCCTCATGGGACATCTCCATCAGGAGAAGTAGTGAAGTGATTGCCTTTGACTCAGGGCCTGGCTTTTCTTGTGGACAACAAAGCCATTTTCTGCAAGATTGCCTATTTATGAATTGCTGTTATGGGCAGCTTGGACAACAGGCAGCCAGGCTCAGAAGAGGGAGCCCATAGAAAATGTGATTCCTCATACAAGTAGACACAGTAACTGTGCAAGGATTGATAGACTCTGGCTGCAGCCAAATTCTGGTCAGGGAACAGCTGGTGGGGCCAGGAGGGAAGCCTTACCTCCAGTTCATCCAGAGAGACATACAGCACTACACAATGAGAGAAATGAAATTGGACAGGTAAAACCACACCAACATGGTACAGGCTGGAGTGGCCAAGGGCCAGGTCTATCCACTCATCCTGGGGCATGACTAGTGGCTTATTAAGAGGTTGTCCAGAGGCAGCAAAGGCAGGTTGGAGGTTGGAAGATCTCAGAAAACAGGAGATGGCCATAATGGTTGAGGAAGTGTGCCATTAGGGGAATGCCCAGGAGGGTGTCAAGGACCCAGAAGAAGGACTGTCCTTGCAGGTAAACGACCATGCACCAGGGCCTAACCAGAGCAGTAAGGGTCCACCATGACCCCTCAACATTGACTTGTATCTGATGACATTGACTTCATAGCTTGGAGGCAGCAAAGTATGTATCCACTCTTGACCTAATGAAAGGGTATTGGCAGATACCCTTGACAGCTGAGTCTAAGACTGCCTTCTCCACCCAATTTGAGTTGTATCCATTTAAGACCATGCCCTTCAGGATCATGGGACCACTGCCAGCTTTCAGTGATTGATGGATAAGGTGCTGTGGCCAGATGAGGCATAAATAGCAATCTACATTAATCACAGTGCCATATATGGTGAAGAGTGAGCCAACCATATAAGGCATGTTATTGCAAACAACAGGCTCTTAAGGAGACAGTATTAATGACCACCCCTATCAAGTGCTACCAGCTGCGGAAGTCAGTTACCTGGGGTACACAGTGGGAGGGAGAAAATTACGATCCATGGTGGACAAAGTCCAAGCCCCTGTGGATTGCCCCATCCCCTCCATCAAGAAACACATTCACTATTTCTTGAGATTGCTGGGGATGAATCTCTGACAGTACCCCACCTTTGCTACCATTCCCACCTTTGGGTAGACCTGTAGAAGGATTCATCACCCCAAAAAAATCTGTTGGATGGAAAACTGTGATGAAGCATCAAAGCAGTGAAAGACCCAGTTGAGCCAGAGTCCATGCTATTTCACACAGACTTCACATAACCATTTATTGTGCAAAGCAATGCAGCAGATGGCAGGATCAAGGCAGTGCTACCTCAAGAATAAAGAGAAGAGAATCCCATTCTCTTTCTCAGTATAAAAGTGGCATGCTGAGTCGCTGAGAAAGTGGCCCTGACAGCAAAATGGGCACTTGACGCCCTGTGATCTTACTTTGGGGACAGTCCTTCCACTTCGTAGGGACCATGAGCCTCCCTGACAGCTGAACTTCATGAAAGAATACAACCTGAGCATCATGCTGTGGTATCTCTCTCTGCATCCTTATGGCTTCAAAATGTCCCACAGGAAAGGCAGGAAAAACAAAAATGCCAATTTCTTCTCATGGAGGAGACACAGATCAGTCCTGCAACACCACAACTCAGTGAGTGAGGGAGAAGGTGCATGATGAGTTATACAAACCCGACACTGAGTCTTAAGGGATTAAACAATACTGGGATCCTGATCTTCTGGGTCTGCTGAGCATGCTCTGATTGGAGGAGCAGGTTAAATGGGAACTCGGAAGCCCTGACAAGGGGTGGTGGAAAGGCTGCAGAAGAAAAGAATCATGCTCCAGGAAGCTAGACAAAAGGCTGAGCCTGAGACAGGACCACCCAGTAGGTAAGGCCTCCTCCCACCACCACCCTCTTTGAGGATCGGTAAGTTCTGCTGGCCTCTTTCTTTGAACTTTAAAAAAAGAGAGTGACTGCACCAAAGGGGCCAATCCCAAACTGAAAAGACATACTGGTAGGAAGTAGCCCAGAGAAGTGAACTTGTTCTTACTGCAGGGAGAACCCCACTGCTGTTTCCAACAAAGCCCAGGGCTAGGACCCATAATGTCATACCACATACCTTTAAGAGCAGAGGCCCAAATGCTGGTGGAAAACTGAATATTCCCTGCCTAAGGTCAAGAACAGATATTGCTACTGCCATGACAGAGGGGCAAGGAGTCAGAAATCAGGTGCAGTAACTCCTAGGCCACACTAGACCTCCCAAATCCCCCATCACAGGGGCAATCATATTTTTAACTCTGGGGTCACATTCACTGGTATGCCCTTACAGCTGTGGTGATGTAAAATAGCTCTGAATCCAGCTGTTGGTAAACCTGGTTTGTAGCTGCTTTATATAACTGGTCCAGCTCAAAGCAGCTAGAGTTTACCAGTGAGTCTGGCCCCTATTTTCTAAGTTAATACATAGTGGTCCAGGGACACTGAAATATTGCACTCTTATAGACGCCACTGTGTGGTAATTGCTGGCAAATGCTGACTTTTTAATGTCAAGACTCCACTCCATGTATGGTATTCACAGTCTGAAATTTTGTTATGAGGCAAAAAACTGAGCAGATTTAGAATAACTGCTATTAAAAGGCCAAGTAAGTGGAAACTGCTCTTTATCTATTCTATATACCCTTTCAGAGCAAGCATTTCCTCTTGATAGCAGAAAGTTATTAACAACTTTACACTAAATTAGACATTTTTATTTTGTTGAAAACAGAAGAAAAGTAAAAGTTTACACCAGTTTTTTGTTTTAATTAAAATAAATATTGAAATACTAAAAAGACCTAGTATTAAAATGCCTACACCAAGCAAAACAAGTACATATTCCTCTACAACAGTGTTTCCCAAACTGTGTTCCATGTGATGTGAATAGGTCTTCCATGAAAAAATTTCGATGCTAGTGATGTTTTTCCTTCTAGCTCTTTTAAATCAACTTTTGAGCAATATGTGCAGCAATATTTCAGTATGAACCCTCCCCTCCCTCAGATCAGCATGTATGTATTCCATCAATACATTCCAAGGCCAAAAGGGTTCCATGGGAAACACTACTTTACAATCATTACTGTATACTAGTAAATAGTCATTTAATTTCTATACTGGGATTTTTTTAAAAAAAAGTCAAACCCACAATATAATACGCTAGCATTCCTTTTCTTCAACTAATAATATCAACTAATAAACTATGACTTAGAAGCAGAAATAAACAGGTCAGGTTAGGGACTACTTAAAGAAGTTGGATGTGCACAAGTCTATGGGGCCAGATGAACTGCATGCGAGGGTGCTGAGGGAGATGGCCCATGTGATTGCAGAGCCACTGGCCATTATCTTTGAAAACTCGTGGTGAATGGGGGAGGTCCCAGATGATTGGAAAAAGGCAAATATAGTACCTATCTTCAAGAAAGGGAAAAAGGAGGATCCGGGGAACTACAGACCAGTCAGCCTCACCTCAATCCCTGGAAAAATCATGGAGCAGGTCCTCAAAGAATCCATCCTGAAACACTTGGAGGGAAATAGAGTAATCAGGAACAGTCAGCATGGATTCACCAAGGGCACATCGTGCCTGACCAACCTGATTGTCTTCTATGATGAGATGACTGGATTTGTGGATGCGGGAAGAGTTATTGACGTGATAAACCTCAACGTTAGCAGGGCTTTTAATACGGTTTCCCACAGCATTCTCTTTGGCAAGTTAAGGAAGTATGGGTTGGATGAATGGATAGAAAACTGGCTAGATCATTGGACTTAGCGGGTAGGAATGAATGGCGCGATGTCTAGTTGGCAACCAGTAACGAGTGGAGTGCCCCAGGGGTCGGTCCTGGGGCTGGTTCTGTTCAACATCTTCATTAATGATCTGGATGATGGGATAGGATTGCACGCTCAGTAAGTTTACAGATGACACCAAGCTTGGGGGAATGCTAGACATGCTGGAGGGCAGGGACAGGATTCAGGGAGACCCAGATAAATTGGAGCATTGGGCCAATAGAAATCTCATGAGGTTCAACAAGGACAAGTGCAAAGTCGTGCACTTAGGATGGAAAAATCCCATGTACTGCTACAAGCTGGGAACCGATCAGCTAAGTAGCAACACTGTAGAAAAGGACCTGGGGGTTACAGTGGACAGGGAGCTGGATATGAGTCAACAGTGTGCTCTTGTTGCCAAAAAGGCCAATGACATATTGGGCTGCATCAGGAGGAGCGTTGCCAGCAGATCTAGGGATGTGATTATTCCCCTCTATTCGGCACTGGTGAGGCCGCATCTGGAATACTGTGTCCAGTTTTGGGCTCCCACTACAGAAAGGATGTGGACAAATTAGAAAGAGTCCAGCAGAGGGCAACAAAAATGATTAGAGGGCTGGGGCACATGACATATGAGGAAAGCCTGAAGGAACTAGGCTTATTTAGTCTGCTGAAGAAAAGACGTAGGGAAGATTTGATAGGAACCTTCAACTACTTGAAAGGGTGCTCCAAAGAGGAGGGATCTAGGCTGTTCTCAATAGTAAGAGAGGACAGAACAAGGAGCAGTGGTTTCAAGTTGCAGGTGGGGAGGTCGAGGTTGGATATTAGGAAAAACTTTCTCACTAGGAGGGTCGTGAAGCACTGGAACGGGTTACCTAGGGAGGTGGTGGAATCTCCGTCTCTGGAGATATTTAAGGTCCGGTTAGACAAAACCCTGGCTGGGATGATTTAGTGGGAGTGGTCCTGCTTTTAGCAGGGGGTTGGACTAGTTGACCTCATGAGGTCCCTTCCAACCCTAAGATTCTATGATAATGAAAATAATGTAAATAAAAAAGTAAATGGATGGACTTTGACAAAATGTCAAATATACAATTGTGATACTTTTATTTACGTATCAATGTTGCAACAACTGGGACTCGGGCTCCTGAAGTGCAAATTTTCAAAGGTATTTAGGTGCCCAATTATGCAGAGAGACACCTAGTGGGGTTTTCAAAAACATCTAGACATGGAACTCTTATTGTAATCAGTGATGGTCAGCTAAATAATTCCACATACTTTCACCTAAATGCTTTTTACAAATCTTGACCACTGGGCACATTTGAAAATGTTACTTTAAATCACGTTTTTATCCGTGTTCTGATTTTTCAGTTCTCCTTCTGCAGTCCTGGTCCCAGTGTGTGAGAGACAGAATTTCAGGAAATTAGAGGCAGTTAACTGGAGCACTTGCTAAAAGACGCAACTGAGATCAGATTACAAAAAAACTTCAGTAATTTTGCTCAAATCTGTATAAAATCCTGTCTGATGATCTGGAGCTTCCTTCTTCTTCTCCCAAAACCCCTATTAATTAATTCTACGCTCACTCTTGACACTTCTACTCCTGCAGCCAGACACCAATTAATTATACATCTATCCACTCCACATCTGCCTGTTGCCCTTAAAGCAAACTCAGCCCTTTGAAGACCCTTTTCCCATCTGCACACACTGCATCCGAAGTCTAGTGTGGCAGGCTTCCCAGCTCTTCACCTCCCTCCCAAGTCTGGAGGGTCATCTCCAGATGCTTTTTATACCATGATGCCCTGCCAAGCATGGGGCAGCTCCAATGGGGGTCCTCATATCTCGCATCCCAGGACTGGTTTTGCAGGGATAGGGAGAAGAAAAAAGGAGAAGGAAGGAACAGAAAGGAACCCAAACATTTTCCACAGGAAAGAAGAGAGAGCAAAGCTGCCCTCATCTGCTGTACTCTTTCTGCTCCCTCCTCCCCTGCACCCTTCTTGTGAAATGCTATCTCTTGCTCCCTGTGCCCCCCACACACCCAAAGCCTTCTCTAAGCTCTTGAGGGGAAAAAGCTCTGCCTACCTATTGTATCTGCTGTGATGGCTGTTCTTCCCAAGAAGGCAGGGAATGTAGGGAGAGCAGCCAATCAGAGGGGGTTTTCCCCAAGGCACATCAAAAGAATCATGGCCAGACAGCTGGGATCAAAATCCTGTTGCTAGCAATAAAATCAGGAGAGTTAACAATTCAAGGGCTGAATTTATTTGCATCTGCCACCAACAGCAAATGCCAGTTCAGTTGCAACAAATTTATTTCAAAATGTCTCTTAGGTTTTAAATATCTCCCTTTTCCATTGCTGGTTGCTAATTGCCTTGTTTGTTTATTTATTTATGGCACTGCAGCTTGAATAAGTGAAGGGCTGAATTACTGTGTAAAACGGAGGGGAAATGATACTTCCTGAAAGAAACACTAATGGGTCCATTTGAAATAGAAAGGCTGAGTCACAATTCAAAATGCACAGCAGCACGCACAGATGTGCGGTTTGCATACCTCTGCAAGAGAGAGTCGCTTACACCCCACAGCAGATTTTAAGATACCTAAATGAAAACTGAACTAAAATGAGGCGTTCAGTACAACTTTGAATATGCAGCTGCTGTGACATGGCTGTAATCATGCTGAAACCACCGTGAGCATCACACGTCAACTGGATGCTTTCAAATCTTAAACAGATGTGATTCTCTAAAGAACTATATCCAAAATAATAGTTCTGTTTTGGAGAAAGGATTGCACTGGAGTTCTTAAAACGGGATTGGTATTAATCTTTTACATACAGAGCTATTAGTACCTATCCTTTGGCTCTACTTGGGTGACTCCTCCTGCAGAGCTGAGGGCCAGCCCAAAGCCCTTTTTACCATATTAGCCCTCTATGGTGACAGAACTGGGGTGAAGCAGCTGTATAAGGGTGCTTGCATTCTTTTCCATATGCCACAGAGTCTCCATGGCAGCCCTGCACACATCAGCATGGAACGCTATGATGTGAGTGGGCAATGGGCTCGATAGGCATTTATTTATATTCATTAGCCCCACACATCGTGCACACAGAGGGTGCAGCAACTATTCATAGACTCATACCCTAGGGTCAGAAGGGACCAATTATGACCATCTAGTCTGCCTTACTGCACAATTCCAAAGGGGTAGCCGTGTTAGTCTATTGTAGAAAGACAAAAGAGTCTTGTGGCACTTTTAAAGACTAACAGATTTATTAATCGCATGAGCTTTCGTGGGAGAAAATCCCACTTCGTCAGATGCTTTGAAGATAGGAAAGTTACAGAGTGGGAGGAAATTAAATGCAGGGGAGTGTATGACATAGCATCAGGTCAGGCTGTAACAGCAAATCAAAGTAGGTGTTAGGATTCAAAACACTGGGGAACAGCACATAGAGGAGGGGGGAGGTCAATTCACTTGATGTAATGTGAGAAAAATCCATAGTCCCTGTTTCCTGCACAATGTAAACCACAGAGCCTCACCCACCCACTCCTGTAATAAACTCTAACCTATGAATGAGTTATTAAAGTCCTCAAATCATGGGTTAAAGACTGTAAGGTACAGAGAATCCACCAGCAAGTAAGCCTTGCCCCATGCTACAGAGGAAGATGAAAAATGCCCAGACCTTTTGCCAATCTGCCCTGGGAGAAAATTCCTTCCCGATCCCAAATATGGCAATGAGTTAAACCCTGAGCATGTGGGCAAGACTCACTAGCCAGGCACCCAAGAAATAATTCTCTGTAATAACTCAGAACCAAACTCATCAAACATTGCATCTCAAGCCATTGGCGTATTTGCCACCAGTAGTCAAAGATCAGTCAATTGCCAAAATAGGCTGTCCCATCATATCACCCCCTTGCTAAATTTATCAAGCTCAGTTTTGAAGCCAGCTAGGTTTATTGCCCCCACTGCTCCCCTGGGAAGGCTATTGCAGAACTTCACTCCTCTGATGGTTAAAACCTGCATCTAATTTCAAGACTAAACTTCCTGATGGTCAGTTCATATCCAATAGGCTGGGATAGAAATTGTGGAGTGGGGGGCAAAGAAACAATTGCACACTGGTCCCAGGTTGGGAGTTTGGATTTTATGTGGATGGAAATAAGTTTGCCCCTTATAAATAGCAAGTCTCCAATCAATAGAATTGGGCTAGAATCAGTAGTTCTCAACCACTGTGTGAGGATACACTACTGAGTCACCATACAGTGATAATTGTGACACAGAGAGCTGGGGAGATGGCTGGATTTGGCCTGTGGGGGTGGGCTGGTATGTCCTGTAGGGTCCATGATATGCCACCAAGTGTGTCACAGCCTGCAAAAGGATGAGAACCACTTGGCAAGACTTTAAAATAGCTCCAGAGAGCAAAGAATTCGAGCAAAATTCTCAGCTAAAAATGCATCTCTGGTCTCCCACTTGCTTGTGACTTAATTCTGCCCTCCACGTTTGCGCCCCATAAAATCATAGCAACTGGAAAGTACCATGAAAGGTCATAGAGTCCAGTCCCTACACTCATGGCAGGACCAAGTACCCTTTTAGACAAACACCTCAGGTGTTTGTCTAACTTGCTCTTAAACACTTCCAATGATGGAGATTCCAGAAGTTCCCTAGGTGTAACTTATTCCAGTGGTTATCACCCCGACAATTAGGAATTTTTCCCTAATGTCCAACCTAAACCTCTCTTGTCCTTGCCCATCAGCCACCACTGCTCATGAATAAGACAATTTCCCCCCTTAATATTCCAGGAAAATAAAGTAATTGCACATATATAGACATGTATATAGATGTTTGTTCACACAAAGATTATTAAAATTTCCATTTCTGAAGACAACATACAGATTATACTTCATTTCACAACGCTTGTCAGGATCAGCAGATACTGATGCAGCTGGCTCTCTCACTTAAAAAGGTATCCTTCAGAGCAGGGAGAGGTTTTAGGTGCCTTAGGCTCCAGTTTTCCTGGGTTTTTCTGGTAAAAAATGTACATGAGCTCTAGAACATGAACGTTCCTATCTGGTTCCCAAAACCATTCTTCCAGGCCACCATGTGGTAAAGTCAACCTTGGATTCACTTAGAATCCATGATTTTTCTATCCTCACCTTCTTCCTAAACCTCTGCAGGAGTGGGTGGCAGAGTGGAATGATTAGACTAGCATGTACCGTGGAGGGCTTCTGGAAGAAAAAGTTTAAAAGTGGGTAAACTTTCAGGGATTCAGGTAGCTGACACGGGAATGTTCCTGGGCTGACTTGTTCAGCAAGCTAAATTGGACTCAGATTGACAGGTAATGATGTAATCAAGCCTGGCAAAGAATTTATCTGCCATTGATAAAGATTACAGGCTGCTCAAAGATATTCTAAGTTCTTCTGACTGGTGAGGACCTGGACCAGGAACCCAGCTATCACAACAGAGATCTCCCTTCTTCAAATGTCATTTTAATCGCAAGCAGCTCTTTGTCTCAGATGCCTTTTTTATTTCCCGCAAGAGTTAGTTTACATGAATAGCATGCACAGGGATGGAGTTGTTTATGAGGGCTTGCCTTTTTGCAAAAGTACGGTCCCAACTGTGAAGCTCAAGGCATCTGCTCCCATGCTAAAAGGTCTGGCAGGGTCTGGACACACAAGAATGGGAGCTGAAGTGAATGTGTTCTTTAGATGACCGAAGTTAGATGTACTTTCACAAACCAGACAAAAACCTATTTTTGAAGGAGTGCAGTTATTGGTGCTAATAGCTGGGAGAATCCTTGAGTAAAGTGCTGATAAAAATTGTCAAATCCAAGAAAAAAATCACAGAACCCCCTTTTCATCTTTTGGAGTACTCCACATAGTGATGGAAGACATTTATGTGGGTCCACTATTAGGCCCTCAGGCGGGAAATGATATGACCGAGAAACTTGATGGAGTCCTTGTCAAATTTTCATTTCTCAGGTTTAGTATATAGGCAATTCTGGTCAAGTCTATCAAGGACCAGGTGAACATGTTATTCATGTAGTTTCTGGTGTTCTGAGAAGACAAAGAATACCATTTAAATAAATCAGAAATCAGTCCAGCATGTCCTGGAGAATGTCATTCATGAAATGCTGAAACATAGCCAGAGCATTACATAGCCCAAATGGCATAGCTAAATACTCAAAATGTGCATATCAAATTCAGAACGCAATCTTCCATTTGTTGCATTCCCTGATACAAGCCAGACAATAGCCTCCACAAAAATCCAGTTTAAAAAAAAAGCTCTGGCCAAGCCAAATCTTTCAAAAAAGTAAATTAATTAAGTGACAAGGGGTATTGATTTCTATCAATACAGGGTACAAGAAGCCAACTTTTTTGTCTCAAAAATGATTGCACCCCCGCCCACTCACCGACCTAGAATGATGAACAAACTCCTCCTCTAAATTCTTATTGAGGTTATTCCCAGAGTGTCGAGTTCTGGTTCTGAGAGGTAGTAAATACAACTGAAGGGATGGCAGACCTGGGCTGCAAGTTGATGTGACTATCATAATTGAGATACAATGGCAAGAAAGTTAACAGTTGGATAATGAACTCCACTCAAGCCTAGCCCGTGGAGAATGACAGTAGAATGAACAAGAGCCAGCATTGACTCAGGAAACCACAAAATTTCCCATAGTCACTGTCATTCTGGGCCAGTGGCTGCCTCTTTGGTTCCCAATGGACCTGGACAATGAGACCTGCACCTGCAGTTCCATGATCTGAGTTTCCAGCCAATGCAAAGTGTCCATTAGCTCCCTCGGGGTAACGGAGGTCAACCTCACAGCCAAGCCTCATCTCTTGGGTTGCGCAAACTGTCAGACTCCTGATCAGGAGGTGGGTGGGTGGGCCTCGTGCTTGGAACTATGGGGGTGACCTGGTCTGGAGGCTGAAGTGGAGCAAAGCTGGAGTCAAAAATCAGGGCTAAGTGCATAGTTGAGAGCAAAGCAAAGGTAAGAACCAGGGATCAGAAGCCAAAAGTAAGAGCCAATGAGTGAACCAGAGATGTGGTTAGGAAGGGGTGTCAAAATCAGATAAGGGCAGGAACGGAAACAAGTACAGGAAGCAGGACCAAGCACAGCAGCAGATGTGGAACACATTGATCAGCCCGCAAGCTCTGGGTGTCAATGGGTCAAGCAGTGGCTTAGCTCTGCCCCTCTACCAATTAGAAAGTGCAGTCAATCAGGAAGCCCCTGCCAGGATCAGCTGTGCCCCAATGTGTTGCTAGGAGACTGACCCTGCTGCAGCTGGCTCCCTGACCCAATGAGTAGGCTTAATGGAAGTGAACAAAGGAATAAAATCTGGTTTCAGAAAGAACTTAGTTTGGCATGCCAGAGTATGCAGAGTATACACTGGTTCTTACCAGACTTAATAACGATCACTTTCCTGCACTGCCCCCTGCCAGCCATCTCACTTTCTCCTAATGACACAGGCACACCATCCCTGCTGTGACCAGGCACGTCCACTGGTTGGGAGTACTTGCCAGTCTGATACCCTCCAGCTAGTTAAGGGTTGATATGCTGCATTACGCTCTAAGACAGTGATTCTCACCCTGCAGCCCGGGGGCCAAAAGTGGCCCATGAGGGCTTTCAATGTGGCCCACAGCTCCCCTCCTGCTGGCTCCAGAAGGTAGTTGCTGCTCTGAACCCAAGTGGCGTGCGTTTCCCCAGGACTAAAAGACTCTGATGCAGGCTCTTGCTGTGGCCAAGGGGATGGGAGATCATTGCTCTCCTCCCTCAGCTCCAGCAGAGAACACAGCACACTATCTGGGTCCTAGGTGTTGGGGTCCCTGCAGGAGCCAAAGGGAGGGGAGCACTGATCTTCCATCCCCCTGGCTGCAGAAAGGAGCCACTCTCTGCCTAGGGCAGGGCACGCAGGAAAATAGGCTGCATGTGGTTTTTTCTGCTGCAGCAGAGAGATGGGAGATCACTGAGGAGGCTCTTCCTCACTGAACTCCTTCTGTCTGGTTGCAGTGATTGTGCCTGATGGCAGAGACTGGTGACACTTCAGGGCTGTAAAATTTATATCTGCAGCCCTTGAGCCAAAAAAAATTGGGAACCACTGCTCTCAGAGGACTTTCTGTTGCCAGACACCTGCAGAAACCTGAGCAGTGAATCTGATCTAGTAAGAATATTTTCTGTGAAAGTTTCAAATGCAAACGGATCTGCATGCCCAATTCACTTTTTTTTTTTTAAATGGGCAGCATGTATCCAAATCCCTTAGGCAGTTTTAATAATTTCCTCTTTTATATTTTGCTTTGATTCCAGGATATTTTCAATTGAGGAAGATCTACTGCTGGCTCTGATGTGGTCAATCCCATGAACCAGCAGCCTCTCATTTGACTGTAACTGCTATGATAAGCTACAGTGAGAGAGGTGGACTTTCAGATGGCCAAGTTTCAGACTGCTCACGGGTTATCACTAACACTGTGGAATTCAGTGCATATTGGAGCACAGGCATTATGCACTCTCAGCAGTGGCCCCCACTTAGAAGGCAAGGCATCTAGATTCTGAATCAGCTGGCACTTCTTTCTGGATAAACTTCAAGGACATCCCACAGTAAAGCACATTGTTGTAATCTAGTCTAAAGGTGACAAAAATATGGATGACTATTGTAAATCCTGTCAGAGTGATGATAGCCTCTCAGCTTGCCATTCTTCAAGACTGCAAATCTTTTTTGTGAAAGTTGGACAAATATTTTGAGCTGATGGGGAAGCCATGGCAACTTCTTTCCTGTCATCAGTAGGGTTCCAACCCAGGGCCTTCAGCCTCACAGAGCAGATCTCCACCATTTGCACTAAAAGTAATTCCAATAATAGCAGGTACCTGTTATCCCCTAATGAAGCAGCCCCTACAGGGGGACCATGACAAATATTATGCTAGTGTGAATTATGTATTTTCCCCATTAAAGGCAGATAAGCATGTGAAATATAATGGCTTTGTAATGAGTCCTTTATACACTGCAGCACAAACCTCTACCACTTGAGTTAAATGAGTAACTCCTATTAGGAGGCAGCCATTGTCCAACATACTACACACAACAACAACACAGGTCACACAGATACTGCCTCTGCCTGTTCCTCTGAATGATTTACATAATCTGAAAAAGACAAGTTTATTTGTTAAATTAGAGCCAGTTTACTTAGGGGCCTATCCATCAATGAAGCCAATGGACTTTTTGCCATTGATATTGAGGGAAACAGGATAAGTCCCTTTATATTATGAACTATTCAGAGCAGCAATCTTCTTAACTGCTTATAAAACACCTAGTACTGATTGCTGGAGTTACACCAATAATAACTAATCAAGAAGACTGTGCTGGGACATTATCAGGGAAAAAGTTTCAACAAAGACAAGTGCAAAGTCCTGCACTTGCAACAGAAAAATCCCATGTACTGCTACAGGCTGGGGACCGATCAGCTAAGTAGCAGCGCTGTAGAAAAGGACCTGGGGGTTATGGTGGACAGGAAGCTGGATATGAGTCAACAGTGTGCTCTTGTTGCCAAAAAGGCCAATGGCATATTGGGCTGCATCAGTAGGAGTGTTGCCAGCAGATCGAGGGATGTGATAATTCCCCTCTACTCAGCACTGGTGAGGCCGCCTCTGGAATACTGTGTCCAGTTTTGGGCTCCCCACTACAGAAAGGATGTGGACAAATTAGAAAGAGTCCAGCAGAGGGCAACAAAAATGATTAGGGAGCGGGGGCACATGACGTATGAGGAAAGACTGAAGGAACTAGGCTTATTTAGTCTGCAGAAGAGAAGACTGAGGGGGGATTTGATAGCAACCTTCAACTACTTGAAGGGGTGCTCCAAAGAGGAGACAGCTAGGCTTTTCTCAATAGTAACAGAGGACAGAACAAGGAGCAATGGTTTCAAGTTGCAGGTGGGAAGGTTGAGGTTGGATATTAGGAAAAACTCTCTCACGAGGAGGGTGGTGAAGCATTGTAATAGGTTACCTAAGGAGGTGGTGGAATCTCCATCTTTGGAGATATTTAAGGTCTAGTTATAGAATACCCTGGCTGGGATGATTTAGTGGGAATGGTCCTGCTTTTAGCAGGGCGTTGGACTAGATGACCTCATGAGGTCCCTTCCAACCCTATGATTCTATGAGTCTATGAAAAAAAAAGATACTCATGAATGATATATTTATGATTTCATTTCCCAGAGCAAAATATGTTCTGGCTATGACAAGATGAGGCATCTCAAATGAGACGCTGGTGCAAGAGAAAATTGTTATAAAAATGACTGGCTATTTCTAACATAGCTTCTCAAAGATGTATTCTCATTTGTTTCTTCCTGGAGTAATAATGTGAATATGAAAGGAGTTTCTCTGAATATTAGCATCCATTGAATTTGGTACTAAATAGATGAATGAAAGTGGACTGTTCTTGAAATAAGATTCTTTAATAGTCTGTTCTATTCAAAATACGTTTATTTTCCTTATCAGTGTTAACTTTTTGGCAGCCAGCCAATATTTTGGCTAACTGATATTTCGTTAATGAATATGGAAACTTTTATTTCAAGCAGTAATACAAACGGTGGCATACAACGGGCTTTTGAAATCCCTATTTTATTCAAACAAGTTTAAGTTCTCTTATTATTTAATAATAAAAAATCTATAAACACAATATTCAGAATGTTTTTTTTTTCCAAGGGGGCTGATTGCGCATTGGAGAGAAATGACTTCCCTCTGACTTTTCTAAATTTCAAGAATTTTCAAGCACAACCATTTAGCAAACCTTAGTGTAGAAATTCAACCATTTAACTTGGCATGGAAGTAGAATAACTAGACAAACTTCCTTGCAGACATGCATAAATATTGTAATTAATGCTGAGTCCTTCTCTTTCCAAGTGAAAGCACATGAAATTGACCATAGATAATACAATGAAGTATGCTGTTAGCATAGTTCAACATAGATTAGATAGATTCATCGTTACCTCTTATGGCAGTTTTTTGCAGCAAGGTTGTGTTGGTCACCTTATACTAGAAAATACATCACACTACCAAACAGAACTGCCACAAAACCAATTCACAGATCATTCACTATGTCCATAAAGTAAGGTTAAAACTGCTTTTATTGTTTGCTATCACACTAGAATGATACTCAAATATGAATCAATCTAAACTCTTCAATATTTAACAAGGTTTGCACACGATAACAGCTGTTCATCTAATGTGCAAATTTTTAAACTTCCTCTGAGCCTACATAATCCTTGACTGGAGCCAAAAAAAAAATCAGGTATTAAATTGTTTTCCCCCCTGTCTTACCAGCTTTTGGCAAGCAAGCCAATTTTGCACTTCAGTGAAGTCAGATTGCCAATTTAGCATAAACTGAAACAGTCATAGTAGCTGAGTTCAGATTTACAGCAACCGGATCATCAAGTTATTAATATACACTACTAAAATGACAAATGTAGTCACATTGTTATAAAATAAAGAAAACAACACATCCATTTTATACCCAAACTAATGGGACCCAGTCAAGTAATCTATAAAACAAGCAAGTACGTACTTTTAAAATATTGCAGGATAGGTGCCTTAGACAAGTCTTGGAAGCGATGTATGCAAACCCCACTATAACAGGTCTATGATAAAAAATACTGAGAAGTGTGCAAAAGAAAGTCACATGCTGGGGCAGCATTATGTTCCTTGCCAAGACCCTTTCAGTGAGATGCTGTGAGTACATAGCAGTTTTAAATCATTCTCTTTCATTTAAAATTGCTTTCACAGTTCATATGAGGAACATAACCTATTGGGATCTGAATCCAAAGTAAGTAAATCTACTATTAGAGTTCAGTTAAAGAACTGTCAGTAGTAGTAGTGCATAAATCCTCTTTGTAGGTCTCTAGCCATTGGGGAACAAGATTGTCACCAACTGCTGATAAGCAGGAACATGGTGCGTTTAGGGTCACATATTTGCAGATCAGCGTCAGCACTCTTTTGAAGTGAGTAAACCACAGCAGCACTTCAGTGGTCCTGGAGGTGGTGAGACAACACTTTAGCAGTGCTTTGTCAGCCTCATCTTACTCCAAACATATCCAGAGCAACCTCATGGAAGGTCCCAGAACTGCTTTCGTAGCAACTGTGTACTACAAAGAAGCTTTCATTGCGACAGCAGCATGTTCTTTCAGAGCTTTAGCAGTCCCTTTATGACACTATTCTACTGCAGTAGGATCTCCATTTGGTCAGAGATACGGTACCATAAATTCAGAATATGCCCTTCCCCAGATTTTTTGTATTGATCATGTACCATAAGAAAATCAAAAATTCTTTCTGGACCTGATAGTAACTCATTCATCATGGAGTCATGCCATACCTCAACGTATAAACTTGGAACAGAAATTTCTCTTATGTTGATGTTCCAGAACCAGGGGCTCAATATTTACTGAAGAAATGCATTATAGATTTTGTTTTGCCTAGCCTAGTACTGGAAAATATCCTAGTAAAATGTACACTTGGCACAAAGGACAATGAATGCCATTACAAAGAGTGAATACTACAGTACACAAAACTGATTTCATAATTTGGAAATCAATAGAATTTAGAATTATTATGTGGACAGAAATAAGTTATTTGAAAGTTACTCCTTATAATCCTCTCTGTAATGTCACATATTCATGCTGGGCTTGCTTGAATATTTAGGCTCAAGATTGTTTTAAAAAGAAAGCAAAAAAACCATGCAATTTAGATAAGGCCAGAATATGAGACTGGGGAAATAACTAAATATGGAAAAGAGCCATTTGGTCTACTGTTCTCCCCTCCACTGAAGGATTGTTCCCTACAGTATATTCAAAGGAAGAGGAAAGAGCTGATTAGAAACTAGAAGAACTTTAAAAAGTGTTTTCTCTATTTTTCAATTCTCCAGTGACCTTAAACTCTCCTTAAATTTGCTACAGTGACTTGATGAAACTACCTTTGAAAACACAGTAATCTGCCTGAAGGATTTTTCCAAGCTTCTCACAGCTTTATTCCCCCTCTCCCATATCCTGAGAATATAAATAAAAAGTCAGCTAAAATGTCACAAGCAACATAGAAATCTCACCCTAGAGTCTGGTGATGCCTGGGCTCACCTGTAGTATAAACCTCACTGCTCAGTTTTTGCCATAACAATTTTCAAACCAAGAAAAAAAAAAAAAAAAAAGAGGCCACAGAGCAAGTAACTATTCAAATTTAACTCATAGGTTTATTAGAAAAACAAGAAAACAAGAAAATTGATCCTCTTTGAGGATAAATGGACAGCCTTATAAATGATGGCTACTGAATTTACAACTGTAAAAATGTAGATTTTTTCCTTGTTTGTTCTTTAGAACATTGTACTTATTATTCAGTATTTAGAGCATAGTATTTATTCAGAACTACCTGAAGTCCTACTCCTTTCAATCATGGGCTTAGTGTCATTTTTGTGTTTTTAAAATGTTCCAAGATATTAGAGTATTTGACCATTTTCAACATTTTCTTCCATTAAAAACTAGAATATGAAAAACTCTGATAAACTAGTTTGATACAAATCCTAACTAGGTTCTTAAAGTCAATATTAAAACAAGAACAACCCAATCCCTAACTATTTATTGCAGTGGTGAAATTTTAGAGTATTTACTCTTCAGTCTATCTGTTCACTAATCCCCTGATTTAAGGAATGCATTTAGGCAGGTGCCTGAATCCAGGCAGCCTTAGTAATCCACTTAAGCATGTGCTTTAATTTATGAACCGTGTGCTTAAAACTAACACGGCTACCTCTTTGGAAATTATCTATTTATGCTTTAATTCCCAAAGTAAGAGCCTGATATAAAACACATTTAGATCAATGAAATCTGACTCAGGCCTTTCGAGCTTAAAATGAATAATGATAAGAGAACAGCCTCATAGTGTTGTGCTTGCATTTCTGGCAGTTCCCTACAGTATTAGAAAGTTACAAGAATTAGCAAACTACAACTACAACTACTTTCTAGCAGGCTTTGCAGGTGGAAAGCACTCGAGAAGGGCATCCTGTTTATTTGCAAGACAGCTGCATGGGAGCATACAAAAAGAATACCTTTCTTACTTCAGATACAAGTAATCCTGTGGTAACAACTTTAAAGTCAAACAATTTTGACATATTGCCATCATTAAAACCTCATCACACTCATGATAATTTCCTGGCCAGACCTAGATCCTGTAACTCAGTGGATTTATTCTGGATTTACACCTGAGTTATGTAATTGGACCTTCCAAATGTAATACTTTATTTCCATTTCCTTCTCCCAACTACTACTCTGTTCAGCTTCCAAAAGAAAAGAGCTTTCATTTCTCTGCAGCTGCACATGAAAATGTTTACCAAATCCTAACCATATCAAAAGTACCATCAAGCCAAGGATTCTCAAGAGTAACCATCCATTTAATAGAACTTTTTGATTCATACCATTCAGAATGATATTGCTAATATGACATATTAAGCAGCAATTTAAGCTGCTTGAAATCTTTGCCCTATAGCTAGGCCCCATCTTGTAAAGGCTGAGGGCTTGTCTTCACTGACAGCCGCAAATTTGCCACCATCAGATCGATCCTCCTGATCAACTGATTGGCAGAATGGGTCTTCACAAACTCAATCAGGAAGCTGATGCTGGAAGGAGTAGCCCTGAGTCAGAGGTTAGGGGTTTCCCTCCAGCTCAAGCTACTGAAGACAGGACAGTAAGTAGGCAGTAAGCAATCGGAGGGAGATACACAAGGTATTTTAAGTACTTCGCGTATCTCCCTTTGATCGCCGCTGAAATCATGAGGCAATATAGAACAGGGCGCAGATACATGCATAACTCTACATTCAGAGTGTGTAAAGTTAAAGACATGGATAGGACTTTTCAGGATCTGGGCCCTAATTGGCTAACAGTGATATTTAAATAGAAGCTGGACTTTATCCTTACGTGTCCAGATGTTCAATATGCACAATGAATCACTACAAAGTTAATCAGCTAGTCATCACCTTTCAAATGGCGTTTAGTATGAGATATGCCCGTCACTCAAGACTCACCTCTTCTTTCATCACACACACAACCACTATCACATTATTACTCTAAATTACGGACAGCAGAGATGCTAACGAACTAAAGTGACAGAAAATTGTTGATATGACAATGAAATTATTCAAATAACACTGCGAGATTCCTTCTTTGCTTTGGTCAAATCCCTCCTTTTGCCTGTCATGACCACCTGACATTTTTAAAAGGCCTGTATCTCTCATTTGGTTACTGGCGTAATTTCAGCTCTAACACCAATTTTTCTGGGAGTGGGGCAAGTTTCGGGAATGGAGATAGAAGTGAAATGTTACTATTATATTTTAAATTGAATTTTCCCATGTTATTTAAATCTTAGAATTTAATAATAATTAAATTAAACAGCTAGGGCCAGATTGTGACTACTACATGTCCATGCAAAAGGATCAGAGAGCAAATACCTAGCCATGGGCTACCTGAACCTGGGATCTGGTCATGTAGGAGCAAGCAAGCCGCTGGCCACTTTACTCCCTCTTCAGAACAGGCTCCACACCTCTACTCTCTGGCTAGAATAGCTGAGGTGGGGATGGGGGAGCTAATAATGTAGGGTGCGTCTACACTTACAAATTCAGTCAACTTAAGCTTGCTTAAGTCCACACTACCCTTTCCTTAAGTCGATTTAAGCAGCTGCTTAAGTTGATTTAAGGAAAAATTAAGTCGACTTTATAAAACCTCCTTTTAAGTCGACTTTGCTGCCTAAGTCGACTTTAGAAAGTCGACTTAGCCAGTGTGGACGTGGAGTAGCCCTAAGTCGACTTTAGTCGACTTATGGGGCTTTAGGGCTTCCCCATTGCCCTCCCTGCCAGGGTGGCTGGCACAGCCACAGCCTGGCATGCCCCCCCACAGGGCAGGGCAGAGCCCTGCCCACCCTGACCCTATGCCCTGCCAGGGTCCCTGTCCCCAAGGTACAATAGGGCAAAGGCCGAGCCCCCTGGCACTTGGCAAGGGATGCCCCCCTGCTACCGTGGACCTGCCCCAGTCCCCCTAGCCCCTACAAGTCGACTTAGGTGTCCAGCATAGATGTTTTAGGTCAATTTTGTAGGGTCCCCTCTAAGTCGACTTAAATTTTGAGTGTGGACATGCTTAGCTAAGTTGACTTAAATTAACAAGTGTCGACATAGCCGTACTGCTGCTATTGGAGCAGAGAGGAAGCAGGGGAGGAATTGCAGGTTACACCTTATGCATCTCCCCTTGCCCAGTGCTGTACCTTAGTCACAGGGTGAAATCGGAGCCCCATTAAAGCCAATGGCAAAATTCCTACTAGCTCAGTGTGGTTGCACTCTACCTTTAAGGAGCAATAATGAGAGAACATTTGGTGTGTGCTAGGTTTGGATATTAAATGACCCCAAATTATAAGATTTTTTTAAAAAGAAACCCAATGACACAACAATACTTTAGCTGGGTTAATAAGGATAAATGAAGGGGTATGGATTACATCATCTTGTAACTTTAATCTTTACAAATATTTGATTTTATTTTAAGTGCTCAGAACAGTAGAAAGGGGTTTGTTTTAAACGGACCTTTTTAAACGACACATCCAAGAGATAAACTGAGAAGTTTAAAGATCTTGCTAGCTTTGCTGAAGAGGTTTGCATTTTAGAAAAGATTTTTTTTTAATCCCCCAGAATGCTTATGGAATTCTTCTTTAAATATAGATAGCTCATGGGTCTTGAAAAATGGAATTTCTGACATTAAAGTGAAACTAGCACAGAATCATATAAATACAGTCATGGGTCTGATAAACAAGAAATCATTCAGCTTTGTCCAGCACTCCAGTTGTTAACCCTCCAGGATTGCCCTGGAGTCTTCAGGAATTAAAGATTAATCTTTAATTAAAGATTAATTGAGGTGATGAAACCCCCAGGAATACATCTAACCAAGACTGGCAACACTAAGTGACATACAATAGTATATCTGATTTTCCTAAACAAAGTTCAAGACATATATAGCCAGATTCATTCTTGCTCATGCAGGAAGGTGCTAACTTGCTGTCCCCCTTCGCCCCACAACCAAGAGCTACACTTGAGGAAGGGCAGGAAGTGATAGGTGCTACCTGTCCTCATAGGTGCTGGAACTAGGAATACAGGGGTGCTTGAAGTGGTTTCTATTATAAATAGGGTGTATAGTTTGGTTCAATGGCTCTCAGCACCTGCAAAAACTTGTTCCAGCATCTCTGCCTGTCCTCGACTATTGCTTTGGGTGAGAGAAGGGTAGCTTAAAGCTCTGCTGCACTTTTCTCAAGAATTATGCAGGCAGAAGCTGCTTAGAAGAAATGCAGATTCTTATCTCCTACAGATTGGACCAAAAAAAACCCAGAAAACAAACAAACAAAATAAACACCCCACCCTCCCACTACCCATAAGCCCAGGGCAGAGGACTGTTACCTGGGGAAATGTAAGTGTCATGTTTCCTGCCTGCTGGACAACAACCATAAAGAAAGCGGACATGGTGAGGAGAGGGTACATCAAGCACAATAGCACTAAGCACCCAATCAGAAGGCAGGATGACCAGAGGGGGCTGATAGGCATGGAGAATACAAGGGACCTTTGAAAAGAGCCTTTAAAAGCAATACGGCAGTGCCCTTATTTACCATCCTTAACCTTCAGAAGCAGTTGCAAGTCCCTAAGGCTGCGTCTACACTTGCAAATTAAGTCGACTTAAGCTTGCTTAAGTCGACTTAATTTACTCTGTGTTTACACTAAACTTTCCTTAAATCGACTTAAGCAGCTGCTTAAGTCGACTTAAGGAAAAATTAAGTCGACTTTATAGAACTTCCTTTTAAGCCGACTTTGCTGGCTAAGTCGACTTTAGAAAGTCAACTTAGCCAGTATGGACGTGGAGTAGCCCTAAGTCGACTTTAAGTCGACTTAGGGGGCTCCAGGGCTTCCCCACTGCCCTCCCTGCCAGGGTGGCTGGCACAGCCACAGCCTGGCGTGCCCCCCCACCCTGCCCCTATGCCCTATCAGGGTCCCTGTCCCCCTTTGCCCCATTGTACCAAGGTACAATGGGGCAAAGGCTGAGCCCCTGGCACTTGGCAAGGGGTGCCCCCCCTGCCACGGTGGACCTGTCCCAGGTCCACCTAGCCCCTACAAGACGACCTAGGCGTCCAGTGTGGGCGCTCTAGGTCGATTTTGTAGGGTCCCGTCTAAATCGACTTAGAATTTGAGTGTGGACATGCTAAGTCGACTTAACAAAGTCGACTTAAAGTTGACTTTGTTAAGTTGACTTAAATTAACAAGTGTAGACATAGCCTAAGATGGAAATCATAAAAGAGGAAAAGAAAAAATAATCCTTCCTCAAAGGGCCCAGTCACCATGTTTTCATATAAAATATTAACTTTATCTTGACCTGCTACTGTATGTTAATTCATTGAAGTAACAAAGCAATTTCAACTATAAAAATAGTCACAGGCTAAATACCACCTTTCCAAATTAGCCACCCAATCCTCACTGATGTCAATAGGAGCTGCACAACAGAGAATAGAATTTGACCTACTAATATGACATAATTTTCTTACTTATGTGAACTGATTTCTCTTTTGCTATGTTACTAGCACTTTCTACCCCCTACAGAACAGTATTAGGCAAAACTGACTCTTATAGCCAAGTACACTTTAACAAAATATTGACTATTATTTTATGGGCACTAACTGGAGACAATAAGAAAATCACCACAAACCCAGACAGTTTTTGTTTGTAACACACAGATTACATTTCTTACAGAAGCTAATATAGTCACTGCAGCATAGCCTTGGTTTATATAATACAATAAAGTTATCTAATTTAAATTAGCCTATAGAGGTATCAGAAAAATGACAGTCTTTAAAAGCCTGATAGGAAAAAGTGATTACTATAACCTTGACTGATGATGGGAAACAGAAACGGATTAGTTCTTAATTAAATAAATACTTAGATATTTACAGGATGGTCAAAAAGTAGAATTAAAACCAATCTTAATAAAAAAGAGCAAAAAAAAAAAAAAGAAATATATGCACTTCAGTCTGAATAATTAAAGAATGTTCCCTTTCATTCAAACATCCCATTTGATGTACCCGTGTATAATTAAGCTCTTTAATTTGCCTATGGTACAATCCTTACAACACCCACCGGTGCATCACAGTGGATGTTGAAAAACCTGATTCAAAACCCAGTGAGGTCAATGGAACATCTCCAAAAGTCTTTGAGAGACTGTGACTGATAGGAAGGATAAATGAGGTTTGCCTAAGTAAAGACATCAAAATAAGATCCTAAGATACCAATTCTGTAACTTGTTTCACAAGTTCAGGAGTCCATTTCTGCAGAGTCAATCACAGGATTGAGGCCCAAGTATCCGTTGATGTCAGAAAGTTGTGTTAGAATGCTTGAATAATGGGAATATGGAATATATTGATCTCAGTTAACATGCATCATGCTGTCTAACTATGCTCTGAAAAAGCTTATTAGGGTTTTTTTTATAAAACAAAATTTAATTTAAAATACAGTGGATCAGTCTCATCAATGGCAGTGAAGTAAATATAATTTCACAAGAGAAGAACTTGTCACATCATACAGCCAATATCTCTGTCAAAGTAAAGCTATGCTAACTCTGGTATAGAGCTGCATAAGTTTCTCTTTATGCAAATGAACACCTCTAAAGGAACCAGAGTGCAGTTCTTTGCATAAAACATTTTTTCATTGGAAAGCTATCAGACATTTAAAGAATAGACTTTTGATTGAAAAACTAAATCTTTTTAAAAATCCACACTATTGGTCTGAGTAACATACACATTGATTTAACATGAAAATCAGATTTTAAATGTTTGTTGATCTCATGAGAACAGACCAAATGACTGATATATACATACTCTGAAAACTATTTCTAATTATAAACTAATCTTAATTTTATCAAGCCCTACAATTAATTTGCTTAATTTTTATGTTTATTGGGCTGCACAATCCTACCTCTCCAATGCAAAGAATCCATATAGTGCAATCCCTCTCCCTCATACAGAGTCCAGCACTGCAAACCTATTTTTCTCTGAATAACTCCATTTAAGTTGTTGGAATCATTCATACAGATAAGAAATACTCATGCAGGATCAACAGCCCAATGTAATAAATAACAATTTTTGTTTTGTTTTTTGAATACGATCTGTTATTGTGTTTGTGTTACTGGTGCTGGTTTTGAACCTGCCCTAAGTGCGAGGAATCTCACTAGTGAAAAAACCAGGATAGTTATTTCTATGCAACCCTAACGTGGGTGATGGAAGGGATCCAGTCTCACTCAAGGAGGGTGTTAGAATATAGATATTTAGGCCTGTCTGTAAAGGCCTATGATCCTACAATTTTTAAGTACGTTATTATTTTGCTAGTTACCAGGGTATCAGAAGAATCAAAATCACAGGCCTTCTTTCACTATGACAGTCCGGGGCCTCATACTGTGGCTCAGAGGTAGAAGTGGCTGCCATAAACTAGGAAGCATGCAGTCACATATGCACATTCCAACATAACATCTAATCCCAGGCAGTTAAGAAAGCGATCCAGCCTAACACCTCCCAAGAAAGGAAAGATCCTAGGAAAACTTGGGCTACGTCTATACTGATAGCAGCAAAATCACCGCCGTTAGTGCGCTCTTCTAGGTGCAATTGAGCGGTCTGTCAAGATGTGTTCAATCGCTCTGGAGTTCACAATAATAACTCCAGCCCCGAAAGTGGAATAGCACTAAGGCCTTAGCACAGTTTGTAGGGGGAGGTAAGTGGGCGTTAGTAAGGCAACGGGAGATACATAAGTTATTTTACGTATCTCCTGTCAACTGCCGCCAAGAAGTGAGGCAAGTATAGACTAGGGCATGGTGGGATAGCCATCTAGTTTGGAAAAGAATTACACATCAGCAGTTGTGGTTGTAAAATCTAAACTCATTGTTTCGTCCTTATGGTACCCAACTCTTTATTATCTATTTGAATGATTTCCATCTGGTTCTCTGATTGTTTCTGTCTGTCTCATAATTAATTGTAATCAGTTAAGGGTGGGGTATGATTGGTTAAAGAATTAGGTTACAATGTGTTAGGATTGGTTAAAGCAGTGGTTCCCAACCTTTTTGGTTTGAGGGCCACAAATTTAATTTTTGGAACCCTGAGGGGTCACCAGTCTACTTAATTAAATGTACATTATAATTAAATTAATTAAAATTTCAAATTAAATTTCAATTAAAATTAATAAAAATCAATTAATTAATTTTAAATACAATTTTAATTAAATAGACTCGTGGCCATTCAGGGTTGTAAAAATTGTATTTGTGGCTCTTGAGCCAAAAATATTTATACATTTTTTTGAAAAAAAAAAAAACAAAGGTTTTTTTTGGGGGGGAAGGGAGGCGCTAGATGCCCATGAACAGGGCTAGGTTGTGGGTCCTACCAACAGCGCAGCCCATGCTCCCGCTCCCCCGCCGTGGCCATGCCAGCCCACAGCCCGCGTCAAGTCACACTGTCTGCAGCCACCTCCAGCAGCCAGCCTGCTCCACAGCCGCGCCAGCCCACCCCTCCCTCTCCAGATGCGCCGTGCCGTGCCAGCCCGCCCCTCTCTCTCCAGATGTGCCGTGCCGTGCCAGCCCGCCCCTCCCTCTCCAGATGTGTCATGCCATGCCACCCCACCCCTCCCTCTCCAGATACGCCGTGCCATGCCAGACCGCCCCTCCCTCTCCAGATGTGCTGTGCCGTGCCAGCCCACCCCCCCCAGCACGCTCCCGCATGCCCCCCAGCCATGCCAGCCCGTGGCCCTGCCTGCAGCCCCTGGAGCACAGGCTGGGAACAGAGAGGAGGCGAGCGGCTGCAGCAGGGCTCCCAGCTGCATACCGGGACCAGCTCCCAGCCAGCAGCCGGGCAGCGCGGGCCATTCTAAAAAGCCCCATGGGCCACTTTTGACCTGCGGGCCAGGGGTTGAGAACACCTGGGCTAAAGAATCCTCTTGTAATATTATTTTTAAAAATAATTGGTTAAAATACATTATAAAAACTGAGGTAAACCAGGAAGTAGAGGGAAATTTTATTTCTGTAAAGGACTAGGAGGGGTCCTAATAGCTGCTTGCATGAAAAAGATCCCAATAAACCTGCCATATTGCCTGCTGCTGGATTATGGTTTTCTACTCCTGTCAGTGAAGCAAGAACTGAAAAGACTTGGGAGGGCCTTACAGAGGGGATTAGCAGATCCCTATCACACAAAACAGACACTCTGGCTGTGTACCAGGGAGAGGATTTAGCACTTAAGGGTTTTTGGCAACTTTTTTTAAATTCACAAGCAAACTTTTTGCTAACTGCCTCCTTGAATGTTCACCTTTCCCCCTGTGGAAAATTGCCAGTCTGTCAAAATTCTGCCAACAATCAATTTGAGATGGGCCAAATCATTCAAGAGAAGTTTGAAAAAAATATCTAACGAATTTCACAAGTTTTGCCCAATTTTATTGATAATTCCAGTATAGTGGACCTAAACTTTCCTTCAAATTTCTCTTGCTCCTAATGTGTTTATAGAACCTCTCCTTATTGTCTTTTATGTCTCTTGCTAGGTGAAATTCATTTTGTGCCTTAGCCTTTTCCCTATAAAATTGCCCTATTCTTTTGAATTCATCCGTAGCCATTTGTCCATATTTCCTCTTTTGGTAGGATTCCTTTTACACTTTTAAGTCCTGATGCAGCCATGTTGGCCTCTTACTATTCTTCCTATCTTTCCTTTGCATTGTGATAGTTTGCTGTTGTGCCTTAAATATTGTCTCTATAAGAAACTTCCAGCTCTCTTCAATTCCTTTTCCCCCTACATTTTCTTACTAATGGACCTTCCCTTCTATTTCTCTGAGTTTATGGAAGTCGCTTTTTTAAGTACATTGTCCTTATTTTGCTGCTCTGACTCCTTCCTTTCCACAGAATCATGAAATTTACTATTTCACTGAAACTGCCTTTCATCTTCAAATTTGCAACCAATTCCTCCCTGCTGGTCTGAATCAACTCTAAAATGACTGTTCATCTATTATTTTCTCCATCTTCTGAAACAAAAAGTTACCCTGAACACTTCCCAAGAACCTACTGGCCAGTGTTTGTTCTGCCATATTATTTTTCCAACAGATGCCTGGGTAGCTAAAGTCCCCCCGCTTCCTATCTTATTTACTGTTTTGGATATTTCTGTTACTTGTTCTACAAACGCCTCATATCTTTTTCTCCTGATATGGCTGTCTATAATAGACCCCTGCCAGGACATCACTCCCAATTCTTCCCTTTTTATCTTCACCTAGAGATTTTTCGACTGGTATGCCTCTCATCTTCTTCTGAATCACAGAAAAAGAGTATATTTGGAGACAGAGAGGAAAAAAAAGCATAATTAGGCAAAAATAGGAAAAGTTAGTTTACAATATATAAAAAGGTAGGGAGAGTTGGCCCAGATGTTACCATACTTCTGTCAGATGTGAATGTGATGAAAATCCAGAAATGGAGGAGTTATTTAAGAAAAAGAGAGTAGAAAAAAGGGAAGGAACATTCATTGTTTATCATCTCCCTTAGCCTGTATTAATTGCAATGAGAATATGGAAGCTTTACTTAATCTTCTATGTACTTGAAGTTTTATTTCAAGCCTTTGCATCCAGAGTTACTTTAATCTTTTCATCAACTAAGACCAAAGGGAAAGTAAAAAAGACAGGTGCCTCTGGTCCATTCACTTTCTCCCCAGCCATGTTCGCCCTCAATTAGAAAGTGCAAATAACTTGTCAAGGGGGTTAGGAATCACATTACAAAATATTCATTCTCCTTTGCAAATATTCATGTTCGGGATGGGGCTCGGCTGAGCAGAATATATGCCTCCAGAGAGAGCTCACCTGGGATCACTAGAACTCAGCAATTCATTTTGCACTGCACAGCTCTAAATTGCACAACCAGAGTGCCAAAACATCTGAAGGACCTAAAAATGGGTCAGAATTTTTTAAAAAGTGGGCGCAAGTGACTTTTTAAAGCCCCATAGTTCTTCCCACTAGTCTGCCAACTTGCTTCCTATGCCCCATCCCTCTCCAAGACTTGCTAGAAATACTCATTAGCAAAAATCCTGCTCTATAAACATGCTTAGATTACAGATTTCAGACTGTTAAATGCAAACATCAAGATGTAGTGGGCACAGATTCTTGGCCTCTGCTTCAGCTGCTTTGAACTACTCAGAGTCAGCTCCCATGTCTGGGGATCACGAAGTTGGCCTGAAGCAGAGAGCAACTGTGATATAGCTGAGGATCTTACCTCTGAACTCTAAAGGTACATCTACATAGCAAAACACCCCACTGCAGCAAGTCTCATAGCACAGGTCAACTGGTTCAGGCTCAAACTGCAGGGCTAAAAACAAGTTGTAGTGTAGACATTTCTACTCCGGCTTTGAAACCTGGTGAGAGTGGTGGGTTGCCGAGCTGTAACAGGAAGTCTACACCGCTACTTTAACTTGTAGTGAAAGCCCTGTGAGCCCAAATCAGTTGATGTGGGCTCTGAAACTTGCTGCCAACAGGGGTTTTTGGCAGCATTGATACTAAGGATTAGTGAAAAGCCTCCACTGACTACAACAGGAATTGGGGTAGGTCCTTAATTAGCAGGCCTAGATATCAAGAGAATTACTATAGAATGGTACTTAAACTTCATAAATGACACTTAAAACAATACAGTAGCTGAAAAGCAAACCATGGGAAGGGCTCTACAGCAGCGAGGTGGTGTTCCTGTGCAGAAAGATGTTATGATCAGCTCCTTGGAAACCAAATCCACTGCTGAAATAATGAGACCTGACAAATCCTGGGTGATAAGAACCCTGAACTGATTTTGCAGAAAATAAAGGTCCAGTGCTGTGCGATCTACACATAAAGGAATATTTTGGCTGTAGGATAGACTATGCCACTCTTGCTCATGCGGAGTGATACCCTGACTCCACTGATTTCAATGGGACTGCTTTATGTGGGGTAACATCCTACTCACTTTGAGCAAGTATCAGACCCTGGCCCTCTGTCATTAGCTTCTTTTAGAAATTAAAATAAATAAATGAAAACATAAAAGTGCTACAGAAACCCAGAGAAGTCCTTTCCAACAGACTCAAACCAAACTTTAACTGTTTCATTAACAAATTCAGGAGAGGAAGAAAAGGCTATTAAAAACAGTATGCAAGAAGGAAGATGTAATTATTGATGGACACAATCTACTGAAAAAAAAAAGATTTAACAAATGGAGTTAGCACAGACTCAAAATTGCTCAATTCCATGTTAAGTTTAGAAGGCAAACTTTCTTACTGCAGAATGCCATTTTTTTAACCTGTCTCGCTAATTTTAAAAAGTTACCACTTGCAGCCAGACCACCACCATTACATTGGATCCTATTTCTGAAGATACACATTTTCGTTCCTTCTCTGAAATCCTTATTGCATAGAAAGCCAAGATCTGCACACAGAGAACAGTCTGTCTCTCACGTGGACATGGTACTGTGGCAGTGTTACCCTATTCTCTGGCATCCTGCAGAGGACACCCTGAGGGCTTGGGACACTGTGAAGGTGGTGACCGTAGAAAGGAGTGAGCTAGGAAGAGTAGATAGGCTAGGACTATGGGTAATGTGCATTGTCATCCCAGTAGCCTTGCAGAGATTTCCACGGAAAAAAATAGTCTCAGGTTCTCAGGGTGCTGGTGTCAGACACAGCTAGGAGAGGCCCAGATAGCAACGCTCCAACAAAGCCAAGACAATGAAGGGAGGTTTTGAACACTCAGACAGAAAAGACACATCAAGTTTCCATGTAGATGATCCCAATCTCCTCCGGTGCTCTGGGATCTGTAGATTTTGTGGGCTGGACGCACAGCCTGGACAACAGGGAGGTGGAGCAAAAGAGACACAATGGAATGACTTGGGAGGAAACTCCAAAAGAAAACCCTTTTAGCTTAGCTCTCTCCATGAAGAGGACACAATCTGAACCAGTCTTCTCAGATCGATAAATATGAACTGCATGTGTTGTTAAATATTCAACTTTTGTCTTCACTCTACTTCACACAGATTTGGCCCTTTATCTGGAAGGTATAACCTGTTAATCAAAACAGAAAATATGGAAAGATCCTAACAGAATCAACTCCTGATGGCATTTATGACAGTGGAACCAGGTTTTATACCATACCATGTTCTCTTAGGGGACCCTATAGATATGTCAAATGTTTTTCATGCACTGGACTCATAAGCAATTATATCTCATACTGAAAACAGTATAACAAAAAGAGATAAATTAATAAAATACCGTGAGTGCCTCTTCTGTACACTGTTCTCTCTGCAGGGGCATGACTGGAAATTCAAGGAGGGACTTCACAGTCTTCCTTTTGGTTTTCTCCATTTGCACATTAGTGAAATAGTTGACAGCAGCAAACTCAATCAGAGCAGAGAAGACAAAGGCGAAGCAGACAGCTATGAACCAGTCCATGGCAGTGGCATAGGATACTTTCGGCAATGAATGCCGTGCACTGATGCTCAATGTTGTCATTGTCAAAACCGTTGTTATTCCTTCAAAGCAAAGAAACAAAGCTACATTAATTGCTCTATCCACACAGATCAGAGTGAGAGTTAAAAAAATCAAACCCATCTCATTGTTTTCCATTTGTGATAGCAAAACCTACTATCATCAACAAAAATGCAATTAAGTTGCAGACCTCAAGATACTCATTTCACTAAACACACCACTTACAGTGTCTTGCCAGTGAATAATGAGGAAAAAAACTCAATATTCTTTTTTTAAATAGCACCAGTGAGCCTTTCAAGCAAAATTGCCCATAACGATTTGTGAAAAAAAATGCTGTACTGTACCTGGCCTTACAGTCCAGGGGTAATATAACTCTAGTACCATAAAAACAAACAAGGAGTCCTGTGGCACTTTCAAAGACTAACACATTTATTTATCGCCTGAGTTTTCATGAGAGAAAATCTCACTTCATCAGACACTTGAAAACGGAAAATTTACAGTATGGGAGGAAAAAATAAATCCTGATGCTGAACCATCTTTAATTATGTGCAGTTGTGATCATCCACATTGATGAGTTTGCTCACCATGGAATATCTAATTGAAATTACGGGGAAAATAGGTGAATTCCAAAGATCCATTTTACCTAAAAATATGATTGTGTTGCATTATGCAGAAAAGGAATTTATCTGACAGGTGGAGAAAGACAATTACTGTATATAGGGATTTATACATTTTTATGTCTAATACAAGGGCTTTGCCACTCATAAATAATGCATTAAAATTTGGCTCATGACAACATACTACCATTTGCCACCATGAATTCTATATATACACAGTTTATATTATATAAATACCTAAAAATGTGACTGCTCTTCAGAGGGAATGCATAGCCACGTGAAAAGCCATGAGTAAATTGTCAGGTGTCTGAAACTCACAGCAATAAAATCTTCGTACCTCAGTATTTTTTCTATGTATATATTTCATATAGGAATGGTATATCACATAATTTCATGCAGCCAGTTTGTATTTGCTTTTTTTTTTTTTTGGTATCCCTTGTAAAAGCATTATATTACAACATACAATACTATACTCAGGCTAAAAAATACTTTCAGTATCTCAGTCAAACTTATACTTTTCCCCTATCCTGTCTATATTCCATATAAAAATAGCATCATTAAAATTAGAGGAAACAATCTATTTTGATACTCAGAAAAATTGGAGTATCGTGCTGGCAATTTTTGTTAAATAACAAGGCACTTCTATCTTTCTGCTAGAAGTATAGAGATGAAACTGATATTATCTGAAAGAACAATGTTTAATTAAAATCTATATGCATGAAGGTTTCATCTCAGCTCAAAAACTACTTCATAGTAATACTTGAAATGCAAACACATAGTATAAAGCCAAGGTGTAAGCTTGCTATTTTATGCAAAGTACCCTAAGAACAGCCTCAAAAAATCCCCCTTCTTTCAAGACAAAATATACTGCTTTTACTATGAATATTTAACAGGATAACCTAAAAGGAAACTTAGTGATTACAAATGGAGTTTTCTTAACATTTCACTCTCTTTGGGTGCATCTGCACTTACAAATTAAGTCGACTTAAGCTTGCTTAAATCGACTTAATTTAATCTGCATCTACACTACAATTTCCTTAAATTGACTTAAGCTGCTGCTTAAATCGATTTAAGCAAATTTAAAATCGACTTTATAAAACCTCATTTAAAGTCGATTTTACTGGCTAAATCAACTTTATAAAGTCGATTTAGCCAGTGTGGATGCAGATTAGCCCTAAACTGACTTAAAGGGCTCCATGGCTCCTCCACTGCCCTCCCTGCCAGGGTGGCTGGCGTAGCCAGAGCCTGGCGTGCCCCCGCCCCACAGGGCAGGACACAGACCTGCCCACCCTGCTCCTATGCCCTGCCAGTGTCCCTGTCCTGCTCAGCCCCCATTGTACTCAGGTACAATGGGGCAAATGCTGAGCCCACAGCACTTGGCAAGGGGTGCACCCCCTGCCACCATGGACCTGTCCCAGGTCCACCTAGTCCCTAGAAGTCGACTTAGGCGTGCAGTGTGGACGCTCTAAGTCAATTTGGCAAGGTCCCCTTTAAGTTGACTTATTTTTTGAGTGTGGATATGCTAAATCAATTTAACAAAGTCGACTTAGCAAAGTTGGTTATTTGGCCAAGTGTAGACATAGCTTTTATGAAAACAAAAACACTGCACCCATTTTTGGCTCAGCATGTGGGTCATACATTGAGAAGAATTTCTTACCATGAAGAATGATAAATTCTATTTGAAAATATATTTTTTAAAGGACAGTGAAATTCCAGAGGTCATGGTGGTTGGCCCCATTTCTTTTGAAAAGTAACAATCTGTGGCACAGCAGTATAGGAATATATAAATGCTTCATGTAAATAAAACTATACAAGGCCTTTTGGCTATGTCTACACTAGGAAAGTTAAGTCGACTTTGTTAAGTCGACTTTAATAAGATCGAATTTAAGTCAACTTAAAGTCGACCTTATTAAAGTTGTCTTAAAGTGGACTAAGCTGACTTAGCCCACTTTGTTAAGTCGACCTAACCACCCTTAAGTCAATTCAATAAAGTTGACTTAAGGGTTACTCCATGTCTACATCATCCTTAAGTCGACTAAGGAGTCGACTTAAGGGTTAAGTCAACTTAATGTGTGGTAGTAACAAAGTCAACTTAAGCTTTCATTAAGTTGACTTAAGGAATTTCTTGAATCAACTTAATGAAAGCCTAGCGTGGACGTGGCTTAATTTAAGTCGACTTAAGCCTCCTTAAGTTGACTTAAATTGCCAGTGTAGATATAGCCTTAGAGAACACAGGGAGGCCCCCAATCCAGCCTCTAACAGGATGAATAAGGAACCTAGGAAGGAACCCTGTTGCATGAAAGTAAAAAGGAAGAGAGTAGTTTCTTGGAAAGAGAGAAAAGTTAACCTCAAGTCAAACCCCACAAGAAAAATAAAATTCATTGTGAGCTTGCATCTGTCTTACATAGAAAGGTGGTAGGGGACACACCAATGTGGGTGATAGGATTTTCTCAGGCTAATTAAAGTCATTGAGCTATTAAAGAAATGTCTATGGAAATTGTTTTGTCTGAGGTAGATGACTGTTTTACAAGACCCAATGGTTTACCTGCTCAGCCTTTACTGATGGCATTATTAATGTATTGATTAGCAAAGAAAGATGAGGACCTTCCGCAAACATGCAGCAGTCAGTCACCTCCTCAGGAAGGCTCCACTTATAGACATGCACCAAAATTACAGGGCCGTAAACACACCTGTACATTTCCAAGCAGATGCACACATCAGCATTTTAAAAAACAAATCAACATGGTAAGCAAAAACAATACCCTCCGCAACAAACTATGCAGATTATTTCTACCCTTTTCCTAAGAAACACTGATTTCCCATATCCACCAAAAAGCAGCTCCCCTAAAACTCCACCTACCCTATAGAATCCCATAGCTGATATGTGAAAATCAGATCTTTTGTACATATTTTATTTTAAGATTTTGAGACCAAACTTATAAAATAGTAACAAATATGACTTTCTATGGTACATGTTTCTGATATTTATCACATTACATTAGGTCTGGCTAGTGCAAGATGTGAGCCACACAAGGCAGTAAAATTCCCAAGGGTTTCTGTGCCTTGCAGAACTCAACTCTGTAGACCAATGAATTGGCTCCTAAAAACAATGAATTTTGTCTTCCCATGGTAACTAGCATTAATGCAAGATCAGAACTCATTGGAGCCAATTATCTAATTTTTTTAACCCAGTTATACTTTTGTCCCTCACAAAAGCCTGCGGCAACAAGTTCCACAGGTTCACTGTGCATAATAGGAAAAAGTACTTCCTCGTGTTTATTTTAAATCTGATGCCTATTAATTTCACTGGCTGTCTCTTGTGTTACGTGAAGAGGTAAACAACACTTCCTTATTCGCAATTGTGACATTCCCCCCTGCAATCTGGACTGGTATATGGCTGTGTAACCCTAATCCCTCACTCTTGGGCACCGTTTTCCACTAGCCCCCACTCCTTTGTCAGCACGTGCACAGCCTCCTGTAAGAAAGCAGTTCTTACCTTAGTGAGGGAGTGCTTCTGGCCAGCCACTCACGGGATTATGCAATAGAATGACCCAGGAAATACACTCACTGTAAACTGCAACCCTAGGAATTGCCCTCTTACAGAGTTCAGGGCTGCCCACTGGATTCTGCAAGCTCATGGTTCATCAGTTTAGCAAAGAAATCATTATGCACCAGCTCTGTCACTTTCAATGAAGTCTCTACGTACACCCAAAGGTGTACTGCTTTAGATTAAACAAGCAAATATGTTTATTAAGTATAGAAAGATTTTTAAATGAGGAATATAGGTCAGATTTGATTAGGAAGAAATACATTTAGTTTAGAATGCAATTTGCTTTTGACACTTCAGCAGTCTAAGAGTCTTTAGAGGAGTCTCACCACAGGCTGGTTCATTGGCCTTCAATCAGGCTTCTTTCCCTTGTGTTGATGTTGTCTTATAGACAGATTGCAAGAGAAAGCTCCTGGGAGCAAAACATCCCCTCTATTTTAAAATGTCTCTATGCTCCCTTGTGGGGCCTCATTCCCCCTCCCCCCAGTTCAGGGTCAGGGGACCAAAATTATTCCTGCCTGGTCTTTTCCCTGTACAGGGTCAAGGATCATCACCCTATCAGATACTTATGCCAGTCCATTGCCCCAGAAGAGCTTGGCTGCTTTGTGCATGCGGTAGTGAGGCATGAACTACCTTCCTGTCTTTAGTGTTTACCTCAAACTGCGTCAAGCAAGGTGAGACACACATATTTGAGATTACAGAGCAGAGCCTCATAACCACACATACGACATTGCAAAGATACCACTTTAACAATAATGTTCAGTATACGATGCGCCTCCCAAAAACACCACACGACATACTTCACAACAGACCATACACAGTTACGCAGCTCAACTATCTCCACACCACTCATGATTTTAGCGATCTCTATCATATCCTCCTTTCAACTACCTCATTTCTAAGATGAACAGTCAGGTTTTTTTAATCTCTCCTCATATGGAAGCAGTCCTAAAACCCAAATCATTTTTGTTGTTTTCGAACAAGTACAAAGAAGGGCATCTTTGACATGAGGTGACCAGAATTGCACTCAGTATTCAAAGTATGGGCATATGATGCATTTATATATTAGCATTATGAGATTTTCTTTTTATCCCTTTCCTAATGGTGCCTAGCATTCTGTTACCTTTTTTGACTGGCTGCCATCCTTTGTTCTTTTATTTGCAAATAAAATGGAGAGTATATACACGTAGTGAATTTTTAGACTGCTGTGCTAAACAAAACAGGGACTGCTTTATGTAATAAAACATATACAAGAACAGCCATACTAAGTTAGACCATTAATCCATCTAGCACAACATCTTGTCTTCCAACAGAGGGCAATACCAGGAGCTTCAGAGGGACTGAACAGAATAGATAATCATCAAGTGATCCATCCCATCAGTCATTCCCAGCTTCTGACAAAAGAGAAATCCCTGCCTCTCCTGGCTAATAGCCATTGATGGACCTATCTCCATGAATTTA
>ML685769.1:24864884-24881802 GCA_007922175.1 Pelusios castaneus | reverse complement strand
ATATAAAATAAAAAACTAGAAAAAAACTATTATATATATTATATGTATAATTAGAGAGAGAGAGTGTCTTGGCCTTCACAACATCCTCTGACAAAGACTTCCATAGATTGGTTGTGCACTGTGTGAAGAAATATTTCCTTTGGTTTATTTTAAACACGCTGCCTAATTAATTTCATTTGGTGACTCCTTGTTTTTGTGCTATGAGAAGAAGTAAACAACAACACTTCCTAATTTACTTTCATGATTTTATAAACCTCAAGCATGTCACTTCCTTAGTCATCTCTTTTCCAAGCTGAAAAGTCTCAGTCTAATTAATCTTGCCTCGTATGGAAGATGTTCCATACTCTTAATCATTTTTGTTGCCCCTTTTCTGTACCTTTTCCAATTCCGATACATCTTTTTTTCACATAAGGTGACCACATCCACATACAGTATTCAAGAGATAAGTGTACCATGGATTTTTGAAGAGGCAATACAATATTTTCTGTTTTATTATCTATCCATTTCCTAACAGAATGTTGAGAATCATTAGGATTTTGGACCACCACTGCCCATTCAGCAGATGTTTTCAGAGAATTATCTGCAACAACTATCCAAGATGGGGCCAGATGTAATGCAGCCGAGGGTGCTTAGGGAGCTGGCTGATATGACTGCAGTGCTATTTGCCATTAACTTTGAAAACTCATGGGCTATGTCTACACTTACAAGAGCTAGTTCGAATTAGTTCATCAAACTAACTAATTCAAACTAATTTTAGTTCATTTGAATTAACTTAATTCGAACTAGCATGGCCCCACTAGAATGCTAGTTCGAACTAGCCATGGCCATGCAGGGCACTTGCTTAGTTCAAATTAGTCAGTTGCATGAAGGTCAACTGGCTGATTAGTTCGAACTAAGCAGTTAGTTCAAACTAATATGGCCACACTGACTTAATTCGAACTAACTATTTCGAATTAAGGGTTAGTTCGAACTAAGCAATCGAATGTATTAGTTCGAATTAAGGAAGCCCTTAATTCGAACTAATGAAAGCCTAGTGTGGCCAAGGTTTAAGTTAGTTTGAATTAAGCTTCCTTAATTCGAACTAACTTGCAAGTGTAGACATAGCCATGGTGACTGGGGGAGGTCCCGGATGATTGGAAAAAAGCAAATATAGTGCCCATCTTCAAAAAAGGGAAGGAGGAGAATCTGGGGAACAACAGGCCAGTCAGCCTCACCTCAATCCTTGGAAAAAAATCATGGAGAAGGTCCTCAAGGAATCCACTCTGAGGCACTTAAAAGAGAGAAAAGTGATCAGGAAGAGTCAGCATGGATTCACTTATGATACACTTATGATTTGGTCTCCCACCGTATTCTTATCAGTAAGTTAAAGTATGGATTAAATGAATGAACTATAAGATGGATAGAAAGCTGTCTAAATCATCGGGCTCAATGAGTACTGATCAACAGTTCGATGTTTAGTTGGCAGTTGGTAATAATCCGAGTGCCCCAGGGATCGGTGCTGGGGCCAGCTTTATTCAACATCTTCATTAATGATCTTGAGGATGGAATGGTATGCACCCTCAGCAAGTCTGCAAATGACCTGAAGCAGATGGGAATGGTAGATAGACTGAAGGGTAAAGCTAGGCTATAGAGCAGTGGTTCCCAACACGTGGCCTGTGAGGTCTTGCAAATTGACCCGCCACTCCCCACCTGCTGGCTGCAGAAGTGAACCACTGCATAACGGCCCAGGTAGAGCATGTTGCCATGGGACTACAAGACTGGTTCAGGCTCTTTCCTGCAACCAAGGGGACAGGAAATCAATACTTCTCTCCCCCTGGGTGTAGGATTAGCACAGCAAAGCACTCTGCCTGGATCCACAGTCACAGGGGCTCCTGCCAGAGCCAGAGGGATGGAAGCACTGATTTCCCCTCCCACTGACAGCAGAAGGGAACATTGCCTAGAGATCCAGGTGGCACACACAGGACTACAGGATGCATGTGTTTCCCTGCTGCAGCCAGGGGGACAGGAGATCAGTGAAGAGGCTGCCTCCTCACTGAACTCCTTCTGTCTAGCTGCAAAGGTGGAGAAAGGCTGCTGGCAGAGATTGGTGGCCCTTCAGGGTTGCAAAAATATCTATGGCCCCATGAACCAAAAAGATTGGTAACCACTGATATAAAGTGACTTAGACCAGCAGGTCTCAATTGCTGTGTTGTGACACAAAGGTGTGTAACGGCACAGCGGTGAGAGTGTTGCGGCTGGAAAGCACTCCTGCCACAGCTGCTGGCTCTTTAAAAGCTGCTGGAGCAGCAGCTTCTAAAGAGCCAGGAGCAGAAAAGCAGCCCCCAGCACTTTCAGCAGGGCACTTTTATCAAAGTACCACTGCCAAAAACTCTCCGTGCCACTCTGTTCCTGGTGGCCCTTTAAAGCTGAAAGCTGAACTACTATGCAATTACTGAATAGAGTATGGTTTTCACTGTAATGAAGAATGTCAGGAAGAGGTCCAGGACTCTTGGCCAAGATTATAGCATCATGACACTTTATGGGGCTATATATTTTAAGGCCAAAGACATCCAGTGGAGGCGCCCAAAGGAATTTCAGAAAACAATCTTAAGAACAGGGAGTTTCTGCATGAACATTTCTTGTTGTAAATGGAAAGCCGTATTGCAGGTACATGGAAGCAACACAGTAAACAATCTCCTTAAAGGCAAATCATACATATGTGGAATGAGAGTCCACAGTCTTGCAATGGAGGCTTTGTCCAAACTACAGCAGCAAGCACTTTGTAAATAGGTACAAGAAAACAAGAGAAATGTGATGTAGACATCACCAAACAGCAAGCTCCAAGAATGTTTAACCACATTGTTGGAGCTGCACAAACAAAAGAGATTGAGCTGAAGGAAGTTTTCACACCTGAGTTTTCCAAATTTCCACCTTCTAGCACATTCTGATGGTACCCTGAACAAAAACTGCAAAGAGTAAGCAGTTGCCTGTATTAGAAAAATAAACAGTCAACGTACCCAACATACCCACAGCTTGGATAATATAGCTGTTATCCAAATGCATACAAGGCAGCACAACTGGCTTTGCAGAACTTACTGAATTTAACTTGAGAATAGTACACCAGCATCTACAGATTTATGAGAGGTGCAAAAAAGTATATACAGTCTTTGATTGATACAGTATCAAAGATTCAATTAATGCTTTTGAAATGCACAAAAGCAATCCTCACAAAGCAATGAAGTCAAAATCCATAGTTCCATATCACCCATCCCAAATCAATGGAGTGAGTTCATTGGAAATCCCAAGAGTAAAGTACAGCTGGTAAAACTTTTGTCAGAACCGCAGCATGGTAGAACTTTACTCTGGCCCCATTCAGAAAATGGCTATTGCAGGTAGATTCAAGGACGGCCTCACTGCTGACATGAGTACTTCAAATGGAGTTGTAGACCAAGAATATCTATTCTCATTGCATGAAGGAGCAGATACACAGCCTCTACTTCATGTTGCACATGCTTCACAATACCTTTTTGCAGTAGTGCGGTCTCCAGAAACTGACATCGCTGTTCTCGGTGTACATTTTATTCACAATTAAACAGCTCAAGGCCTTTGGATTCATATTAGTATTAAAGATAATGCCAAGTTTATACCAATCCACATGATACCAACTGAACTTGGCCAACAACTATGCAAAATATTGCCAGCAATACACGTGCAGATTGGGTGTAATTCAACCACAAGTCTGGCAGAGGTTGGCAGACTAAAATTATGGAAGCTTGTCAGGAACTAAACACACACACATACACACACACAAATTTAAATGGCTTGCTAATTTTGGCACGATAATGGATATACTACTGATTTCAACTGTGCAGGAAGAAATTCTAACAGTCTTTCTGTATAACCCAATGGCTAACTCAGTGGATGAAAAAAAACATACAATATAAGCTTTTCTGTTGCAATCAGGCCTGGAACAAAGTCCTCTCCCAATTTACAGTAGTTTTCTTCAACATACCAAGTGGTCAAATTACCAGACCCTCATCTGGAACCATGACACAGAGGCTCAGCCTGACAACCCATCTTCAACTGGAAATGGCTGGCAATATGAAAGTGTTGGTCTTACTTCTCCAATGCTAACAACCCAGACACATGTCTTGAAGAAACTCCTGGAACTTATTATATGAGGGTGTTTTTAAAAAAGCTACATTTGAGCTCAATTACAGTTCAATCAAGAAAAAGAAAGGCATGCACACAGGCTTGCTTGCATACTGGTGGTGAGGACTGGTCTAAGCCATCAAATTTGCTAATGGGAATCCAGATGAGTCAGAGACCACAGATGGCTTAAACTTAGACATGTAGCATCTGGCAAATATATTGACGTATATAATGTCATATTGCCCATCACTGAGAGAGAGTCTCATAGACTCAAAGGCTATGTCTACACTGGCAAGTTAGTTCGAATTAAGGAGGCTTAATTCGAACCAACTAAAGCCATGTCTACACTAGGCTTTAGTTAGTTTGAATTAAGGGCTTCCTTAAGTCGAACTAATAAGTTCGAATAGAGTATTCGAACTAAGGGGTTAATTCAAACTAACTAGTTTGAATTAATCAATGTGGCCATGTTAATTCGAACTAATTTCTTAGTTCGAATTAACCGGCCATTGAAATGAATGGGGATCGCTAATTCGAACTAAGCAAGTGCTTGCTTAGATCGAACTAACATTCCAGTGTGGCCATGCTAGTTCGACTTAAGCTATTTCAAACTAACTAAAATTAGTTCGAATTAGTTAGTTCGAACTAACTAATTCAAACTAATTTTAGCAAGTGTAGACATAGCCATAGACTTTAAGGTCAGAAGGGACCAGTACGATCATCTAGTCTGACCTCCTGAAAAATGCAGGCCTCATAACCTCACCTACCCACTCCAGCAATAGGCCACTAACCTATGACTCCTATGAATCATGATTTAAGGACTTTAAGATACAGAGAATTCACCAGTAGGTGAGCCATGCCCTGTGCTACATTGGCTGTTAGTGTTTTCTTAGCACCATGGTGTTTTATACTATATCTGGCTTCTATTATAATGAAAGTTATTTAAAGCTTGCATCAATGAATAACCTATGCATTTATGAACACAAAACATGAGGCCAACATTTGTTAAGAAATGAGCCCTAATTGGTGTCAATGAAACGATGTATGACTAAAATTTGTTTCAGTCTTTTAAAATACATTCTTGAAATCACATTTGATAGATAATTCTTTTCTTTCAAATTGTCTCGACTTAAGTACATTTTGTAGCCTTTTCACTTGTGCAAAAGGCTAGTTGTGACATAGGTACAAAATACTTGCACTGGCAACTTTGCTGCCACTTTACAACACCACACACCCCCTAAATAAGTACCTACAGGACACTTCTATCAAAATAATATACTTGTTGGTTTCTGTATTGGGAAGAGGGGCTGTGTGCACCATCACCAAAAATATCCAGTCTGGGGTCCCAGACTATTCCTTCTGAATAGCCCTGTTGGCTTGCATGTTACCATCACTATATTTGAATTGACTCACCTGTAGTATTCCTTCCCCTTCTAATGTAATGCCCGAGCTGGAAGTTTAGAGTTCTCATTAGGTTAGTTTTTTCATAACTAATTATTAACCAGGTCTTTTACATGATGCTAGACCATTTTTTAGTATTTGCTTGCATGTTGGTTGATCTGCCACTTATAAGTATTAACTTCTATGATTATTATTCTTTGAAATGTATATATAATAAGCCTTTTGGTTGAATGTTCTCCAGCCAATTAATATTGTTCAGAATAAAATACATTACAGAGTCATTTTACAAGACTGCTTTTAGCCACGCTTCTTTTTTCCATTCCTTTTTTTAGGAACCAGTTTTTTCCCTTGGTTTTGTATATTTTGTTTTTCCACACATTTTATTGCTTCATTTTCAATATTTATTGTAGCATCTCTTTTCAAATTATATTTTAATGTGTTTTACTTTAATATATTTGGCTAATTTCTTTTTTTAGTTCATTTTCATTGAGCCAAAAGAAGAGTTTCACTGCAAGAACACAACAAACTTAAGCTCCTTACTCAGAAAAAACTCCCAGTGATGTCAGTGAGATTTTTTCCCATTTGTTTCAATGGGTGCAGGGATGGGTCCCTAGAGATTTAAAACTTGCTACAGAGAACCACATTCCCTTCCAAGTTAAATATTCCAGATTTACCTCTATGAGCCAGCGATCCAATGTACATATTCCTAATATTTATAATTAGGTAAGATAGTAAATGAAGGCCAATGTGCCTTTGATTTTATTTTAATGTTAGCTGCATTGTTTTAGAAAAAGTATGCATATTATGCCACGTACGGATTATTCTAGTAAAAATCAGAAGAGGAAACAATGAAGTGAAGAAAAACAAAAAACAAAGAAAAGAAAGATTATAGTTACCAAACACGGTTCTAGCTGGAACGGATTCCTTATTTATCCAAAATGATACTTGCGAGAGTATCACAGTCATAATGCATGGGATATATGTCTGAATCATAAAATAACCCATTTTTCGTCTGAGGTGGAAGTAAACTGTCATAACAATATATTCACCTAAAAAAATAAAGCAAAAGGAAAAAAATGCTTCTGTCTCCATATGCAATTTTTCTGTTCCAGAACAACCATATTTCAGAAAGCCAACCAGAATTAGATATTTTCATATGTTCAGAGCCTAGCAACACAACCACTGAAAGATGTGTTGCTTAGGAAACAAGAGGGAAAGGAAGTCTAATATAAAACAAAATTGAAAGTACTAAGTCCTTACAATGCCATTCTGGAGACATAATGTAAAAGACTATAAATTAATAGGTAATGTTGGATTGCTTTTTATGGTTAAGTGCTATTTAAGAGCTCTTTTGGCATTTCAAGAAGAAAACATTCTCAAGGCATATGGGTACCTATTTGTCATCTATACAGCTATGGTATTTATCGTATCCATTTCACTGTACATAGAGACCATACTATAATATCTAGATACTATCTAATGACGCACATTAGCTTATATGGAAACTTGTAATTGTTTCAAAAGATGTTTCCATTCTAGTGCTGCTGTCATAACTAAAAACATTGAACAAATAAATACATGAATATTAATAATACTCTAGACTTACATACTGCTTTTAAAATTCTATTGGGGTTTCAGTTCATTTAGTGCATAAGGCAGACATTATTAAAAACGTGAGATATATTCACAATGAAATGCATATGATGGCTCTCATCCAATTGCCACAGAAGTCAGGGGGAATCTTTTCATTTGGTCAGACTCACTTTTCTAGCTAACATGTTGTGCTTCAGAACTACAGGGATTTGGAAAACAAATGGACTGGAGAGAAATATTTATAATAATGGTTAAAACAAGTCTTGAAGCTCATCTAACTAACAGTACAGCAAATCATTATTTTAACTTCATGTTCAAAAGTCAAACTGTTCGTACCTGTATCACTATGACAGAGGAGTATAAAACAATGGAAGTGAAAGAAAGGATTAACTAGGCCTTCAAACATTCATGGGTATGGTAGATAGGATAATTGTATATAAACTGATAACTAGACATTATTGACTCACATCCTCCATGGCATAATCTTCCATCATCGGAAATGTTACTCAAAGATGTCCATTTGGGGGTTTCCTGTACCTGCTTCTAATGTACCTGGTACTGACCACTGTCAAACAAAACACTGAACTAGATGGATCTGATCTGATCCAGTATGACAATGTCTGTGTTCCTATGCTTCCAACCCCCATTTTGATAGAAATTATTTTAGGGATAATGCTATGTCCTATGTTATACAGGGGGTCGGATTAGATGCCCACAATGGTCCTTCTGGCTTTGGAATAACTGAATTTAGGATAGGGATTGAAGACCATAACCTCAACAAGGTTAGGCTGAAAAAAGCAGGGAGAGTCCAGTTTGGAGCATTTGAAGACAACTAGGCTATTTCAGTGAATGATGACTATTCAGAAGAGAAAAAAGTTGGCAAGATTTGGTCCCAAGACTGTCCTAGGCCCTGCAGAGGAGATCAGGGAAGGCTCATGTGTCACTTCCTCTCCAGTATTGGACTAAGCACAATCTACCCTTTATCCTCACATTCTATTCAGTAAAATTCCCCCCTCCCCCCAAAAAAAACCACACCCAGCTAGCCCCTACAAAGGCCTACACTGAAATCCAGATTTTGATTTGATGGCTTTGAAGTCCAGTCTTCATCATCGGTGAAATCCTGGCCCCTTGAACTCCCTTTGACTTTAGCAGGGGGAGGATTTTATTTACTCCATGCATCTCTTAACTAGTATTCTGAGGACAAACTAACACAATAAGCTTACACTGCAAGAGATCTACAGAAACTGATTTTTGGCAAGTGGCAGGAAAGTTGTCTGGTTTGTCTTATGGATTAGCAATAAACATCCATGCTAATAATATCCAGAGACAAAGAAAATATTGTTTTATCTTGAAATAAAAAATCCTAGAGAAATCTGTCAAATATATTTGCACAATCTGTTTAATTTTCATCTTTATCCTGCCACAGCATTCCATTTTACAACATGAAATCCTGAAAGTTTGTTAATGTAATTTTGTATCAACCAACAAATATTTTTAAAATATATGTTTATCAACAAAAAAATAATCAGTGAAATTTCACTTAGTGGTGCTATCTTTGGTTGTCACTTGTCTTAGAAATTTTAGTAGATCTGTTGTGATAAACATATTTGCTCCAATATTAATTTGAATATAGTTCAAATTTATTACTTTTATAACATATTCTGCATGTTGTCTTTCTATTCTGAGTTGTTGCATTACCAAACAAAAGTATGTAATTTCCCATACAATACAGATTGAGTATCAAGAAAGTACTCCTACAGCTAGACTTCAAGGATCCTAATACCCTTAGTTATATGGCTTGTGATTCTATAGTTCACGATTTAAGCAATCATTACACACATTCATCTAGCCTTTCTGACTAGTGACCTTATATTTGTTTTCTGAAGGGGCTTTGAATTCCACTATAGTGACTCCCCAAGTGTTAAGGTGAAAAAAGAAAACCTAAGCCCTGATTTGTGTGCATATATGCTTATGCATACTATGCCAGTAAAAGCTCCAGAATACCTTATAGAAAAGGTTAGGACAAAAATTACACTGAATTCCACATTTCAGATTGATGAGATTCTTACCTGTAATAGATTTAACAGTTTCAGTGGATACAGTATGTCCAAGCAGGTCATACTGAACTAAACTGGAAGACTCTTCAGGAACTTCCACAGACTTCTCAGGTCCTTTTGTCCAGGTGTAAATCATTTCACTCTTTGGATATGCATCTAAAACAATTAATTGTTAGCACAAGTAAATAGAAAATACCTTCTTATCACACTGAAACTCAATGAACATGCATGGAACCACCATGAACTTCAATGGAAATTTTACACCATCAGGATCAGACTCAATTTGGGGCTTAAATATCATTTATAAAATGTTTGGTAAGAGCAATGATCTAGTAATGGAAAGTTCTATCGTTTAATATTTAAATATATTGATATTTAACAATTATGTGCCTCAGGGGGTATGTCTACACTGCATAGAATCATAGAAACTGGAAGGGATCATGAGAGGTCATCAAGTCCAGTCCCCTGCACTTATGGAAGGACCACGTACCCTCTTAAACCATCCGTGACAGGTGTTTGTCTAACCTGCTCTTAAAAACTTCCAGGGATGGACATTCCACAACCTGCCTAGGCAACTTATTCCAATGGTTAATCATCCTGACAGTTAGGAATTTTTTTTCTAATGTCCAACCTAAACCTCCCTTGGCATAATTTAAGCTCATTGCTTCTTGTCCTATCATCAGCAATTAAGGAGAACAATTTTTCTGCCTCTTCCTCGTAACAACGTTTTAGGTACTTGAAAACTGTTATGTTCCTCTCAGTCTTCTCTTTTCGGCTATGTCTACACTTGTAAAGTTAAGTTGACTCTGTTAAGTTGACTTAACAGTAGACATAGCCATCCACACTGGCTTTAAATCAACTTAATAAGGTCGACTTTCGCGCTATTCCCTGTCCACACTGGCTTTAAGTCGACTTAAAGGCTTAAGTGGACCTTCAGAGGTGGTGTTATTAAGTCAACTTAAGCTGTTATTAAGTCAACTTAAGGAAGCACTTAAGTTGACTTAATAAAAGCCCAATGTGGACGCAGATTTGTGTAGGTCAACTTAAGCGTCCTTAAGTTGACCTAAGTTGCCAGTGTAGACGCACCCTTCCAGACTAAACAAACCCAGCTCTTTCAATCTTCCCTCATAAGTCAAGTGTTCCAGATGTTTAATCATTTCTGTTGTACTTCTCTGGACTTTCTCCAGTTTCTCCACATCTTTCCTGAAATGAGGCACCCAGAAGTGGACATAGTACTCCAGTGGAGGCCTAATCAGCATGGAGTAGAGCAGAAGAATTACTTCTCATGTCTTACTCACAAAATTCCTGTTAATACATAGCCTGCGGAAGCAAGCCTTCCATCCTGGTTGCAGAGACTTGAGTAGTCAGGCTTGCCCTAGCACTCTAAAAAAGAGCTCTGTGGACAAAGCTGTGAAGCTGTGGCTCAGACTACAGCTCAAACTCTGATGCCCACTCCACAACATAGGCTTCAGAGCCCAAGCTCCAGCCAAAGCCAGAACTTCAAAGTGCTATTTTTAGAGCCCTAGTGTGAGCCCCACTAGCCCCAGAGGAATCCAGGATGGCTTACAGAAAATGGATAGGGAAAATAGAAGATGAGAGGATATGGAGTCAAAGAACAAGTGAGAGGTCAGAGAATCGCACCATCACCAGGAAAAGGCAGGTCTACATGATTGGGGACTCCATTCTGAGAAGAACAGACAGGCCTGTAATCAGAGCTGATCCAGAGAACAGAAGGGTCTGCTGTCAGCCCAGTGCTAGGATACAAGATGCAGACCTGAAGCTGAAGAGGATCCTAGTGGGAGCAGGAAAGATCCGCGGATTGTCCTTCACGAGGGAACAAATGACACAGTTAGATTCTCAGTGGAATGAATCAAGAGAGACCGTGCCAGGCTGGGGAAGACTCTTAAGGAAATGGAGGCTCAGATGATTTTCAGTGGGATTCTGCCTGTCCTTAGAGGAGGACAACAAAGGTGTGACAATATTCTGATGATCAACAAATGACTCAGGCAATGGTACTATAAGGAGGGCTTTGGGATATAAGACCATTGGGAGGCATTCATGGACAGGGGACTGTTCTATTGGGATGGACTTCACCGGAACAGAGAGGGAAATAGACTTCTAGGATGAAGGTTGGCACAACTGATTAAATAGAATTTAAATTAGGAATTTCGGAGAGGTAGTTGGGAGATGCCCAGGTAATCTCCACACTTGATTTTAACATTGAGAGGGAGGAAAATGAAATAAGAAAGGATATAGTAGTTGGTAAGAGAATGGACATTAAGAGGAATGGTGGTGTAGATACCAGTCTAACAGGTGATACTGGTGGTATAATGACTGGCAAATCATGTAAGAAATCTGAGTGAAGCCAAACAACAAAAATTAAGATGTTTGTACACCAATGCAAGGAGGAACTATAGAACTAGTGGTTCAGGAAGTGAAACCATACATTATAGGGATAACAGAAACATGGTTAAATAGTAGTCATGACAGGAGTACAGGCATTGATGGGTAAGTGCGGTTAAGGAAAGACATAAATAAAGGCAAAAGGTGGTGGGGTAGCACTGTATATCAATGATAATGTAGACTTGTAAAGAAGTTAGAAGTGATACAATGGATAAAACAGAGTCTGCCTGGGAAAAAGACACATTGAGAAACAAAACTATTAGAGCTTCCCATGTATACAGACCCCCGGGATCCTATTTGGATATGGATAGAGACTTCCTTAATGTTTTTAATGAAGTTCTACTGGTAACTATATGGTAATGGAAGATTTTAAATTTCCCAGATATAGGCTGGAAGATTCATGCTAGTAATAATAATAGGGCTCAAATTTTCCTGGATGTGATAACTGAGATTCATTCATCAAATAGCTGCTGAACCAACAAGAGGGGATGCCACTTTAGATTATGTATTGGCAAGTAATGAGGATCTATAGAAGAACTGGTCGTAGGGGACAACCTTGGTTCAAGCAACCATGAGCTAATTCATTTCAAACTAAATGGAAGGATAAAAAAAATAAATCTGTGACTAGGGTCTTGTATTCCAAAAGGACTAACTTAATTACAGGAATTAGTTAGGGCAGTGGACTGGACTGAAGAATTCATGGATCTCAAGGTAGGAGGAGCCTTGTACTTCAAGTTAAAGTTGCAGGAACTATCTGAAGCCTGCATCTCAAAGAAGGGGGAAAGTTCATAAGCAGATTTTACAGAACAAGCTGGATGAGTAAGGATCTCAGTCAGCTGATTAAGAGAATGCAGAAAGCTTACACGGTATCAACCAGGAAAGCTGCTCTTGGAGGTCAGAACACATGGAGACAAAGTGAGACATGTAAAAAGCCAAGCATAGTTGGACCCTGTATAGGGAATGAAAACCATTAAGTAAAAGGTTTGACAGAACTATATACAGGAGGAAAACAAAGAAAGAAGTGGGACCACCAAGCAGTGAGGATGGGATGGAGGTTAAGGATAATCTAGGCATGGCCCAATACCTAAACAAATATCTTGCCTCAGTTTAATGAGGCTAATGAAGAGCTTAGGGATAGTGGTACAGAAACTAATGGGATTGAGGATATGGAGGTTGAAATTACCACATCCAAGGTAGAAGCCAAATTTTAACTGCTTAATGGGACTAAACCATAGGATCTGGATAATCTCCGTCCAAGCTACTAAAGGAACTGGCACATGAAATTTGCAAGGATTTTTAATGAATCTGTAAACTCAAGGTGGTGTATTATATACCTGGAGAATTGCTAACATAGTAACTATTTTTAAGCAAGGTAAAAATAAGTGAACCAGATAACTACAAGCCTGTTAGTTTGACCTCAGTAGTATGCAAAGTGTTGGGGGAAAAAATTGGAAGAGAAAGTACTATGTTCGACACCAATGTGGACACAAGAGCAAATGGATATGAACTGCCAATCAGAAAGTTTAGACTTGAAATTAAACAAAGGTTTCTAACTACGAGGGGAGTGAAGTTCTGGGACAGCCTTTCAGGGGGAGCAGTGGAGGCAAGAAACCTAGCTGGCTTCAAGACTGAGCTTGATAAGTTTACAGAAGAGATGTTATGATGGGACAGCCTAATTTGGCAATTGGCTGATCTTATAGTACTAATGGTAAACATGTCTGTGGGGATGTTAGATGGGGTGTGTTCTGAGATACTATACAGCAGTGGTTCTTAACCTGGGGTGCACCCACCCCTGGGGGTGTAAGGTGTCCTTTCTGAGGGCATGAGACATGCCAGATTTTTTTAGATGGTAAATCATCAAAAACACATGATTTTTGATAAGGGGTGCAAGAAGAATCAAAGGGGTGCAGGCTGCAGTAAAGGTTAAGAACCACTGCTATAGAGAATTCCTTTTAGATGTCTGACTGGTGAGTCTTGCTCACATACTCAGAGTTTAAACCATCGCCATATTTGGGGTCGGGAAGGAATTTTCCCCCAGGTCAGATAGGCAAGAAAGCACCAGTGCCTATGCCATTCTCTGTAGCATGAGACACAAGTCACCTGCTGGTGGAGTCTTTGTACCTCAAAGTCTTTAAACTACTGTTTGAGGACTTCAGTAACTCAGTCTTAGGTTAGGTGTCTATTACAGGAGAGGGTGCGTGATGGTCTGTGGCCTGCATAGTGCAGAAGGTCAGACTAGATGATCATAATGGCCCTTTCTGACCTCATAGTCTATGAGTATATGAGCCTAAGTTTGTCAATCAGGACAGGGAATCCAGTTTGTGTGGGCTATCTAGACATACCTAATGGGATTCAGGCTTAGCCCCACCCCCTGAATGTGGGTCCTAGGAAACAGCTCCTGTGTGCTTGCTGACCTGAGTCTAAGAGCTTTGCATGTGGATGGTAGAGCGATTTGGGCTCAAACTGGAGTCTGAGTCCAAGCGTGGATACATCTGTGAGAATGAGGACACATTTATTTTAATGAATTAACACTTATGCCAAGCTTAGAAATTTTCAAAATATTCCTCCAAATCCAAAGGCCTGTAAAAACATCTCCCAGCAGCCAAAGTATACCACCGTTCCCCAAGAAATGCTCAAACAATAATGCAAAATAAACTGTTAATGCCTAGCAGGTAGACCCTACACAGCCGAACTCGTGTTAAAGTCAAACCCTCTCTTTACACATGAGTGTGTCCTTTTTACCATTTCAGTCAACATTGCAGACAGGAGTATCTGGCCCTAAGTGTAATTTCCACTACATGTATTTAAACTGGCCAGTGATCCCACCTAGAGAATTCTCCTTTTATAGGGGGAATCTCAGCTGCTGTGAAGCTGTTGCTATAGCCACCTTTATGCAAGCTGCCATTCCTCCAATAAGATGATGCGTTTTGGGACAGAGGTGCAGGTCAGCATAGAAGGGGGTGTAGTACAGCCACACTCCCTATTCCTGATTTTCCACTTGAGTAAACTGAATTTATGCCAGAAGCAGAAGTTAGAGCAGTAAGGTGCCTCCTCAATTTCCACTAGAGCTGGGTGGACAGGGAACAAGGAGCTGCAATCAACTCCCTGCAGTCACCATGGTCCACAACATCTGACTATATCACAGGGCCATGGACAGAGGGAATGGACAGATTATGAAGTGCTATAGCCTGCCCCAGATGGTTCCCAGGCTGCTCAAAGTTGCTCTGGGAGCCCAAGAGAGAAACAGGGAACTATGACTGGCTCTTCCCCTCTGGTGTGCCCTGTGCAAGACTGAGGCAATAGAGAATCTGGCCCAATATGTTCCCAACTTCAGACTATTAAAAGAGTTAGCAGCTGATGCAGATGTCTGGTTTCTGATTTCTAAAGCTTTCTTTTTATATCATTTTGAATAGACACAGAGTCTGAGCCAAATTCTGCTGGAATCCATGGGAATCTTTCCACTGACTTCAGTGAACATTAGATCGGCCGTGAAACATCCTTGTAGTCAGAGACGTGGAGTTTAAATTAATATCTGAATCTGTGCCCCTTTATCAATTCACTGCCTTGATAGCACTATTTTTGATTCTGCAGCTCCTACATAAACAAAACTCAAATTGAAGTCAATGGTATTTTTCTATGCATAAGGCTTATGACTCAAGCCAGGTACTCAAACCTCAGCTGTGATACAAATAATATTTTAAAATCCACATCTTTTTTTTTTAAACTCTAGCAACAAGAAATTCATAATTGTAACTTACAACTCCCAAATTTGAGAGGACAAGCGTGACCATCCATTGGAAAATCCACTAATCTCATGGGACATTCTGCACTTATGGTAAGCCTATAATGAAACAAATTGAATATGCTTTGATTGGCACTTTGTCTAGGCAGTAGAACTTCGCTCTGCAGTAATTGAAAAAAGCCAAATGAATAAAATGAGTACCTCATTGTGTATAAGATGGTGCCATTTCTCATTATTCTAAAGAGTTTATTTGGTGCTGTCATATTATGCGAGACGGATTTTTTCCCATTCCTGAAAAAAGTGTCAGGTGTCCACACTTTTGAAACCATCATATTATTAAGTCTTAAAATTTCAATGGGACCATCATATTTTAATCTTTTATCCACCCACGTTTGACGAAAGAAGACATCCATTGTGTATTCCTATAGTATATTGTAGAAAAACAAATGTTACATTTTTATACGTACGTTTCTTATTAAAATCCCTCAGGAGCAAACAAATGGAGTGGTGAAGTAAATGTTGTTAACTGCAAAATATATTTCTATCAATTAAAGTGAATTGTGCACTTCTTAATACCTTAATTTCCCACATTAATCATACAAATAAATTGCTATACATATTTAATCATTCAGTAGTAATTACTATAATCTAATAAAATTGCCGGAAGCAGACAGTTAAGCTTGTACTCTAGCATATAACTGGAAACAAAATGAATAATCTGATAAGTGTCAATAGATGGTAAAATAGAAATACATGCATGGACTTTTCACAGTTTGACTGGTTAAAAATACAAGGACACATGATTTCTTGTTTCTCTCAAGTTCACTAAAAAAAGAAAAACCACACAAGGAAATGTACATCTAATTTCAACTGACAAAAGTAGGTGGTGTACTGAAAAAAGGATCAATAGTTCTTCTGTCAGTGTATAAGAAGTGTGCATTATAAAATATGGTTCTGCAAACATTTACATTTTAACTTTTAGGCATTTGGGTAGTCCCACTGACTTTCCACAGGACTGCTCACGTGCTTAAAACAAAGCAGGAGCACAAATATTTGAACAATTAGGGTCATGCATCTGTAATAAGAACCCACACACATTAATGAACGCATAAAAGAATGAATGTTTATCTTGGGATATCAGAGCACGTGCACACTGGCTTACTTGCCGAATGTTTGCTTAACAGTGAAGGGCACTATGCCCTCCAGCTGTTATGCAGGTGCAGTTTTGCGCTAAAACATATTAAAATGATTGTGATTAGCTTGTTTCTGGCAATTTTCCACCAAAAGTCTGAAACATAAAACCTATTCATTGGGGCATGATCCTATAAACCCTTCCTCACATGGATAATCAGTCACTGGGCCTACTCTCAGCTACTAGAACTAATCATGTGATCAAATTCCAAAGGGATCATGTGACTATGACTATTTAGATGATGAGCAAGTATTTGTAGGACTGTCCTCCTAATTTTATTGTATGATCGAAGCAGCTTGGGAGAAATTGTTTCACAAACAGGAGGAGTATGGTGTGTGTGTATATATATATATATATATATACACACACCAATTTCTCCCAAGCTGTCTATATATATATATA